>CM037036.1:24062757-24662757 GCA_020882235.1 Schizaphis graminum
TATATACGACAATACATTACACTATATATATATATTAAAACATGGTACTTCCGGATAAACTAAATAACATAGACTACCGATTATACGCATTATGTTTATTTTTATCCCACTTTCTGGTGTTTTTACAATGTGTGAATTATAAGTATATTATGTGTTTACAGGAACATAAGCATGTTGTGGTTGGAGGAACAAGAAAGAGCCAATGCCAACCCTGAAGTGATGGGACCTAGGTCAGTGAGTATGCATTTTGTTACAGATGCAGCCAGGGACCAGCGACGATACCAGCGACCGACCGCAAACGAAGTTGCGGCCGTGTTCGTTGGTGACGATGGACGACCACCGAGAGACCTGAATCTGGTAATTTTTGACAGGAATCCCGTTAGGTTAGCACGGTTGGCACTTCAATGTGATGCAAGAGGGTAACCGCAACAACCAAGTTCGCAGTCGGAACACTATCCGGGAGTTTGTGTGTTATCGTATGGCAATTCGATATGCAGGAAACAACGATACTGATCACGAAGGCATAAGTTTAATACATGGTGGTGGTTTTTTATTGCAGCAGTACGTGTGTGACCAGTATGTTCGGATGGAATCGAACAATCTCAACTACGCCCATAGAAATCAGCAAGCGCTCCTCGCTGACGCTTATCAAGGGCTGGTGGACCACGTCAACCAACAACACCACTTGGACGAGGCCAACCCGATGGCTGTCGGCCGTAGAGTCATTTTACCGTCGACATTCGTCGGGAGTCCACGTTACATGACAGGGTGTTATCACGACGCAATGGCTATTGTGCGTAAGTACGGTAAACCTGATCTGTTTATAACTTTTACGTGCAATCCTTGGTGGCCAGTAATCACACAGATCCTCGGAAGATGGTCTGCTCCAAACGACAGACCCGATATCATAGCCCGGGTGTTCCACGCCAAATTCAAGGCCCTCATGCAGGACATAACAGTAAATCGTATGTTTGGTAATGTAGACGCTTATGTATACACTGTTGAGTTTCAGAAACGTGGATTGCCATACGCGCACATACTGGTCATCCTCAGGGAAGACAGTAAGTTGCACACGGCCGAAGACGTTGACAACGTTGTGTGCGCCTCCTTGCCGGACCCGGCAACCGACAGGCGCCTGTTTGACTGTGTGACATCACACATGATTCACGGGCCGTGTGGGCAACTAAACCCTAACAGCCCGTGCATGGTGGACAACAGTTGTTCAAAGAAGTATCCAAAAGAATACAGTGAAGAAACTGTCTACGCTTCCAACAACGGGTACCCGACGTACCGCCGACCAAACAATGGATCTGTTGCCTTGGTCAGACAACAAGAGGTAGGCAATGAATTTGTGGTCCCCCACAATCCATACCCACTGGCAAAATATGATGCATACATCAACGTTGAGGTGTGCTCTACGGTTAAGAGCGTCATGTATTTGTATAATTACGTGTACAAAGGCCATGATGCGGCCACTATGGAAGTTTGGGACGGCGATGAGATATCAAAGTAAGCAGATTCAAATTATTTATTTTAATATACTTTTTTTTTTTTTTTTTGGTGAATCGCGGCGCTACAGGGAGGCACTTCATCCTGGATAGTCTTTCTCCCTGTATCCGCATCATTTATTTATAAATATTACTGTGCAAATTACAAAATTTAGTTTATATTCTAAGGCCTTAGCCTTTACATGGGTTAGAGGGCTCTATCCCTCCTAATTTCACCTTCGGTGCGCATATTATTTTCCTTAAATAAATTTAAACTATTACAGCAGCTCTTACTCTTTGGACCCGCCTCTCCTCCTCTTCTTTTGTCGAGAGCACCATTCCTGTGTACTCCTTGACCGCCTTCCAATTCTCCGCGTTCTGAAGCATTGCCGCCACGACCGTGTCTGGTTCCATTTCCGTTCCAATTTTTACCTCCAGCTCCCTTCTTTGCCTCCACCACCTGTCGCACTTGAAAAGAGTATGCTCGACGTCGTCGACCGGTGATCCGCAGTCCACGCATGCCGGGTCATCACGCTTCTTAAATTTGTGGAGATAGTAGCCAAAACATCCATGCCCTGTGAGCATTTGAGTCAGGTGGAAGTCCGTCTCCCCAAATCTCCTGTCCGCCATTTTTTGAAAGTCATGTCTCTCAAATTTCCATCTTCGACAACTACACCTTTTTTCAGCGCTCTGAATTTGAATTGTTGCTCCTGCGCTTTTAAATTAACAGGGACCATACCAGCAACGACTAAGATGGCGTTCGCCGATACCGTGCGATACGCCTTGGCTACCCTTAGCGCCATTCTTCTCTGCGGTCTAACGAGCGTTTTGACGTTGCTCTCAAACTCCAGAGCATCAGCCCAGACCGGGGCTGCGTAAAGTAATTGGCTCTGGACTGTCATCGCCACTACTTTCCGCTTCCACTGTCTGGCCCCTCCCACGTTGGGAAGGATTTTCCGTAGAGATTCTGCAGTTGCTCCTGCCTTTTTAGCCGCCGTCTCAATGTGTAGTTTAAAGCCCAACTTCCGTGAAAGTTGGACTCCCAGGTACCTCAGGTTTTCCTGCGGCTCCACGGCTACTCCCTTCACATAGAAGACGGGCTTTTCATAGGCTCTTTTTTTAGTCAACATTATCGCTTCAGTCTTGTCGGCTGCCAGCGTTAGCCCTGTTTTGTCCATCCATTCAGCTATTTTCGCCAGTGCGTTGTTGGTGACCTCTTCAAGTATGCTGGTTGTGCGTCCAGTCGCAACCACCGCCACATCGTCCGCAAACGCTACTAGTGACGTAGATGACATGCCCTCGACGTTTCCGCCCGTGTTGATCCTGAGTAGCCCATCGTACATCAGGTTCCATAATAGCGGGCCGAGCACTGAACCCTGTGGAACGCCGCATGTGGTGGGCCATGTCTTTCCTTCATACTTAATTTCCCTGCTGCTGAGGTAGCTCTGCAGTGTGTCTATCAGGTATTGGGGAAACTGTTTTTCGCGTACGGCTGTTATTATGCTGCTCCATCTTGCCGAGTTGAAAGCGTTAGCCACATCTAAGGCCACCACGACGCACAGCTTCCTGTTGTACCATGGTCCTGCTCCGGCTTTGGTCACTGTGTCCATGACTCTTTGAATGGCGTCCACCGTGGAACGCCCTTTCCTAAAACCGAACTGCCTGTCGCTGAGATCCTCGCTGTCGCTCAGATGTCTCTCCATGCGCCCCTTTATTATCCTCTCGAGCAGCTTGCCGACGGTGTTCAGCAGACAGATAGGTCTGTAGGAAGACGGGTTCTCCAGCGGTTTATTGCCTTTCCGTAGTAGCACCAGGTTTGCCACCTTCCACGGAACGGGGAAGAGGCTGTTTTTGAGCAGACTGTTGACTGTGCTCCTCAGGATCTCCGGTTTTCTGCTTGCGACTTCCCTCACTATCATATCGGGTACCCCATCCGGACCTGGTGCTTTCCCTGAGGGAATCTTTCTGCATAGTTCCCGGATCTCCTGGCACGTTACTTCTGCAAATTTGTCCTGGCTCTCTCCATGTGGCCAAGTTATCTCTGGTTCCTTTGGGAACAAACCGTCAATGATTTTTTCTATCCTTCCGGGCAGCGAAAGTCCTGGGATAGGCCTTCTCCCGACCAATTTCTTGGTGACCAATTTGTATGGAAGACCCCAGGGGTCTTTCTCCACTTGATCGCACAACTTGCTCCAGCAAGACTCCTTGCTGTTTTTGATGGCCTTTCTGAGTGCATTTTTTGCGTTTTTGAAGTCGCTGAGACAATGTTCTTGCACTTCAGCGGCTTTGTGGCGCATCCTCTTGCTTCTCCTCCTTGCCTTCTTGCATTCATTCCTTAGATTTTCAATATCGCTATTCCACCAATAGACAGGCTTCTTGCCTCGCCTATACTGGCCTTTGGGCATGCAGCTATCGCACGCCCCCGCAAGGTAGCTGTCCAGCGCAGTATAGGCAGTTTCCGGATCTGTTCCCTCTTCTATGTTGTTAGTGTTTATGTACTGTATAAGTTTATCCTTATTGTATTTCCTCCAGGACCACCTTGGTTCCGTCGGATGTTCCTCTGTACGTCTCGTGTTCGTGAAATTATAAACGATGTAATTGTGCAAGGACCCTGTGAAATCCTCGAGGACCTCCCAGTCTCGAACATTGAGGTGCTCGTTACCTGAGACGAAGGTGATGTCTATGTGCGATCTTGAGATTCCTCCTTTGTATAATCTGCAAAATGTAGGACTGTCGCCTTTGTTGCATGCCACCATGTCCATGCTTGCCATCATGTCTGCTAGTGTTTGGCCTTTGAGATCTTCTCTGTGGTCCCCCCAAACTGGGGATTTTGCATTGAAGTCGCCGGCAACTATAACTGCACCTTGGGCATTTCGAACGCTCCCCTCGAGCCTGTCTAAGAAGTCGACAAATAACGTATAGTCTGTGTTAGGTGACCAGTAGCACGAATAAATTGTGATTTCATCCAAGGCAACCCATCGGAATCCATCGTTGTCTCTGCGGCCAATTTCTCGCACTCGTATCGTGGGGTTAGCAATGAATACGGCCGCTCTGTTTGAAGTGTCAGGAAACCAACCTTCTTCCTCTGTCCCGCAGCGATAAGGTTCACTGACGATCAGAACATCCGCACCACGCTCACTAGCTGTAGCCATTAGCAGATCTTGTGCGTTTCTCCCGCCATCCACATTTATCTGCATAATGTTAATCATTTCAGATCACTACCAGATGACGACGCCTCGCTTTCCCCGGTTCCTGTCCGGGCTTCCATCGACTCCTTCTCCAGTATAAACCTGAAAGCCTTAGCTTCGGCCGCCTCCGCTTTGCAGTCTTTAGCCAAGTGCCCTATTGTGCCACATCGCCTGCAATTTTTTCCGCGGTCTGTTCCCTGGCATGTCTTGGGGTCGTGCCCGTGAGCCAGGCACCTAAAACATCTTGCACTTCTTCTTTCTGCCTGTCGTACTCTGCAGCTGACGACGCTGATCTTTAGCCGGCCTTTCTCAACAACGTCGCGTGCTTGTCTCGAGGGTAGGAGTACCAACGCTGTCTGCGTGCCCCCGTAGGAAGCTCTTAGGTTGACAACGTTAATGTTCTCCTTGGCAATTGGAGTCTCTCTTGCGATGCAAATAGCGATATCCTCTTTGTCGGTCCACGCATCAATGTCCCGGATTTCGAGCATCGTTTTTTGACTTAGAAGCCTAACGCTGACATCTTGCCCAGCTGATTTGACCACCTCGGATCTTATGGCTTCTACCGTCGCTTCATCACCGCGAACCTCCATAAGTATTCCGCCGTTCTTGGCTTTCTTCATGCTGGTTATTCCGTTGCCAATGGTCTTGCCATCCATGCCATCTTTGATGCGTTTGGCCAAAGCAGGGAAGTCGTTGCAGCTAGCACCATCTATCATAATTGCGGGTGGTCGCGTCCTGATTCGTTGTTGCCTAGCAGCCAGCGGTGGGCTGGTAGCCGTCCCTGGTGTTGGTATTGCGTCAACAGCATTCTTCTTGTTCTTGCGTCTGACCACATCCGTCCAACTGGCCTCCTGCCCCATCTCTGTCATTTTGCTTGTGGTTCCTGCATGCTCTTCCGGCTTCTTGTCGGCTAGTTTCCTTACAGCTTTGCTAAGCTCCCCCACCTCTATTCTCAGCGAGCTGAATTCCTTGGTCAGTTTGTTAGCCAATGATGGGGCGCTGTTGCCGTCGCTGGTGGTTGCCTCGTGTGGCTTTTGTAGCGCCTTCATTCTGTGTTCTATGATAGCTTCCGCATTTTTGACTGCTGAAGCCGCGTCATAGTATGCCCTGGACACATCGTCCTTGCTACCTTTTAGGGCCGAGATCACCGACAAAAGGTCATCGATCGCAATCTTGTTGGCTTCGCTCCGAATTTTATCAGCTACCTCCGCCGCCCAGGATCCCAAGATTCAAATTCATGTTTTATAATATATTTCGTAATTAATATTTATAACTTAATATTAATATTTCGTATTTAATTTTAGCCTTGCTGATTAAAGTATAAAACTTGGTTATTTGCAGTCAAACATAAATTTTCCAATTTTTCAAACATAAAATTAAAAAAAATTTTTAATTTCCACTATTGTATGTGAAATGTGAATTATAAATTTTATTTCTAAATTATTTTATTTTATTTCTCAATTACAGTGTTGCCAGAAATGTGGCACTAAATAAAACCTAATGCTGATAACAGACTAACTAGAAAATAACCAGAAACCAAAAAATTAAACTAAAAAAAAAAAACCAAACCAAATCACCTTGAATTTGAATAAATATAAAATTATCTAATATATAGTTTAGATATTTTATTGATTAAATTAATATAATAGAAGAACATATATTTAATTAAATAATAATTTAATTAATTCCATGAATAAAATATTATATTTATAATATTTTTAAACTTTTATTGTGAACAAATAACATGATAATTAATAAATCATAAATATGAAAAAAAAAAGTTAATATCCAACATATCTAATTCAGTTATTATGACAATATTAAGGTGCATTAAATCATACTTTTGATTTACATACAAAATAAAAACAATATAACGTATTATTATTTATTAGACATTATAAAAAAATAAAATGCCTTACATAAGTACATTATAATATAATATAAAAACAAATTAACATTTCAGTAAATATGTAGGTACCCAAGTACAAGTAATCAGACTTTTGATTAACATGTAAAATAAAAACAATATAACATATTATTAGTCATTATAAAAACAAATTTCTAACATAAGTACGTTATAATATAATATAAAAACAAATTAACATTTTGGTAAATATGTAGGTACCCAAGTACAAGTAATCAGACTTTTGATTAACATGTAAAATAAAAACAATATAACATATTATTAGTCATTATAAAAACAAATTTCTAACATAAGTACGTTATAATATAATATAAAAACAAATTAACATTTCAGTAAATATGTAGGTACCCAAGTACAAGTAATCAGACTTTTGATTAACATATAAAATAAAAACAATTTAATACATTAAAAAATAAAAAAAAACTTCAAACATCAGAATAATTATATAAGTACATTATATAATATAGAAATAAATTAATATTTTTGGTATAATATGAATTAAGTACAATCTTTAACATCTAAAAAAAGCAATTAACAATATACATTTTTATCAGTCATTATAAAAAACATCATCAAACTCTTCTAATATATCACTTGTAACATTGCATTCATTTTTTGTATAAATAGAACTAGTCCCAATATTTTTGATAACTTCATTTGGTAATATAAAATTATGGCAACATTGCCCATGTCTTTTCAGACCAGATCGAATTTGTAATAGAGATGTCAAAAGCTCTGTTCCCATTTTATTTCTTGTTTTGCTTTTAATTAAGTTCATTTGACTAAATACCCTCTCTACTTCGGCATTTGAAAAAGGTAAAGACAAAGTAGTTAGTGCTAGTTCAGACAATTCTTTTAGAGGATTCTCACCACAGGAATCTGTATAGTTATTGACTTCAACCCAAAATTGTACAACATTGGTTGTTTCATTCCAAAGTAAAACATTTATTTTACGCCACTCAAAATCAATTTTTTCAATAAGTTGGTTCTCGTATCCAAGAAGTTCACATAACGGGGTTATTGTATCTTTCACTTGTTTTAAAACGTTAGAAGGTGACAACATATTTATTTTTTCAAACACTTTAAAATTCTCTGGTAGTCTTTGTTGGAGTTGTTGAATTAAAATAGTGGTAAACTTAATACATCTATCTCTTAATACTTTTTCATCATTAGCGTTAAATGTGCCATTATTTTTCAGTTCTGTCACTTTATTTTCGAAACTATAACCCAAAACCGGCCTAGGATGCAAGTGATTTATAAAATTTCCATTTGTTACTGGTTTAAAATGAAAAGAAGGTAATACAATTAATTTACCCAATGAGACTATCAATGTAGATAAATCAATCGCTAATTTGGTCTGATCGACGTTATTGCTTTCAAATAATTTGTTCACTCTCTGCACATCGCATAAAACAGGTCTCAAAAAAAGAAAAAAAGCCAAATTTTGTTCATTACAATACATGTCGTATAAAACTTCAGCAGTAAAGCATTTTTCGTTAGTACGAGCAAGTTGAAAATGTAATTTCAGTTCTATCCATTGATCAATAATCCGCGACACTGCAGATTCAATTGACAACCATCGAGTACTACAAGCTCTGACGATTTTCAGAGGTGCATGTCCATCATTCAATGTTTTAAATAAATCAGAATACGACTGCTGCCGTAAAGATGATTTTGAAAACCAGTTATAAGTTTCACTTATCATAAAATCAAGATGCCTTGGTAAAGTTTGTGAGCATGCATATGATGTAGCTAGTTGAATCGAGTGACAAACACAGCGAATCAAAATTAAGTTTGGATTATATTTTTTTAATAAGGCATGCACACCATTATTAATACCAATCATAACACTTGCATTATCTGTACCTATGCCAATTAAATTTTTTATATCTATTTGATATTTTTCTAATGATTTTTCAACTGATTCTACAATTGCTTGAGCATTGCATTCAACTAACTTTTCTAAACCAAAAAATGTTGTAACAATAGTATTTTTTTGAGTACTGAAATATATTATAGCAATTCCCAAATACTTGGTGACAGAAATATCTGTTGATTCGTCTAGTAGTAGGCTAAACTTATTGTTACCAATATCGTTTTTTAAGTCTGTTTTAAAAAAGGGTCCTAAAACATTCTTTATTATAGAGGTGCATTTTGTACGATGTAGAGATAAATTTTCAGCTTGTTTTGACCCAGGGAATTTTTCTTTACATAGCTCTCCAAGATGATCTATAGAAAGAACTGAACAGTGTGCACTTATGAATAAAGATAGTGAAGCTTCAGTTTGTGCAGTTTTAGTACATGGTGTTACAAACTTTATTTTATTAGCGTGAGTTTGAATGGCGTTTGTCGTAGATTTATGTTTTTTTGTCGTAGCATGGGTTACAAGATCTGGACGTCTTGCTCGAATTGTACATAAACAGGACTTACAGTACGCTTTTGAATTGTCATCTGGAACTTCTTTCAACCAGTCAGAAAATGCCTTGTCTTTCAGCCATTCCATCCGGAACTTTTGGATATACTGTGGCTTACCCATGGTCCGAATTCACTGTAACTCTATAGTTAATAAAAGATAAACAATAGCATTAAATAGTTAATTCTTTAAATTAACTTGGTAATAACTAAGTACTTACTTAAATAATAGTGGTTTTAATCTAATGAACCGTGAACGATATGTAAATAGTCATATCAGTTATAGTAATTAGTCACGGCTATAGTCCTATAGATAATATTATCAAATTTATAACCTCGGGTCGTATAATATAGTATACTATATACATCTCAATGACTATACATAGTATACATACATCATATTGGTATAGTCCACGGTTAGACACGAGTAGATAACCGTGGTATAGCAGTATGGGCAACAAGTAGTACTAGTAGACAGAAGTACTAGTATATCCCGATAGTCGTAACAAAACGGACATTATTTTGTTGAACTTATGGGGGCAAAATAAATAAAAATTGGAAAAATACCAAAAAAAAACCAGTAAAAAACTAAAACAAAACAGAATATTTGGTTATATTAATTGACCAAAAAAAACCTAATGAATCATTAAAAAGAACCAAAAAAAAAAACTAATAACCAGATCAAATTTCTACCCGACATTATCTTGTACAATAAAACTAGATCTGGTCATTAAATAACCAAGATGGCAACACTGCTCAATTATATTATATTAAGACAAACAGCCAATCACTGATGTATTTCAACAAATAAATAAAACAAATAAAACTATATTTTTGTATTTATCTTATAACAATTTAAATGCATATTTTACAATTTGTTATTGCATACAAATCCTAGCCCTGATTATTATTATTATTATTTATGTATGAACATTGTTAACTACCTGTGTTTTGTAATAACAAATAATTATGTCTAACATTTCATGTCTCAATATTTTTGTTTACCTGAAATAGTACAAACTGTCCGCCATATACATTTTATTACTTTTTGAAATAGTATAAACTGTCCGCCATGTAAATTTTATTACTTTCTGAAATAGTACAAACTGTGCGCGGTTTTCATTTTTTCCGGGTGACCGTACAAAGTGTCCTACAACCACCCGAACGCGCACTTTTTATTCAAAAACGGAGTTCTGCGTAACCCGGTAGCTCAAGAAGCACGTATAATACTATAATTGAGTTTTCTCGGTGAAAACTCAACCGATCGTCACGCGGTTTGTACCGAACACTCAGGAATTTGATTCCGCGACGGTTGGTACTTGACGCGTAAAAAACGGTGCACTATTACCCGAGAAAAAACGGAACCAAGCAGGAGCGACGCACAGACACGTCCGATCACCACAACAGCCACCAGCTGACTATTATTATTTTAATATACTAAGTCTTTGCTTAATGCTTTTGTATAAATCAATAACACTTAAATGTTTGTTGTAAGAACTGCATTCATTTGGTTCATTATAATGCTTTTTGACTATAGAAAACTTAAATAATTTTTTACTAAAAACATACTGTAAATAAATTACATTAGACTTCAGCAGTTTTAATAGTATTTTTCACTATACTTGGCCATGCTCTATCTCAAGCAAATTGTTGAAATAAAACATAAAAATCATTAAACTCCAATTAAAAATAAATTGTTTAATAGTTTTATTTAAGCTACAACAATTTGATATATAATTATACTTATTCAAATGGCTCAGGTATAGTTAATAATTGTTAAATTCAAATTGGTGGTATGACGTTGCACAAACTAACGAAATATTAATAAATACAATGTACTTTTATGTACATTTAAAACACACGCATACTTAAAACACTTCTTTTTATTAACTTAGTATTACTACTGTTTTAATTTATTTTAAACTCATATCTGTGTGATGTTAAATTACTATGTATAATACTTGGCCATACATTAGTATACATGTATATATAAACTTCACACCTATAACTGAATTTTAATTGTTTACAACTTTTAATTTTATATTAAATTATAAAATAAAAATAAACACAATTTACAATATATCAATCACATACTTTAAACACTACATTAATACACTTTTTTTATGTCATTTTTTTTTTAATAACTAACTAACATTTAAACGTTATGCTCGCCAAACCTCTTATACTTTATAGTATTACATGCATTAATAAGATTACTTAATATCACTTGATATATTATAGTATATATAATATGTAATTATGACTGTGCAACTTTGTTACTATTATGGTTTATTATATGTTTTTTTTTTTTCAGTTTCATCAATTCACGATACGTAAGTCCGCCAGAAGGGATCTGGCGGTTGTTTTCGTATGAAATGCACAAGAGGAGTCACACGATTGTTAGACTTCCAGTGCACTTGGAAGACAGACAGACCGTCTACTTTGCTCCTGGGCAAGCCCAAGAGCGAGTACAGAACGATGCCCAACGTCGTACGAAATTGACAGAGTTCTTCACGTTGAACGCAAACGACGTGGAGGCAAGACAGTACCTGTATCACGAGATACCGGTGCACTACACGTGGCAACAGGCACAGAGAAGGTGGGTGCGGCGACAAAGACAGATGAACAACGAGACGGCCCCTAGATAAACAAACAGAAGAAAAATTTAAAAATGCTATAGCAACTTGGGTGTGTATGGATATGCAACCCTATAGGTCTGTTGAGAAGCCGGGTTTTAAACAACTTATGAACACTTTATAAACAAATTTTAAGATACCAAGTCGAAAGTATTTTTCAGATCATAAAATACCAAAAATGTATGATGAGATAAAGCTTATAATACAAAGTAAACTTTCTTCAGTACAATTCATAGCTCTTACAACAGACTGCTGGACATCTAACAATGGGCATCCTTTTATTGGTTTGACAGCACATACAATTTCTAACGAGTGGAAATTAGAAACTTTTTGTTTAGCCTGTACTTCATTAGATATTGACCACACAGCCCAGAATCTTCAACGAGCTATTAAAAATATATTATATGAATGGCAAATTGACAATGAAAAAATTACAGCAATTACAACAGATTGTGGTGCAAATATTATAAAAGCAGTAAGTTATATGAATTTTAATCATGTTGCTTGCTTTGGTCATGCGTTAAATACAGGAGTGACTCGTGCATTTAATATTCAACCTGTAAAAATTTGTATTACAAATGCAACAAGAATACGTTCAATTTTTCATTATAGTAATAAAATGAAAAGATCCTTATTAGAAGCACAAAATCAGTTGAAACTTCCCACATTGGTTGCACCATCGTCATCAGAAACTAGGTGGTGGAGTGTTATGCCTTGCCTTTATTTTGTCAAGACTCAATATTCAGCTCTTTTACAAATTTTTACTATACCAAAGCATTATAATTTATTACCTACTCGTAATCAAATGAAGCTTATAAACCGTTTACTAAAAGTGATAGAACCATTAAAAATATTGGGTGAATCGATGGCATCTGAAAATAACATTACAATATCTGATTTATGGCCCATATATCAAAAGTTGAACTTAATGTATAAGCCAATTAGTCAAAGTAATGATGTTGATTGTAATGATGAATACTCGGATCCATTATTTCCAAATAGTGATGACAATGACTATACCGAAATATTCACACAACAAAGCAATCAAGAAGATTCAAGTGGTGAAGATGATGAAGAAGACATTTCAGAAACAAATTCATTATCTCAAGCCCTTAAACATGTTCAACAATTAGTTGTTTCTGAAATATTAGAAACATTGTCAAAAAGATATTCCAGTAATGAACATACCATGAAATTGTTACAAAAGGCTTCATTTTTAGATCCTAGGCACAGAAATAATTATCTTGGAGACCAAAAACAAATAGATGTTATTCATGATGAAATCAAAATAGAAATGGAGCTACTTTGTAATTCTGAATCAGTAAATGACCAAACCTTAAAAAAAAATCACCAATATACAGGTAAAAATTATTAAAAGGACTTAACATTTTTAAAACATTAAAATTGAATGTTATGTAAAAATAAATAATATTATGAAACATTTAAATTTTACTTATAATTATATTTATTTTAACAAAATAGCCAATAGGTATTAATAATTTTGTAATTAATTTAATTTTTGTATTATTATATTTTTTAAAAGGCATAGCAGCATTTTTAGATACCTCAACTCCTTTCTCAGTGACACATGAAGTTTCAAGTTCAGAATCTGAATCAGAAAAAATAAATAAAGAAATTCAAGGATACTTGCAGATGCCTGTTGTAAATTTGTCTACAAATCCAACAAATTGGTGGGAAAAATTTGGTGCTGAATTCCCAAAACTTGAAACTCTGGCCAAAAAATATTTATGTATACCTGAAACTAGCGTACCTTGCAAAAGACTCTTTAGTACTGGTGGAAATATTTGTACAGATAATCGTGCATCACTTGCTCCAGGTCATGCAGAATAATTAATTTTTCTTTCAAAAAACTCTCAGCTTTTTAAACCTTAAGTTAAATAGTTAATTAGTTTAAATTAAGAGGACGTTATACCCGCATGTTTTTTCTGTCTTACTAATGTAGATCATAGCAAATGTAAGTTCAGCAGAACACATTTTGTGATGTTAGCTTTAATATAAAAAAATTTTATAAATTTTATAAATTTACTCAAATATTAAAGCTAACATCACAAAATATGTTCTGCTGAACTTACATTTGCTATGATCTACATTAGTAAGACAGAAAAAACATGCGGGTATAACTTCCTCTTAAAGGTCAAATAATACATATAGTACATTATTATGTAAAAAATGTTATGTTTTAATATTAAATAATAAAGTTCTTTAAACAAATAAATAAAATTTTGATTTTTATACCTTAAAATTTGAATCTATAAAAAGTTTTATAATTTTATAATTTAAGATGTTTAAACTATGCTAATAGGTATATGACTCCATAGTGACATATTCCATGTCATGAACATTGAACACACACTGGGATATGATTAAATATTAAATAATAATCAAATATAATTCATACAATCATAAATTAAAAGTTTAAATAGATCTAATTGTTAGTTTTTACCATCTTACTGACTATAAATTATAAAACTAATCTAACTTAATGAAAAAAGTAAAACAAAAACATCTTACGGCACTATACATTTTTTCTCTATTTTACTTTTTAAATTTTTATTTATATTTTATATGTAAAAACTGATTTATTTTAAAGTTCTTATTTATTTGCTTAAATATATATATACCTGATATCAGTTGTATCATATTTTCTTATGAAATATGAAAACATGCTTTAGAGTCTAGATATAAGATAGTGGTTCTAAACTGCTAGTTAGCTAATTGTTGCCAAACATCTTGATTTTAGATAAACCTGGTACCGGACTCTTAAACGAGTTTGAATAAATTGATGTATTGGAGGATTAGGGAAAATTTGATTTTGGTGTAATGAATAAAACTTAATAATTTGAATAGTTTAAATCATGTATGGAAGATAATTCATAGTCCTACTTAGTAAATTATATGCTGCTCCACTATTTTACTTAAAGGCTTGAGAATCACTGATCTAGTATTCTTGATCTAATTGTAAAGATGTAGCCCCTTTGGGCTTAATTGTTTGATTGGAAGAAACTTCCTCTTCTCATTTTGCAATATTACAAAATATTTTGAGACAAACGATTTAAACAATAATGAATAATTACAAACATGATTTTTAAAATATATGTTCAAATTAAATTTTCCTAGACTAGAAACTCCGAAACATTTATAAATTCTACAAGATCCGGTAATTACCGAAGTTCGGTATTTTCGGTAATTATCGTAGTTCGGTATTTTCGGTAATTACCGAAAATACCGTATAACCGGTAATACCGTAGATACCGGTGGTATACAACTACCGGATACCGGTATCAAAATTTGAAATACCGCCAGCCCTACCTCATAGTCCCCTAAATATTTCGATCACCCCGCACCATTCCTTGTCTAGTGACGTCACCCGAAGTATAAAATTTACGGCGGCATATTAAAAATGCATGTGAACGTATGTATTTTTATTTTTTTATGCTATTATTTTTTATTATACCTAACTGATATACTACTTATTATTAAATATCGATGTATTATTATTGAATAATGTATTTTATTCAGTGCTCGAATTGGGGGGGTGCGCGGGGGGACGGAGCTCCCCTACTATTTTTATTTTTTTTTTGCGTTCCTCTACTATTTATTTTCACTTGGTCGGGGGGACGGTACAAAGTAATGTCCGAAATAATTTTTATTAAAATGTGGATTTCAATTGATGTCAATTATATAACAAATTATACTATTTTTCATATCAACATTATTTTTGATATTATTTTATTAATTAATTGTAATATCACATATACAAGACGTAAGACGTATATTATTTAAGGCACAGATACTGGATTACTGGTGTGTGATAGTACTATCTTAAGCCGTGTTCCGAATGAAATGTTATCATTGCTATCATATCAGCTGACGAAGTATGTTGTCCAAAAAGAAATGTAAACGATGAAGAACATACTTATAAAAATATGTGGTCTCTTTTTAATAAAATATATTATATTTATACCTGTTTGGATTTAAGAATGTGTTGCTGAAAAGTGGTATTCAAAATGTATGTAATGTAGGACTCGGGGGGGGGGGTGTGGGGGGCAAAGCCCCCCACGGGTCTGTGTTAAATAATTTCACCCTTGGAACGCAGATTTTAAATCGTTAGATTGAGCTCCTCTACTTAATTTTTCCCAATTCGAGCACTGATTTTATTACTTAATAATACGCTAAATATGTAATTATTCATTATTTTTCGTTATTCTTTTGAACATGTTTTAACAACACCCATATAATAATAATATGTTTAACTATTTTTTTGAATTTTACAAATCGTGTATAGACATCCAGTTATAGTTACATGAAATTATAAGCAGCTACTCCTGTACTTAAATTTTTTTGTTGATCCAAAATTGTAATTTAACTATTTTAACTGAACTAAAAAGTTTGACGTACGTTGCGCTAGCCCGGCCCATTTCGAAATATTGGAAACGTTTCGCTAGCCCGGCCCAATAGAAAAAATATAGATATCGAATATATAAATATACCAATATTTAGCACGCCATTCGCATGAATTTGCACGACTGTCACCGGAATTCGCACGACAGTTTTTTATGGTTAAAAACCCGTTTACGTGTTTTTGCCGTTGCGCCAGCCCGGCCCATTATAGAAACTTGGCGAATTTTGGGATTTTGACTATACCAATATTTAGCACGCCATTCGCATGAATTTGCACGACTGTCTCCAGAATTCGCACGACAATTTTTTATGGTTAAAAAACCGTTTACGTGTTTTAACCATTGCGCCAGCCTGGCCTACAATGGAAATTTTGCGATTTTTACTGTTGGATACATATATGCTAATTGTTTATTGGTTATAAGTAGGGTTCGGATTTAAAGGCAATATAATTAATAAAAAAAAGCATTTAAAATGTAAAAAATGCCACATAAAGTTTCCCAAGTATAAAGCAGTCATCGCTTAAGTCAATTCCTGCTATCTTTAACGACTGCTCTTGCGACTTATTTATGGTCATTGCAAAAGATACCTTGATAGGAAACTGCAGTCTTTTAAATTCGAATGGATAGTATGTTATAGGTATATTATATTATTAGTTGTTATTAATTATTATTATTAATTTATTGATTGTCTATATACAAGATATATTTTATTATTGTACACTGTACAGTTATATTAGTATTTTACTAGTTATAATATTAATCTATATTATGGTCCACCGTCCACGGCACAACGAAAAGCGTTTTCACTTTCCATTTTCGATACCTGTGGCCTGCGCTTATAAATCACCACTTGTAGGGTTTTTTTCAAAATTAAATTTTTAAGATTTTTTATAATATTATTTTAGTTATCATAATTTATAAATGTAATTTATATCTTTATGCATATTCCAATAGTTTTTAAAGCCTTACTCATAGTATTGTGTATTCATAACTATAGGAAAAACATAAATATAATTTATTTAATTTTCTTTTTACATGATTAAATTTAAAATATTCATAATAATTTTTCTACGTTGCAAACTTGTAACATATTTTATATTTGTATAATATACTAATAATACGCTATTTGATAATGTTGATGGTTGGAACAATACATTATTTCGATTGTGTTCTAAATATAAAACGATTGTTTTGCTAGTAAAATTATATTTAGATATCCCTTAATATGTTATAATCTATAAAACTTGTTTTTAAATGAATGATCATATTTTGTAATTTGTCAATAAGGCTGAGGACAAGTGATTCTCATACTGTAAAACATTATTTTTTCATCACCGTGATTTAAAATTGTTTTAAATTAAAACAATATTTGGTTTTATAATACTAATTATTCATTTAAAATTGTATTATTAAATTTAAAACTAATTTTTATTATCAAGTATGGTTGGACGAAAATGTAGTATTCCGCCTACAATTGTGGTCGATGCTATTATGTCTTTTAGAGATGATATAGTTAGCATAGATGAAAAAGGTGACATGAGTGAGTATTCAAGTCAATAATACATTTTTTTTTTTGTTAACTATAATAACGCCGCTATGATCTATTATTCAATAAAACGATTATTTGTCATTTCATTATTCAATTCATTGATAGATATTAGGTAAATTTGATCATTTGATTTTTTCATATTTTATAATGTTTTTAGAGCAGATATTAGCTAATTAATATATTTAAGAGTCGTATGTTTGAAAATACACATAATTCAATCACAAATTAAAATATCATAAAAAAACCAATGAGTCAACACAGATAATGTTCTTACATTTATGTTTGATGATATTCAATTCACTCTAATATTTAAGCTAAAGTACAACTGCTGAACGTAGATTTTGATATATTATGCGTTAATAAGACTTTTTTACAAAAATTATTTCACTATGTTGAATGAGTCTGTACTCTGTACTCTGTAGACATAAATGATCAGTCGGTTTGACCAATAATGAGTGTTATTAATTTGACGTTTTACAATGTCACTGTATTTTAATTTAAAATACGAAACACAGCAAATTAAATGCACTATCCTGTCAACTTTAACTTATTGTTAATTATAAATTATTAACATTTGTTAATTAAATATCATACAAATGCATGGTTTAAGAGTGGATTATAGGTTGGTAATTTTCTAGAGGTGGCACAATTTAGTGCCGGAAAAAAATTATCCCAGATAAAATGAACAAACAATTTCATTTTTCTTTGTAACAAGAACATTAATATGAAAATGATGCTAAGAAAATAACACTGATATTAGATACTTATATTAATTATATTTTAGTTTTAAATTTTAATATTAATTTATGTAACCTTATGTGAGTATAACCAATTAATATTTTACCAAAATCAAAAATTTGAATTTAATGTAATAGCTGGTTATTTTTTTGTCATCATTGTATTATTATGTATGTGTTTAATTTTTGACTGGAAAAATCATGATTTATTATAAGGTAAGTTTATTTAATTAATTATAATTTATAATGTAATAAGGATCATAATAAGGATGAAGTTGTTACAAAATTGCAATTTCATATTGTACCTACCTAATTAGGTACTAAAATATTTTTTAAATAATTTTTTGGGGATTTAACGCCTTTCCTAAAGTGTCCACAATTGTATCAAAGTTGCATTATAAAGATAAAACCTAAGAATTTTCAAACAGTTTTCAAAAAAATCGGAAAAACAAAAAAAAAATTATGGAAAAATGGGAATATTTACGCAAAATCAGTAATCGACAAAATCGATTTTGTATATAATTGTAACCTTGTAACTTAAAAACTAATTACTGTAAATACTTGAAATTTTCACCAAATGTTTATATTAGTGTTATCTATAAACAGTTAAATTTTCAAAATGTTTTGACCTTTTTAAAGCTATTTATAGTGAACTGAAATTTTCGATTATTATAAGTATTTTTTTTTAAAGTGTCAATAAAAAAAATTTGGGTGCCCAAAAAAACTAGAAAAGTTAATACAAGGTTTCTTATAAGTTTTCTTATTGTAGTTAAAAAAAAATCAAAAATTGTTTGTCACAATTTTTTTTTATAAGCGTTCAAAGTTCAAATGTTTACGTAATATATCAAAATTTTGAAAAATTACAAGTAATTTTGTAGTTTAAAATCATAAAATTTTTTGTATTTATATCCAAGATTAAAAAATTCTACCCATAGAGAAAACTCGAAGCGTCATTATAAGAAAAAATGTTATGAGTGTGTGAATTTTAAATTTTTTCGAAATCGCTTAACGATAACTCTGCAGGTCGCTAAATGTTTATACAGTCTTGAATCTCCGTTCAAAATAATTTTACCCAAACAAATTATATGATTTATATGTATAATAAACCTACACGTTTATATAAAATAAATTATTTTATTTCAAATTTTCCGCGATTCTATTAAATTTGAAAATTAAATTTTATATTCTAGTTGCTACCTTAATTATAATTAGAGACCGGATTTTTATGCTATTACATATTTTTACTGAGCGTATGCAGTTCCAATTGGATAAGATTTGTCGACGATTCATATACCTATGAACTGATATACAAAAGTTTTTAGCACATAAAAAATAATATTTTGTGCAAAAAACATATTTTAGGGAATATTTCGGTATTTTGGGGTTTAATTTGAATATTTTATAAAAAAAATCTAATGGTTTATAAAAAAAATGCAAAAATATTTTTAATATATCATATTTATCAATTTATTTATCATTTTAGATTCTGAACGGAGTAATGAATGTATTGATTTTACAATGATGTGTGTTTTTTTTTTTGTGTCTGTGTACAGCATAACTAGTCGAAATAATGCTTCAATTTCAAACTTTGGGGATGGTTTCCGATGGAAAAGTGGATATCCTTGGTGCATTATAGAGGTGAAAAGTAAACATTCTCCAACAGTTTTCAAAAAAATCGAGAAAAACAAAAAAAAATGACAGAAAAACGGGAATTTTTACGCAAAACCGTTTTCGACAAAATCGAATTTTTTATTTTGCTTTAACTCAAAAACTAATCGATGTAAATACTTGAAATTTTCACCAAATGTTTATGTTAGCGTTCTCCGTACACAGTTAAATTTCCAAAGAATTTTGTCTTTTTTTTTTGTTTTATTTTGAGTAATACCTGTGCATTCGATTCAATCGCTTCATTAATAATGGTTTGTAATTAAAAATGATTATACTACCTATTTTTTAATTATTATTAAGGTATATTTTAATGTATCATGCTTCTTACAGTTACAAAATAACTTAACGATTAGTTTACTATTTTGTTTTGTTATTTTGATGATACATCAGTACTATAATATACATATTGTTTGAAAATCGTATTTTTTATAATATAAATATCAATTACTTCAAAAATTGCACACATAAGTACTAGTTGATATGTATGTAAGACATTCAGTATATCAGTTAATATTTGTATTTATTATAAAGTAATAATATGAATATTTTCTAAATCAAAGTAAATCTATTATAATAACAATGTATTAATGTATTTATTAAACAAGTGTTATAACTGTTTATAATAATTAATGGTTATCAAAATATAAAGCATAACTATAGATTCATAATTTCATAAGATAAAAATAAATAGTTTTGACATATAATATGTACATAAATATAAAAATATAATACTATAAATAAATCCAAAATTAAAGATAAAGTTATTATTTCATGATACAAAACCATTAAAATATCGACAGAACATTTTTTAAATTAATTTTGATATTTACTGGAGCAAATACTTTTAATAAAATAATAACCTGTACATTTCTGACCAGCTTTTTAGAATAACATACCCACATAGCATTTGTGAAATGTATATCGTAAATGCATATTTTTTTTTCATTTAATTTTAAATATTTAAAAATAAGTATGTATGCAATGAGTTATGTATGAGTGTTTATTAATATTCAAAATGCAAAGTTTGGTGGACATCAATGTTACGTTATAATTGTAATGTTTAAACTGTAATGAAATATAAATGTTTGAGGAATATTATAATACTAAAATTTAATACATATTATAATTTTAAGTTAAATACATATTGAAATACGTTGCATAAATAATGTTTAAACTGTAATGAAATATAAATGTTTGAGGAATATTATAATACTAAAATTTAATACATATTATAATTTTAAGTTAAATACATATTAAAATACGTTGCATAAATAATGTTTAATATGAAATCAAATTTATACATTATACGGATATTAAAAAAGAAATATGTATTTCACCAATATTTTTGAATGATATTTAATTATTGACACTCATTATATTTATAACCTTAAAGACTTAGATAGGAAACATTATGTCATTCAATATATATTATGAAAAAAATATGTAATTCATCATAATATTAAGAATATCATTTAAAAATTAAAAATTTGACCAAAATTATGATAATATATACGCGCCTATGTCATAATATTTATTTTAAAAACGGTTTATTTATTAATTATTATCATTTTTATAATTTAAATAATAAGACCATCAATAATTCATAATTTAATTTCTGTATTTGATAAGAAGCAACCAAGTTTTACGCTGCATCACTATTTAATGCGTGTCTACGCGTGTAGATCTTCAATATAACAACGTTCGAAACTAAAACATTCTTCACATAATCCCATCGATATTCGGAAATATATATCCTAATATATTGGATACTTTTTCAGTTATTATTGCGTGCAATTATGATTGCTTAAATTGTTGGGTAATGGCCGGTATGTATTTTTTACTATATAGTAATTTAATTAAATGAGTGTATAGTGTATACTATCAAATTGCATCGTGTGCTACTAAAAGTTCATATTTATTTTATTTTAGTAAGGTAAGTAGGTATAGGTACCTTGTGCTACTAAACGTTCATATTTTTATTTTAGTAAGGTAGGTAGTTAGTGTAGTTACCTATAAAATTATTCATTTTTAAAATTCATATGAAAAATAGCATCATATATATAATAGATTTTTGCGACAATAATCGTAATGAACGCAAAAACTAGCCAAAAGTTTTGGTTACAACTCTTTTACAGTAAAATGATAATAATAATATGTAGAAGGTGCTTTTTATATTTTGTATACAAAATTATTACAATATTATGACACTGAATTTTATAATTATTTTTGGATGAGTGAATCAACTTTTGATCACCTACTTATCGGATAATTTATAAGTAATGTTAATTGTTATACGACGGCAAGACACTCAAATGAGATATATAATGCAGGTACCACAGCGTAAATGTTATCACTGTAAGTATATTATTATGTATGGTAAGCCTAATAAAAAATACAATATTATTATGATTTTAAACAAACAAAATTTATTTATATTTTATTAATGATAATTTTTTTTTGCAGGAGATAATTTATTATTGGAAATAAGATTTAAGAAAAATAAATTAAATTAATACATAGGGACATAATTAGACATATTATATATTATATTATTATGTTATAGGTACCTACAATATATATATAATAACTCATTCTAATTTTATTTTAAAACAATTTTACAAATACCAGGTAGACGAATAGGATAAATATTGTGAAGAACTAGAAGTATTTGAGAGAAGGGATGTACATTTGGGATTTTTAAGAAAAAATATGGATCTGTATAGTGGGCGGCGGCCGGCGAGTGTATTATAGAAACATTGAATATTGATATTTTAATATCTATCGTATGTCATCAAAAGGTTTTTCTTAAATTACGTAAACTGACATTAACAACAACGTCAACAACGTAATAATATATAATAATTAATAGCGAAATTTACGAAATTAATAATAATAATAATTGTCTAGACTAAATGATCTTAGTTACAAGACATACAGATATTAGATAGAATATGTTATTACGAATATAATATTGTGCTGTTGTACCTAGCAAGGTATAATACAACAAATAGTATATTATTATAATGTAACGGAATTTAAAAGAAAAATTAGATTATTATATCAAAATCTTATAGTATAAAACGTGAAGCAGTTCGCCCGTTGTCCGCCCGGGCGCTGCCTGTATCATAAGGAATTACCAATCAGAAAATTAAATTTTTTCCCGACCCGTTATCACGTCTTTACGTTATCGCGTTTTGTTACTGTGTATTATATCTAGGGTTGCCAACTTTCAAATTATTTAATGTAGGACAATTTTTTTCATATCCAATTTATATACTACTATAATTTTAGCAGCATAGCCAGGATTTTATTAGTGATTGGGGGGGGGGGAGTGCAATATTTACTTACTTTTAATATCAGTGAACAACGGTATCGTTCAATTGACGAGATGAGTGACGACTGTTGCCTGTCGGATTGTCACTGGCTACTGCCGTGGTCACTGGACGACCAACCAAATTAATAAATAAAAACAACGATAAAGGCGATAACATTTTGTTGATAACTACAATTTTCAATATTCTCAAAGAATTTATTCCATGAAGATTATTAGATTATTTTAGTCTTCATGACTTATTCTGTATAAAGATCTTTATTATCTATGACATATCAGTTATTCCATCAACTCAATAATTATTATTACATTGTGATAAATGATAATATAAAGAAAATTAAATACAATATGTTCAATATACGAGAAAATAGGTATTTTTGTAAAATGTAATATTGTCTTACAAAAATGTATAGTATTGTTGGACGTAGGACAATTCAAATAAATGTAGGACAATCCTCCCCAATGCAGGACAGTTGGCAACCCTAATTATATCGTTTTTCAAAAATTTCCATAATTTTTCGACATTTAAACCCTTTTTTGTAATTTTATTGGCGTTTTACGGCCCCGTAGTCGTGTTTTTCGAGTACTCCGTGTTTTTTTACGCCCGGTAGAGTGCCCGTTTTCTTCGTGTTTGTGTCGATGCGTCCGCCGTCGCGTTAACCGAGACGGCCGCCGACCGACGTTCTCGCCGATTTAATTTCGACTTTTTCAGTTTTCGTCGTTCTTTTCACGCTTTTCGACATTGTGATATGGTTTTTCGCGTAGCCCGTGTCCTTTAAACGCCGTACGTTTACCCCGTTTGTACGTGAAATCTGTTATTGTGATTGGACGGAACGATTAAAATCGCCAAACGACGTATGAGATATATGTACGTGCTACCTACTCGGTATTATTTTAATTATTTGAATCAGCACTGCAGATTATTTTTTTGGATATCAAACGTCCTGACGGTGTGTATTTCTTTAAATATCGAATGTGTGTGTACTGCATTAGTATCTATTATCATATGTGTTGCAGGTGTATGGTCTATGTCGCGGACCATTGATGTTCGTATGTTCGCACAGTGTTGATTTACTCATATATTACATAATATAGTTAAATTACTGTTTTGGATTCAATAAATTGCATTTTGTCATTTTATTTACATTGTCTTATCCTTTATAACTCAGCCCTAACACCATAAGACCAATGTTTTACCTCAAGTAGGTAGTGCTTTGTTGCACAAAAGTGTTTGTCGACGATGCAGGTTCATTCACTGTCAGCATGTACTCCAATAGAGTGTATTAAAGTTACAGTATGATTGAATAGTAACTTTTACTCAGATGTATACATAATAACAAAATAAATACATTAAAAACATACGGAAAATGTTAATAGGGTTGAACTCTGGCTTTTGGGTCTGAGAAAAAAACGTGAAAACCGTTAATAGTTCATAAGTGTGAGTTGTTGAGTTAGAGTAGTTGAATAACTACGTACCGTGTGATTCTTACAAGCTGAATAAAAAATAAAGTAATCTACATTTGATACTTAAATTATAATTAAATATTATTTAGTATTATGTAATTAAGTAATTTTATGCTACACATAAACGCATGCATAAATTATAATAGTACTACATGGTTTTGCATACATCTAAAAATAAAGTTAATTAATTGAATATAAACTATCGCCATCGTTATAATGTATTGTATGATATCATTTAAGCAATATGAAACATTTGGTAAGTTCATTTGCAATCTATACAATATTTAGCTTATTAAAATAAATTTTATACATTTTACTTTTATTGTATAATTGTTTTCTACCTAATAAAACAAAAACAGATAATTATTCATGTGTAGGTATTATATACATTTTATTTTTTGAATCGAGAACACAATATATAAATTTAAAACGTTAAAATTTTGTTAAGAATAATTTTATTATGTCTTATGCTAACTATTTACAATGTTTAACGACATATTTTAATAGTATTATTCATTTATTATGTGCATATTTAATTAGAATATAAATAGTTTATAAATTGTTTTTATAGTAATTAATTACAAAAAATAAGTTTGAGTTTGACTATACTTTAAAGGTTCAACTTTTAAAAGTATTACATTGATCATTAATTCATGATTTTATACGGTTTAAAACGTTGAATACCTCAATTAAATTTTTTTATTTATATGATATAATTTATGCAATATCAAACATTTGGTAAGTTCAAAAGAATTGATTAGCAACCATAAGTATTTTAAATTTTTTAATTTAATTTAATAGCTACCATTTAAGTTACAGACGAAAGGTAATTAAATAGTTCTTTAGTCTGATAGTAAATATTTTAAATTATACAATTGAGTAAAGTTACAATCTATAAAATATTGAATTTTTTAAAATAATTTATATTTAGTTAAATTTAATGAATTTGTTATTTACCTAATAAATAAAAAACAGATAATTAAATATTGATGTGCTTATACATACATTTTATTTTTGAATCGTGAACACAATTAATAAATTGCAAACATTAATAGTTTTTTAAGAATGTTGTTATCATGTCTTTTGTAAGTATTATTAATTTATTATATGCATATTTAATTAGAATATAAACAATTTATAAATTTATTATATTAATAGTAATATATAATAAAAAATAAGTTTATGTTTGACTATACTTTAAAGGCTTTTAAAAATATTATATTGATCATTAATTTATAATTTTATACAATTTAAAACATTGAATACCTAAATTATTTTTTTTTAATTACATAATATCTAATACAATACATGTATTTATAATAAAAATATGTATATAAAAAAATACAAAGAAAAATAATAAATGTAAATAATATAACTATACAAATATTAATGGTAATTATCGGTCTGCATGCCAATAGTTACAACGCGTTCACAGCTTCCTGTTGGATACAGCTTCATAATACATAGTTGTGAACAGGCACGATAAATTGCATTTGTAAACCAATCAAAATGGTTCTATCATTCAAATATTTAGGAATAACAATAAATTTTAATTTAAAATGGTCTGAACATATCCAAAATATTAAAAATTAAATTAAGGAGCTTAACTGCATTATTCTACAAAATTCGATATCTTAATAAATCAATCATAAGACAAATATACATGGCATTATGTAATTCAATACTACTATACGGTATAACATGTTGGGGAGGCTCTAATAGAACAGGCATAAATACATTACATATAACCCAGAAAATTATAATAAAAGTAGCGTACTCCTTTCCATTAAAATACCCGTCAGGTGAATTATTCAAACATACAAATATATTACCTATCTATAAATTATATATTAGACAAATTTTAATAAAATCTATACAAAACAACACACTGAATACTATAGAAATAATGGACAGAAGAACAGGTAAATAGTAAATACATTAAACCGTCATATATGTTTTTAACAAATTCAAGAAACTTCCCCTATCACATGGGTAAAACTATATTCAACAATTTAAGTGACGATGCAAAGAGTCTAATAACAAGTTTATGTAAAAATCAAACAAATAATACCAATGATATAGTTAATAAAAATCAAATAAAAAAGGCTATAAATAAAATAGTTAATGAACTAGATGAGAATGTGTGTATAACTGTATAAGTGAAATTTTAAAAAGTGAATATGTATAATAATTATAATATCTTATCAGAATGTGTATATGTTAAATGTTTTACTAAAATATATTCCACTAAATTTTTTACTACTGTATAATATTGATTAATTAAGTCATATTTTTAATTGTATAAGTACCTATCTTTCTTTTTAAATTTTTTTTTTTTTTTACTATTATAAGAATTTTAATTTATATGAACTCCGTATACCAGATACGAGCTTAGCTCAGTTGGTATACGTATCAGCCATTGTTAATGTACCTATTCTTAATGTAAAAATTTACTAATAGTATCATATAATTGTAATTAAATTTGGCTGAAATAAATAAATAAATAAATAAAATAAAAATAAATTATACCTATAGCATTATTTTAAATTGTATTTTTTTTTTATTTATAAATAAACGCCTCGACAACATAAGTCATTGGCCTAGAAAAGAACAAAAGTAATTATATAAATTGCATTTGTAACATGTGTTTTTTATATAATATAAAATTATAGTGATCAGGTTCCTATAAGAATTTATAGGTACATTAAATTAGTGTATACCTACACTATAGTATGATAAATATATTAAATATGTCATCACACACAACTAAGCAAACTATTGCTATATATTGCATAATATGTACAATTTACATTTTACCATTCCAATTTGTTATTATGTTTATGCATACAATATGCAGTAGGTAATATATTATAATGGTAGTAATCAGTAACGATGACATCAAATTAGAATAAAAATGTTTGATAAATAATATTAATAATAACAATAAATAAGTTTGGGTTTGACTTTAATGTATTGCCTGAAATATTTATATAAATTATGTAGATTATTTAAGTAGAGTTTTAGAGGATTTAAATTATTGAATAAATTTGGTTAATCCAAAAACTGTATTCTTTACTATTATATTATTAAATTAATATTACAAATGAATATAATACACGTAAAAAATTACAATATGTTAAAAGATATTGTACGCAAATGCATGTAAAAGACAATTAATAAAAATATCCAACTCTCATTATATACGAAATATTATATATATATATTAATTACATAAGAAAAACAGTGCTTAACGCAAAATTCGTCGCGGATCGGAAACGGTTTAAATGCTTGAGATTTGACAGAAATCATTAACTCAAACTGTAGTCGATAGGTTTAGGCGGTAGGTCCTCATGAATAGGATAGGCAGGTATAGCAAGATCGAATCCCGTTCCGGCGGAATTAGAGGCGGCGCATGCAGTAACATAGTCGCCTGGATTTTTTGCATTTTTTTCTCGATTTTTTTCAGAAATATTTTGTTTTACATTTATTTTGAATAATGTAGAATACTGTATGTATTAATGAATACCCGATTAAATTTACTTCCGCGTTTATAGTTACTTTTTCTGTAAATTAATAGAATAAATTACAAATTGTTTTCACTAATACTCCAGTGTTACGAATTTTGTTTTGTTAATATTGTATACCTATTCAATACATATACAATTCAATACAATTCCACCTATGCGTTCACATTGTCCGGGATTCGTCCGATTTATAATCCGCGTTGATTGCTGATTACTAAAACTTCAAACACTCGATATTACTCTGACTTTTTTACCAACTATCGACTTCCGAGGGAACATGACAAAATGTATACAATATATTTAGACATAACATATTTCTAAATGAGAGTTAATGAAAAGTTCTTATTATTCACCAATTCCGCCCACAAAGCCCGGGATCCGACGAAGTCGGTTGCCTACTTGGTAGGTTTATTTGCGTGTAAACTGTCTTTTACCATAGATAACTGATAAAGTATTTAACATTCAAAAACTTGCTTTGACTTAAAATATTTAACGAACAAAACAGCATCCGCCTAACGATTAAAAAGTCAATAACATTGCTTTAAAAAACTTTTACTTTGCACAATTTTTTTATTTTAAATATAAACAAATACAATAAATTAATGGATAAGATTTACTTCCATATAAACAATTTGTTTTACTGTGAAATACTGATTAATTAATAATACCATTGTCATTGTGCATGCGTTGTACACTCAATAGTCAATTCATATAATATTTGATCTATGCGCCGACATTGTCTGCGATCTGACGCAGTCGGGTTGCCTACCTGGTAGGTATAGTTGCATTGAATTTATTTTCATAAGTGATTACCGATTATTCAACGCTACGCTCAAACGACAACATTCGACTGAAACATTATTTCTTATTTTCGACGCCAGAACGTTAGACAATCCGCCGTAGGCGGATTCCCCAGCCAGGTATCTATTTATACCGGTTGAGGGCTGATAGCTAGACACTCAAAAGTCTACATCTCAGCTTTCAAAAATGTTTCGCTTTCGAAGGAAGACCGCCAAACAATCGTACGTCTTATCAATTCTGGAGAACACCCGCCTTATCATCCCGGTAGAAGACCTTGCAGTACCACCAAATCTTCCTTTTTTCAAAAACTTTCTGCTTTCAGCTCTTCCATCCGTCCTAGGGTATTCACTTACACCGAGTTTCACCCAAAGCGAGTTTCACGGGCCGCTAGTCTTATATTATAAAACGCGTGAGGCTTCGCCCGAAACCCACTTGAGCGCGCTTGCTGTACTAACAGCGGTTCCTAAAACGGAAAAAAGAATGCGCTGCGGTCGCCGCGGCCCGCCGTTATCGCGCCCGCCCGGTTATCAAACCGACGACGTTGGACAACTATACGATTATTATTATTATTTATTAATTTTTCACTTTTCTACGGATCTTATAGCTTTTTTCGAGTTATTCCGTATTCGCGTTGTATACGTTATTGTTATACGTACCAAAATTCTGTCGTGTGATCGCGACGAGCGTTTGGGTGTAAGACAAAAGTCGTTTAATACATATAATATATATGTATATATAATAATAATAAATATAAATACAATAGACATAAAACGGATATTGATTAGTGATTACAAATATTTTCTAAAGAAAATCAACAAGAATGCCTGTGTGTGTGTGCAATGAAATACGAATTAAACAGGTAAAACGATGTATAACGCAAATTCAGTGACGGTTCGGAAACGGTTTAAGTGCTCGAGATTTGACGATAGTCATCAACTCAAACTGTAGTCGATAGGATTAGGCGTTAGGATAGGATAGGAATTAGGCAGGTGTAGCGAGATCGAATCCCGGTCCGGCGATTGTTCCGGCGGCGCTGTGATAAACGGTACAAATCATTTTTTGCATTTTTTTTCACTTTTTTTTCTAATGTTATTCTAATTATTTTTTCATATCATTATTTTATTATATTAAATATGAGGTTGACTTACCAAAATAATTACACTAATAGGTGCATTGCCATTATTTATTTGATTTTAAATATTGTTCAATTTAGCACCGTTTTACAATTTATTTTAATTTTAATTTGCAAACATTATGTAGTAGGTTTTATTTTATTATAATAAATAAATATTTTAGAATATACCAAAACAGAACTTGACCTGAATGTAATGGGAAGCAAATTTTATATTTATTATATATTATGTGTAGGTATATTAAAATATTGTAATTATTTGTTTATTATTTAAAATAATTCAACAATTACAATAAATTCCACTGAAACGATTGGTACGTACCTATAGATATTTATAAGAGTTAATAGTGAATAGTTATTCCTTGCTCACTTATAGTTGTTATTACATATACCTTGCTCACTTACTTATTGGTAGGTAATTAAAAATTAAAATTACATAGACAGTCATATGAGTACATTACACACACTTTTGTTTTATTATTAAAATGTATTATTATGTTATACTGTACAGTGTATTCATATATATTGTTTTAATGCTAAACATTTACACTTAACATTGACATTACTTAGAGTGCCGTGGCTCAAAAGTACTTTTAACATATACGTCAGCAATAGTATTAAAATTAAATAAAATATAAGCTGTTTGAATGCATAATACAGATTGGACAGACACAGTGACTTATGCATTTTACTTACACTGACCAATAAAAGTGTAATGATGAATTTTGTATTTTTATAAATATTATTATATTATGTTATTATTAATTATTATTATTATTTACTCAAATGGTGTACCTATGCTTAAATATATTGTATTAATTGATATTCCTATTGTCACTGACATTGGCTTGCAGATAAAAATTGGCAATATCTATATTATAAACTATGTAGGTATGTGATAGGCTTATCGTTGAATTGTCGAGTCAGTTAATAACATTAATATTTACTACTAACGGTCAATTGTACATACCTATCTTTAAGAAACTACTAATTGTATTCAGTAGTTAGATTTTTATAATTTTTATTAAATCAATCAAAACCTGTGCTTAATTAATGATAAATAAAATATTATATCTTTCTTTTTATGTATGTAAACACTATATAATGCAAATTGTATAAAACATATGATTTTAATGGCAACGGTGGTATATTTTTATAGTAGAAAGCAACATTTGACATCATGTGATGAGATAAATTCAAGTTTTGAATGTTTTACTCATAATATATTCCAATATAGATGATTATTGCAGACTACCAAATTAAATAAAATCATTTTTCTGTGGTAGGATTTTTATATTAATCAGATTAATTACTTAAATGCTCCTATTGTATAATAGTTACTGGTTACTCAACTAATTAAAAACAATATTTCAATAATTATGTATGTTCTAATTTTCTATTTGAATCAAACACATAATATATTGCAAATTTGCAAATGTTAAATATATGTTTTGGTATCAGCTTTGTTATTATGTTTATTTGTAATAGTACTTATTAACTATCACTGAGCATGTTGAATTTGCTTATGATCAAATAAAGATTAATAATTAGGTAATTACCTAATGACACACAATATGTGTATGTATGGATTACTTGAGGCACATTTCCCTAACCCCCCCAATTAAACATTTTTGCAATTAAACATGACATTACGTTTGTAAGTCGTTTTTAAAGGTTTGTAAAAACAAAATTATCGTTTGTAAAAAAAAACATAAAAAGTTATTAAAAAATCAAAGTTGGGGGGCTGGAGAAATGGGGGTATTTTCGAAAAACCCATCTTTTTTTAGCTCAATCGTTTGTAAAGGTTTGTAAAAACAAAATTATCGTTTTGGGTAATATTTTAAGAGACTATGCTATAATGTATTTATTAAAGTTATATAGATCCAGAATGCACATTTAACATTTAACTCATTTAATAAATTTAGTATATTAAAATAGTGCATATTCTATACTAAGGGCAATATACCTATATATATATATATAAAATATAATAAAAGCATGACATATTGTAGATAAATACATTAAAAAGACAATTAATACGAACATTCAAGCTTCTTCAGGTTTTTATGCAAAATAACTAATAACTTTCAAGTTTAAATTTTAAAGATAAAAAAATATACCACACATAAACAACATGATGTAATAAATGTATTGTGGATTATTTCACTTATTACACCCACAATACTGACATTGTCCGCGATCCGACGCAGTTGGATTGCCTACCTGAGGTATATTAGTAACACATAAAGTATATTCAATTTTTAGCAAATAAAAAGTTCAGATTTCATTAATTGCGCCCACATAGTCTGCAATTCGACGCAGTGAATTAAGTGATTTAGTTGTGTATAAATCGATTTTCCCAAAATATAAGGCGTTGAAATTTCGTTCGACTTAAAACTTTTTCTCCTACAATACAACATCAGACTTACGACGTCAGGAGGTATAACAATCCGCCGTAGGCGGATTGCCCAGCACAACTATCGATTCGCACTGGTTGATGACTAATTGCTAGACTCTCAATTACCATTATTTTATTTATTTATTTTATTCTCATGCAAAAAAGCACCGGGCAAACGATACAATATGTAACCTATCCATAATTTCTCAGCCAGGTATATACTTGCTCAGGTTGAGGACTGATAGCTAGACGCTCAATTACAATTTTTGATATGTTATTTTTTTTTTACGTACAAAAAAGATCCGGGCAGGCGACGGGAAGCGATATTACACCAAATGATGACTGATAGCTAGACACTCAATTACCATTTTCGGTACACATTTAATCTTTTTGAATTCATACAAGCCCCGCGGGCAAGCGTCAATACAAACTTTTACACCGAATGATAACTGATATCTCACACTCTTAGTAATCAACTCTTTAACAATTTTAGTGACCGATTTCTAGACACCCGACTTTCATTTCCAACCGAATTTCCCTTGAAACGATTTTCACTCGACCCCCTCGAAGGCGCCGAAGGCGGCTTCTACAAGCCTGGAATCGAGGCACACCAGCCGCTAGTCTTATATTATAAAACGCGAAGAGGTTGACCCGGTTGCCACTTGAGTTCGCTTGCTGTACTCGCCGCGGTTCCTAAAACGGAAAAAAGAATGCGCTCCGGTCGCCGCGGCCCGCCGTTATCGCGCCCGTCCGGTTATCAAACCTACGACGTTGGACAACTATACGATTATTACTATTATTATTATTTATTCATTTTTCACTTTTCTGTGGCTTTTATAGCTTTTTCCGTATTCGCTTAGTATACCTACGTTATTATTATACGTACCAAAATTCTGTCGTGTTATCACGACGAGCGTTTGGGTGTAAGACAAAAGTCGTTTAATACATATATAGGTACATATATATATATATAATAATAATAATAAATATTTTATTTATATTTATTATTATTCACACATAAAATGGATATTGATTACAAATATATTCAAAAGAAAATTAACAAGAATGCCTGTGTGTGTGTAATGAAATACGAATTAAACGAGTAAAACGATGTATAACGCAAATTCAGTGACGGTTCGGAAACGGTTTAAGTGCTCGAGATTTGACAACAATTTTCAACTCGAACAGTAGTCGATAGGGTTAGGCGTTAGGATAGGATAGGATGTAGGCAGGTGTAACCAGATCGAATCTCGCTTCGGCAGTATTTCCGGCGGCGCTTTGATTAACACTGTTAATCAATTTTTGCATTTTTTTTTCACTTTTTTTTCTCAAGTTATTCTAATTATTATTTTTCCAGCCCGTTAAAAAATAAATAAATTAATTAATTAATCACCTATGCTCCTATTGTATAATACTTACCTAACTAATAAAAAACAATATATTTATGTATAGTTATTTGCTACAATATTTCAATATTAATGTACTAATTTTCTTTTTGAATCAAACACATAATATATTGCAAATGTTAAATATGTTTTGGTATCAGCTTTGTTATTATGTTTTTATGTAATAGTACTTATTAACTATCACTGAGTATGTTAAATAATAATAATTAATAAGTTTTAATTTATGGTATCAATTATTTCATTAAATTATATTATTTGTTTGAGTCCAGATTTTAAATTTTTGAAAAAATGTTATTATATTTCTATATAATATATTATATTGTAAAAAAGATTGGTACCTACCTACCTAATGAAACATAATACGTGTATGACGTATATATGGAATAGGTACTTAGATAATATTATAAGAACATTATTATTAATAAAAACATCCAAGCTTAATCAGGGTTTTATGCAAAATTATTATCAAAACTTTCAAGTTTCAAGAAAAAAAAATATAATACTTTTTCAACACGGTGTAATAAATGTATCGTGGATTATTTCACTTATAACACTCACAATATTCACATTGTCCGCGATCCGACGCAGTCGGATTGCCTACCTGTGGGGTATTAGTAACACATAAAGTATATTCAATTTTTAGCAAATAAAAAATTCAGATTTCATTAATTGCGCCCACATAGTCTGCAATTCCAACGCAGTCGGATTGCCTACCTAAGTGAGTTAGTTGTGTATAAATCGATTTTCTCAAAATATAAGGCGTCAAAATTTCGTTCGACTTCAATTTTTTCTCCTACAATACAACATCAGACTTACGACGTCAGGAGGTATAACAATCCGCCGTAGGCGGATTGCCCAGCACAACTATCGATTCGCAATGGTTGATGACTAATTGCTAGACCCTCAATTACCATCATTTTATTTATTTATTTTATTCTCATGCAAAAAAGCACCGGGCAAACGTTACGATATGTATCCAATCCATAATTGCTCAGCCAGGTATATATTTGCCCAGGTTGAGGACTGATAGCTTGACGCTCAATTACAATTTTTTATGTTATTTTTTTTTAACATGCAAAAAAGAACCGGGCAGGCGACGGGAAGCGATATTACACCAAACGATGACTGATAGCTAGACACTCAATTACCGTTTTCGGTACACATTTATTCTTATTGATTTCAAACAAGCACCGGGCAAGCGTCAATACAAACTTTTACACCGAATGATAACTGATTATTGATATCTCACACTCAAGAGTAATCAACTCTATGACAATTTTAGTGACCGATTTCTAGACACCCGACTATCATTTCCAACCGAATTTCCCTTGAACCGATTTTTACTCGACCCCCTCGAAGGCGCCGGAGGCGGCTTCTACAAGCCTGGAATCGAGGCACACCAGCCGCTAGTCTTATAGTATAAAACGTGAAGGAGTTCGTCTCTAGACCGCCAGGTGCGACGCAGCAAATTGCAGAGAGCCAATCGTAAAATTAGATTTTTTTCCCGACCCGTTATCACTTCTTTGCGTTATCGCCGACGGCTTCGGTTCGTCACTGCCGTCGCCCTTGCCGACCGCCTTACGTCTTTTGAAGCCCTTTTTCGTTTTGTGGACACGTTATATTATCACGACATATCACCGCCGCCGACCGCTCGAAAATGTCTATTGCTCTCAATAATATTTTTTAAGCCCGTTTGTGCCGACCCGAAGGCGTTTTTCGACCCCGTGGTCGTGTTTTTCGCGTACGTCGCGTCTTTTAACGGCCGGTAGTGTGCCCGTTGTTTACGTGTTTGTTTTTTTGACGTCGCGATCGCGTTTACTCAGACGACCGACGTATGAGGTCTGTACTCAGTATAATATAATATATTGAAATGTTTTTCGATTAATCGTGCGGTTTTAATCCGATGTGTGTTTTATTTCTCTGTATACGTGTTGCAGTCCTCCCGTTCCGGATACAAGTCATTTCGTAGCCGTCGTTGCAGACTGTCGACGTCGGAGATTGCTTTTTTCCACGCATCAAAGGCTGTCAAGGTGTGTATTTATTTAAATATCTCACTAATCTTTGTGTATACTACATTAGTCTGTTATCATATGTGTTGCAGGTTTATGTGCAATCGTCGTAAGAGCAGAGACATTCATTTCGCCGCGCAGCGTTGATTTACTACTTAATATAGTTAAATTATTACTGTTTTTGATTCAATAAATTGCATTTTATCATTTTATTTACATTGTATTATCCTTTGTAACTCAACCCTAACACCATTAGATTAATTTTTTACCTCAGGTTGTGCTCGGTGGCACGGAAGTGTCTGTGGACGATGGAGGCCCATTCGCATAGTACATTACTTATTATTATGGATATTATAATATATTAATATGTGATTTAAAACTACAAAGGTTTTTTTTTGAGGTAGTATATTTACATTCATGCAGCTCCAGATTGTTACATCTGAATCAAATGTATATTATACATTGTTGACTGTATAAACAATTACTACAGGTTAGTTAATAGTTTTTAGGTGATTTGTTGAGTTAAAGTAGTTTTATAAAGAGTAATATATACCACACGGTACTACACAATATGTATACGGTAATGATATTATAACATTAAAACATTAAAATGAATATAATTAACTATACTTTTATATTGTTATATCTTTCTAATAAAATAAAAACTTATACTAATGTATCATGAATATATTATTATTTTTCTAACAATGTGTATATTATATTTTTTTTTAGTAAAAAATATACAATACTAAACATCATAATATAACAGTATTAATCAGCAACTTAGAATATAATTTAGAATATAAATACTTAATCAAATATATATACTAATAAAAAATAAGTTGTTGTTGCTACACGTATTAAGAGAGCATTAAGAAGCATTTGTTTAATATATTTTGATAATAATATGGAATTATAATTAAAGTGGTGTGGTCATTAATATTTAATTATTTCAATAAATTTGGTATCTATACCTATATTGTATCATAAATAAATACATGTCATCATAAAAAATGACAATACAAACAAATATTCTAGACAAACACAATTCATATGAATATATCCGAGCCTCATTCCACACGAAATATACGAATTGCATAGGAAAAACGGTGCTCGACACAAAATTCGTCGCGGGTCGAAAACGGTTTAAATGCTCGATATTTTGAAGACTTTCACAACTCGAACTGTAGTCGATAGGTTTAGGCGTTAGGTCCCAATGTATAGGTTAGGCAGGGGTATCAAGAACGAATCTCGCTCCGGCCGATTCGGCGGCGGCGTGTGCTGATCATGGCCGCCCGGATTTTTTGCATTTTTTTTACGTAATTTTTTATTTTAAAATTATTATTTTATATTGAATCATAGCTGAACATTATAACAATGATTTTTTTTTTTCATAGATTATTGAACTATAATTTTCATCTCACACATCGCGTTGCATTTCGCATTACATTAAAATTATTATATACAATACCATATGCGCTGTAAACTTAATAAAATAAAAATAATAATATTATTTAAATATATATATATATAAATATAATATATATAAAAAAGGTATATATTATATACCTTTTTTATTTAACCTCATTACTCATTAGTCATTATTATTATTATTATTGTTTATTATAATTTATTATTATTTATTTAAAAATCTAAAATGCATGGATACGCTCATCGTACGCTTTCAAAAAAAAAAAAAAAGTAATAAAGTTGATTACGATTTTATTTTACGTGTGTATTTATTGCAATCGTCGCAAGTCCAATAATTTGTCGACAGCGGTGTCAAAAAGATTATCTTATCGTCGACAAATTATCGATGTAACATATTGTAAATCTATTTATTGTTTATTCATTGGTAAATTTGCTGTGACTATATATATACTACACGTATTTAATTTTTTTTGTACATTATTCAAGTCTGTTGCATATAAAACCAATAGATACCTATCACTGTAGGAAACACCTTATAACATATTGAAAATATTAAGGGCAAAATATAGTCAAACAAGATTGATGTATTAATATAATATATTATAATATGCAATAATTGGCAATGGGAATTGTACAAAATTTATATATAATGATTTATATGATATATAATAATAAAAATATGCAATAAGTACGAGGCAATGTTATTTTAAGAGACTTAACAAACATAGATACAATAATAAAATATTTAAAAACACGTGATATGTACACAACACAAAATATTTAAATACAAAAACGTTTTTAAAAAGAAAGTGATTTTATCAGATTTTTTTTTGGAATTATTATTATACATAATGTAAAACAAAACAGTGTATAAAAACATTTAACAAAATAGGTTTAATAGTTTACATATAATTTATTAATTTAATATATAATATGTCCACAATATACATATAAGTGGGAAATTGTATAAATATTTATTATATAATATTTGTGTGTGTGTGTGTGTGTGTGTGTGTGTGTGTGTGTGTGTGTGTTTGTGTAAGTGTATAAAAAATTTAAAATTTAAAAATATGTATAAAATAATATTGGAATATTTGGTATTTAAATAAAAAAACATTTAAAAAAAAGTGATATATATATAAGTGGGAAATTGTGTAAATATTTATTATTATATGTCATATGTGTGTGTGTGTGTATATGTATAAATATTAAAATTGTCGTCATGTACCTATAATTATTTGTTTTTTTTTTAAAAATTATTATTTTTGCTGTAAAAAAAAAAAATTAAATACATTTATTACAATAATAGTAAAATAATTTTAAGTACAAACAATATTACTTACATTTTTTTTTTTGGCCGCCTCCGCCGTGGTACTTGGGCCCTGCTCTGGGTCATCACCCGGGGCCTCTGCAGGCACCGCACCTGTGGTGTCCTCTGCAGCTGACGCACCCGGGGGGGCCTCTGCTGCCGAACCCGGGGGGGCCTCCGCCGCAACCCGCTCCGGCTTATTACCAGAGGAGCCCACCGCCCCTTTGGTTTTTTTTTTTGACTTTTTGCCTGTAACACGAATATACAATTCAATAAACTTCTTACGAAAAGCACATGGAAAGTAAAATGTAATATAAATATAATATAAAACACTCACATTTACGGGCAATATGACCGTACCCGTTGCAGTTAAAGCAACCTGAAATAGAAAAATCATAGAATTTTTATTAAAATTTGAACATGAGGTCACTTAACTTTCGATAAACTTACGGCGTACGGCCTGTTTTTGCGTTCTCGGGTTTGCAGGGACCGGTCGTGAATTACCGTAGTAATTCACCTGCAAACCCGAGCAATTGTTTATCGACCCAATATTAAGGTTGTCCATCCTAAAATAAATTATAATAATATATAAAATAATTTTCCTGCATGTTTAATTTCAATAACATAATCAGAGTTGGAATTAGTTGGTATTTCGGTAATTAAAACATTTACGTATTAAAAAACATTAGCATTTTAAGTTCACGATTGTAAATATTTTTTTATTTGAAATAAATAAAAAAATAACATAAATGAAACAAACATAGAACTATCTAAAGAGAAACTAGAGTAAACAATTCAAGTACATTTGTATTTTGTATTAGCAATAAGTTTGAAAATTATTCAATTACATTTTTATTCGAATAATTATAAAAAAAAATCATACTTGAAAATTATTCGAATAATCATATTTGAAAATTATTTAAATAATTTTTATTCGAATATATTTTAATTGTCCAACTCTGATCTTAGTATGCATTAGCTCGAACCATAAAATTATAAATTAAAAAAAAATTGTTACTAAAAAAATTACTGTCTTATGAAAAACAGTACATGTGGTCACCATACCCTAACTTAACAATTAGCAAATATAATTAAATATCATGTACTCACGTAGTCGATGTGTCGATTGGAAATGAACGGCTTTCCCAATTTCACTTGACGATGTCAGTTATTTCGTATATAGCCGCCTTATAATAATAATAGATATAAAATGTTGGTTATGACTTTATCAGCGATACCGTGTTTAGTGTTTACTGTATTATTGCAGGTCTTTGGATAGCGTGATTTACATCACGGTCGGGGTGGGGTGGAAGGACGCGTCAACGGTCAAGCCGTTTGCCGAATTCTGCAGGCTACGTTCAACATCCGTGCAATACAGTTGTCGTAGCATTTTTTTTTTGTTTTTGTTTGTTTTTTACTTGCACATCTATATTCATTATATTTACTTATTTTATTTTTACAAATTCTCCAGTTCTTATTACTTATTCGTTTACTTTTTTTTTTTATATATATCTGGGACTTTGGAGACCGGTGAGTACAATTCTATTTTCTTACCATAAAAGTGCGTAGGCCTTGCACACGTGTGTAAACAAACCATTTGTTTACGGTATTTGATTCTATTACATTACGCACACGAGTGCGGTATAAAATACTTCCAACTATTATTATAAACGTTTTACGCGTCAATGTTTAACGAGTCGGTTGCGTCTTTATACACAGGGTATGATAAATTACAATGAAAAAATTCATAGGTTAGGTCGTTTTGTGGGCGAGTGTTGTGTAAGTCATTATAATAACTGCAGTATGCAATACTATGGGTTCAGAATGTTTTACTTTGTGTTTTATATTTTTTATTATATTATATATATCTATATCATATTTACGTTGTTAACGTATTTCCAATAATAACACGCAATAACTGTTGTAGTATCATCTCCCCTGATAACATTTTTTTTATTTATTTCGATATCGTTTGTATATATTTGTTTTTGTTTTTTATATTCACGTATATCATTCAACCATTTTGACATGTTTTTATTACACTTTTTAGGCCGTTCACAATGGTTAGGAACTGTGTCATGTGCGGCAACGTTGATGCTGTTATTGGCGTTTCGACACACAGGTATTTACAATTTCACTATGCACAAGTTTATATATTATCATAATAATTACTACATATTATTCCGTTTTAGATTTCCGTCGAACGCTGCACGTCAACGTCTGTGGGTGCAATTCGTGGAGACCAACGGTTTTGCCGTTCGCCCCACCTCAGTGCTGTGTTCGAGGCATTTCAATCCTAACGACTACTTTCCAGGTGCCCGACGCCGTCTGTACAACACAGCAGTGCCGTCCATAGTGAGTTTATTATTGAATATAATTTTAGTTTTAATTGTATAGTATATTCCCGCACACCTCCGATGACAATTTGGCACTGATAAATATGGACTACTTTTGTACTCGCAGTGTTCATAATTTATTATTTTTTATTTATATTCAATTGTTAACAACACTCATAGTTACACGGTTAAATCAATAATATAATTTTTAAATTTTCAAACAATGTTCACTACACCTAACATAAATGTTTTCACTTGCATACCATTAATAGATTTGTATAACAGTTGGTTTCCTTTTTTCGGTTCATTTAAACCGATTTAAACCTATAGCTAACTAAATTTATTTAAATTAAATTTGTGCACATATGGATCTAAACATTAATTAATGCACCTATTATTCATGGCAATTAAAATACACTTAAGAAAGTACAATTCCATTTCAATAACTAACTTATCTTATTGTCAATATAAGTTCCATCACGATTATAAGTAAAAACAAATAATATAACCATTTTAATATTTTAATTATATATTATTTTTTTTTGTTACATCTTAATAATTTTTATTCACTTCAAAATACCTTAGATGATATCACTGCTATAATACATTCATAGAAGTGCTTAATAGTTTATAGTGTTTATACACATAACATTAATTTCTATCATGGTGAAATGTTCAAGTATATATTTTAACAGAACCACCAATTTTCATAAATTCTATGGATAACATTTGAATTCTCTGGTCAATTTGTTAAATTACATTTTTAGCTCAGAATATTAATTATAATTTATTACTACTTTTAATATGTAACAATCTACTTATTACGTATATTAAATGTTAACTTAAAGCATTTTATGCAGTCACAAGTCCTTAATTCACCGTGTTAATTAATATATAATTTGTATATTATACTACACAAGTGGATGCAAATGTGTATTATTTTTAAATATTATACTAACACTACACTTAACAATTTTCAAAATACATTTATATTAATTAATCAGCGAATACACAAACCCTCCATCCCCTCTGGAGTCTATAAAATGATGTAGTTTTGTCTTTTTATTCTATATAACCAAATATCAATTTTACTTATTTTCGTCTTATCATTTAATTGATAGTTATTACGGTATACATTCACTTAAATCATACTTATATAATGTGCTATTGATTGCAATAAAAATTTCTACTACACTCAGCATAAAAATTTTCACTTGCATACAGTTCTTATTTACTCTTACCGGTTCACTTATACTTATAGATTATTTACATATTATATAATGTATAATATGTTTAGCTAATGGTGCTCATTATGTTATACTATTATCTATGGAAAAATTAAAAAATCCAGATACACTTACCAATAATTTTAATTGCTAACTTATCCTTTTGTCAATTTCAGTTACTGAACAAAACAAACGATATGTGTAACTCAATAATCATTTGAACATTATTTTGGTCAATTTATTAAATTTGTTTTTGTTAGGTATATACAAAATAACTTTAGACAATTCTGATTTTTGTATACTCCCATATCACTGCTATGCAATATAAATGTTCAAATAGATATTTTAACAAAATCACCACTCATAAAAAATTCTCTGGCTAACCGTTTGTTTGTTAAATAATATTTTTCGTAATAATTGTGATGTTTTGGTCTTAACTGATAATATAAATGTTTTTTTAATTACCAGTAAATGTTAAAAAACTATATTAATAAATTACATTATGCAATGTGAATGTGTATTCACATAAACAATTAAATTATCGTTTGTTGTTGTAGTTGTTTCAAAATAATTTCTACATTTCGACACTGATCATCATTATCTTATAGGTAGTCGAACAGCACGTGGTACCTGACCATGAACCTGCAGTTCACGAAGAAATTGACAACGCCGATGAACAAGGCGGCGCAGAAATCATTGAGGTCCAAATGGATGTCAATGACATGGAAGTTGTCGAAGTCCAGGTGGAAGACGACAATGTGGAAGTTGTCGAAGTCCATCTGGAAGATGACAATGTGGAAGTTGTCGAGGTCCAGATGGATGACGTCCTGATGGACGTGGAAGTGGAAGTCGTTGATGTTCTGCCGGCCGACGCACAGGCAGAACTTGAATTCGCAGACATCTTCGACTATTTACCTCCGGACGTCGACGAAGAGGTCAGTGAATAAATATTTCATATTGATAAAATAAAAAAAAAAAAATAAGAACCATTACACTTTTATTATTCATATTGCAGTTCGAGCCAATTCCACTGGGTGTTCCTGTGGCTCAACGTTTGCCAATGAGAGACCGTCCGGCAGGTGTTCAACACCCACTCCCAGACCAACACAACGTTGGTGCTTTGGACGCAGTTTGCAGAGAATGCAACGCCCGTCACTTCCATTGCGAACGCGCATCTAGAGGTCACTTCTCCACGTGCTGTAACAACGGTCAAGTGACCGCTACAGGACAGCGCGTACTGCTGCGAGCACCTATGCGTTTAACTAATTTGTTGATTGATGATTCACAGGAAGGTACCAACTTTCGAAGGGAGACTCGCCGGTACAACAACTCACTGGCGTTTGCAGCGTTCTCCAGCGACCTCAACCCCAGACGGTTGCCGGGTCGGGGACCAAGCGTGTACACTGTCCACGGACAAGTGTACCGCAGGGTCAACAATGACGTCGTCGGCAACGAACACAGGCCACCGAGGTACTGTGAGTTGTACTTTGTCAACTCAGCCGAGGCCAACCAGGCCCGAATGCGACAACAAGATGTCGCAGACCGTCTTTTGGCAGGTTTGCTTGCAGACCTGGACCAAATGCTTCGGGAAATCAACCCATACGCTCAGGCTTTTAGGTAAGATGACCGATAAACTCATACACATACACTTTAGTAGTTATTAAACGCTGTGGTTTTTTTTTTTTTTATCTATACACACAGTTCTTAATACATAAAGGTAATATTTCAATTTCTTTTATTATACAATATACATTACACTATTTATATATATGTATAAAAAAACATGGTACTTCCGGATAAACTAAATAACATAGACTACCGATTATACGCATTATGTTTATTTTTATCCCACTTTTTGGTGTTTTTACAATGTGTGAATTATAAGTATATTATGTGTTTACAGGAACATGAGCATGTTGTGGTTGGAGGAACAAGAAAGAGCCAATGCCAACCCTGAAGTGATGGGACCTAGGTCAGTGAGTATGCATTTTGTTACAGATGCAGCCAGGGACCAGCGACGATACCAACGACCGACCGCAAACGAAGTTGCGGCCGTGTTCGTTGGTGACGATGGACGTCCACCGAGAGACCTAAATCTGGTAATTTTTGATAGGAATCCCGTTGAACCCGGACATCGGATGCAAACCATACCCGCGGGCTCATGTCACGCAGATCCCATGTTGTACCCGCTGTTCTTCCCGCATGGGGAGAGCGGTTGGCACAACAATGTGATGCAAGAGGGTAACCGCAACAACCAAGTTCGTAGTCGGAACACTATCCGGGAGTTTGTGTGTTATCGTATGGCCATTCGATATACAGGAAACAACGATACTGATCACGAAGGCATAAGTTTAATACATGGTGGTGGTTTTTTATTACAGCAGTACGTGTGTGACCAGTATGTTCGGATGGAATCGAACAATCTCAACTACGCCCGTAGAAATCAGCAAGCGCTCCTCGCTGACGCTTATCAAGGGCTGGTGGACCACGTCAACCAACAACACCACTTGGACGAGGCCAACCCGATGGCTGTCGGCCGTAGAGTCATTCTACCGTCGACATTCGTCGGGAGTCCACGTTACATGAAAGGGTGTTATCACGACGCAATGGCTATTGTGCGTAAGTACGGTAAACCTGATCTGTTTATAACTTTTACGTGCAATCCTAGGTGGCCAGAAATCACACAGAATCTCGGAAGATGGTCTGCTCCAAACGACAGACCCGATCTCATAGCCCGGGTGTTTCACGCCAAACTCAAAGCCCTCATGCAGGACATAACAGTAAATCGTGTGTTTGGTAATGTAGACGCTTATGTATACACTGTTGAGTTTCAGAAACGTGGATTGCCGCACGCACACATATTGGTCATCCTCGGTGAGGAAAGTAAGTTGCTCACCGCCGAGGATGTGGACAATGTTGTGTGCGCCTCCTTGCCTGACCCGGCGACCGACAGGCGCCTGTTTGACTGTGTGACATCACACATGATTCACGGGCCGTGTGGGCAACTAAACCCCAACAGCCCGTGCATGGTGGACAACAGTTGTTCAAAGAAGTATCCAAAAGAATACAGTGAAGAAACTGTCTACGCTTCCAACAACGGGTACCCGACGTACCGCCGACCAAACAATGGATCTGTTGCCTTGGTCAGACAACAAGAGGTAGGCAATGAATTTGTGGTCCCCCACAATCCATACCTACTGGCAAAATATGATGCACACATCAACGTTGAGGTGTGCTCTACGGTTAAGAGTGTCATGTATTTGTATAAATACGTGTACAAAGGCCATGATGCGGCCACTATGGAAATTTGGGACGGCGATGAGATATCAAAGTAAGCAGATTTAAATTAATTATTTTCATATACTAAGTTTTTGCTATTGTATAAATTAATAACACTTAATGAACCATACACTACAATGATTGTTGTAAGAACTGTATTCATTTGGTTCATTATAATGCTTTTTGACTATAGAAACTATAGATACTAACAACACACTGTAAATAAATTATATTAGACTCCAGCACTTTTGATTCTTTTTTTCACTATACTTGGCCATACTCTACCTCAAGCAAATTGTTTAAATAAAACATAAAAATCATTAAACTCTAATTCACAATTGACTAATGGTTTTATTTAATAGCTTTGTAGCCAATCTGATATACAATTTATTATACTTATTATTGAATGGCTCAGGTATAGTTAGTAATTGTTAAATTCAAATTGTTATGGCGTTGCACAAACTAACGAAATATTAATAAATACAATGTACTTTTATGTAAATTTCAAATACATGCATACTTAAAACACTTTTTTCTATTAACTTAGTAATACTACTGTTATAATTCATTTTAAACTCATACCTATGTGATGTTAGATTAATATGTATAATACTTGGCTATACATTACTATACATGTATATATAAACAATAAACTTTACTCTTTTGGTGTCAACTATGATTTTGTCTATATATATTGTTACTATCTAAAAACAAATTATTAAACTCCAGCTCACACTTGACGATGGCTTTAATTGAGTTAATTTATTTTAATTTATTCGAATGGCTCAGATATAGTTAACAGTTATTATTTGTTATAGTTATAACCTATAACTGAATTTTAATTAAATTATAAAATAAAAATAAATAAAATGTACAATATAACAATATATGAATCACATACTTTAAACACTATATTAATACACTTTTCCACGTCATAATATGGGTTTTATTAACTATATACTATAACCTTTACTTTTTTTTTTAATGACTAATTTTATTTTACTCTACTTATTTTATATCACATGCAACAACACCTCAAATAATTAATAATGAAAAATAATAAAATCTAAGCATAAGACAAATCATTAATTATTTAAACGTTATGCTTGCCAAACCTTATAGTATTACATGTATTAATAATATATCTTATATGTTATACATATGTAATTAACTTAACATCACTTGATATATTATATGATATATATGCAATTAACCTAATATCACATTATACATTAGTTGCAGCAACTTTGTTACTATTATGGTTTATTATATGTTTGTTTTTTTTTATTTCAGTTTCATCAATTCACGATACGTAAGTCCGCCAGAAGGGATCTGGCGGTTGTTTTCGTATGAAATGCACAAGAGGAGTCACACGATTGTTAGACTTCCAGTGCACTTGGAAGACAGACAGACCGTCTACTTTGCTCCTGGGCAAGCCCAAGAGCGAGTACAGAACGATGCCCAACGTCGTACGAAATTGACAGAGTTCTTCACGTTGAACGCAAACGACGTGGAGGCAAGACAGTACCTGTATCACGAGATACCGGTGCACTACACGTGGCAACAGGCACAGAGAAGGTGGGTGCGGCGACAAAGACGGATGACCAACGAGACGTTGGCTCGGATGTATGTCGTCAACCCACTGGACCGTGACCGGTTCCACCTGCGACTGTTACTTTTGCACCGGAGAGGCTCACAGTCTTTCCGGGACATGAGAACAGTCGACGGCGTGGTGCACGAGAGCTACGGGGCTGCCGCCATCGCGTTGGGACTCTTGGAGTCCGACCGCGCATGGCTGGCATGCATGGAAGAGTCTGCGTCGTTAGACACTCCCCGACAGCTCCGGTATCTCTTCGTTACGATACTGGTGATGTGCCATCCGGCGGAACCGCTGGCCTTGTTCCAAGCGAACGAGGCCAGCATGATGGAGGACTTCAATCGGCGTTTCCAAGACTTGGACCGTGCCAGAGCGGCAAGTCTTGACGCCATTGGAGACCTACTTCGTGCACACAGAAAAACGCTCGGCGACTACGGGTTGCCCTACCCGGATGTCGGTCTATTGGAACCCGAACAGGACGACCAGTTGTTCGGGGCAATAGACGCGGCGGCGCGGTGGGCGCAACAAGTGGTCGACATGAACGACGAACAGCGTACGGTGTACGATCGGGTGATGGCGGCCGTCGACGACAACCGGGACATCCAAAAGGTGTTCTACGTCGACGGCCCCGGTGGCACTGGAAAGACGACGCTCTACGGATGCCTCATTTGGTCGCTTTGCAACCGAGGACGGTCGGTGTTGTGCGTGGCGTATACTGGGATCGCGGCGTCGCTCATGGACGGTGGTATGACAGTGCACTCGACGTTCGGGCTGCCGTTCGGTACCCTTACGGACGAGGACACGTCTACCATCACCATGCAGTCTGAACGCGCTCAGAGGATACGTGACGCGGCACTGATCGTCTGGGACGAAGCGCCCATGTCACCGGGACCGCAACTCACGGTGGTCGATCGCTTGCTCAAGGACGTCATGAGGTCGGAATCGCCGTTCGGCGGTAAACCGGTCCTGTTTGCGGGCGACTTCAGGCAGATACTGCCCGTTGTCCGCAGGGGAAACAGGAGTGCCGTCGTCATGTCGTCGATCAAACACAACTCCCTGTGGCAAAACTCGGAGAAGTTTGAACTGACGCGAAACATGCGCGCCGGCAACGACGCGGACTTCGCGGATTGGTTGCTCCGGCTCGGCAGCGGCCAACTGCCGACGGTCGACGGCGTTCCGGACACCGTCGAAATCCCGCGGGAAATGGTATGTGACGTTGCTGATTTAATTGATTTTGTTTACCCGCAGCACATGTCGTTGGCTAATGTCGACGATTTTGCTCGGAAAATCATTCTGTGTCCTAGGAACGAGGAATGCAGGCAAATCAATCGCACGGTGCTCCAACGCATCGAGGGCGCTGAAAGAACGTACACGGGCATAGACTCTGTGGTGATGGACGATCCCGACGAGGTAGCAAATTACCCGACCGAGTTCCTAAACTCACTAGAACTGAACGGCCTGCCGCCGTTCAGATTGACACTCAGGGTAGGTGCTATAGTCATGTTGCTAAGGAATCTCGATCCTAAGCGAAGACTGTGTAACGGTACAAGGTTAGTGGTCACCGAACTCCGGCGACACAACTTTAAGGCTAGGGTGTTGTCTGGTAATGTTGATGCACAGGAGGACATCGTCATACCTGCGATACCCATGACTTCGGGTAGTGAGGACGACCTGCCTTTCGAAATGAGGCGGGTTCAATTCCCAGTTAGGTTATCGTTTGCTATGACAATCAACAAGTCACAGGGGCAGACGTTTGACCGAGTTGGATTGCTTCTGCCGGTGCCCGTGTTCACACACGGGCAACTGTATGTTGCATTTTCAAGAGTGAGGAACGCTCAATCTGTCAGAGTCGGCATGTACGATGATGGCAATGGGCGGTTTGTCACAAAGAACGTTGTGTACAGGGAAGTACTACCAACGGGGTAACAGGTATGTAGGCAACGGTGAAATTGTTCACAAAAAAATTATATCAGATTTACTATTTCTAATTACCATTAACTGTTAGCATTGTTTAATTTCAATAACAAATTTTCATCTGATAAATTTTTTTTTGAGACTTTCTAACCGGAGACTACAAAACAGTTTATATATATACAACAATGTTGTATACCGATCATGGGTCTTATGATCCACCGGGCGTTGGCCATATCATGGATCTAATGATCCACCGGGCGTTGGCCATATCATGGATCTTATGATCCACCGGGCGTTGGCCATATCATGGATCTTATGATCCACCGGGCGTTGGCCACTTGAAGTACCTAATCCTTAGGGATCCGCACATTCTTAGGTACTTCATGGACAGTTGGGTTATTTCTACAGTCATGTAGCTGCTCCCGACTGTTCACTGAGGAGAGATAGTTCGACAACCTCCACGTGGTTCTCTCTGGATGCGAATCTGCTTCAATGCGGATTCGTAACTAATAGTCGAACACATTATTTAACATTTTTAGAGTGTATACCTATTTTTCTTTTTTTTTAAACATATACCGTAAGATATCTGTAATATTGTAATTGTCAATTTGTTTGTAACACATAAAATTCAATTAATATGTGCAACACCAATTCAACTATTGTAATTAATTTTGTAAATTTTTTGTTTGTGTACATTTAACATGTCTGTCATCTAAACACCATGGAATTGTTTGTACTTTGTTTTTTTTTTTTTATATATACACTGTGCATTGATTTATCTGTACAATACAAGGTGTTATTGGTTTCAATTTATTCAGAATGTACAAGTATATATTATCACAATATTTCTTATTTTTATTTGACTACCTATTGTATGCAAAGCTTTTACTTACTATAATGTATAACAATATTTGTATTTATTTTTTTTATCACAATAATTGTTCATTAACATTGTTGTGTTGGACTTAAGCGTTATAAACATAATATGTTATAAGTATATTATACATGTAAAATTCATACTCTCCTCTGTACACAAATTATGTAAGAAACATAAAGTAATTAGATAATTATACCTATTATTTAAATTAATTATATTCCTAATGTTTTATATAATATCTACCTAATTATTAATTATGTTTCTATTGTTTAAAAAAATATCTACCTAATAAAATACATGTAATTGAATGTATTATTTAATTTTTTTAATACAATAAATTGCAAATTTAGTCATGTATTTTGTTTGTGTATTATATTTGATAATAATATATAATATTAATGAGTGTGTTGGCAGATGTTAGTATTTAATATTTAATTTTTACATACACATTAGGTGTATACTATTATGGTCACAATCAGATTGTCTACATAAGTGGCTTTATTACACGTAAACTGATTTATACCAGTGATGACTGATAACTAGACATTAAAAAGTCAATATTATAGATTTTAAAAAATTTTACTTAGCACAATTTTTTATTTTAAATACAATAAATGCATTGTTAAGATTTTCTTCCATATGTAAAGTTTGTATTAATGTGAATTACTCATTAATTAGTAATTAATTGGTATACCGTTGTCAGAATGCAGGTATTGTACACTCAATAGTCAATACATATACAATATACATACAATATTTCACTCATGCGCCAACATTGTCTGCGATCCGACGCAGTCGGATCGCCTACCTGGTAGGTATAATAGTTGCATATAAGTTTATTATAACAAGAGATTGCTGATTATTCAATGCTCAAACGACAACATTCGACTTTAACATTTTTTCCTACTTTCGACGCCAGGAGGTTAGACAATCCGCCGTAGGCGGATTCCCCAGCAAGGTATCGATTTACAAAGGTCGAGGGCTGATAGCTAGACACTTAGGAGTCTACGTCCAAATCTCAACTTTCAAAAACTTTTCACATTCGAAAGGAGACCGCCAAACAATCGACACCACGAACGTCTTATCAATTCTCGAAAACACCCGCCTTATCATCATCATCCCGATAGAATATTTGCAGTACTACCAATCAGTGGTACCAACACCACGGACTTATTACCGCCAAATCTTCATTTTTTGAAAACTTACCACTTTCAAGCTCTTCCATCCGTCCTAGGGTATTCACTTACACCGAGTTTCACCCAAAGCGAGTTTCACGGGCCGCTAGTCTAATATAATAAAACGTGAAGCAGTTCGTCTCTAGGCCTCCAGGTGCGACGCAGCAAATTGCAGAGAGCCAATCGTAAATTAGATTTTTTCCCGACCCGTTATCACCGTTTTACTTTATCGCGCTATCTCGAAGTCGACGTTTTGTTATTGCTGTATATATCGGTTTTCGAAAACTTTTCGACATTTGAACCCCTTTTTTGTAATTTTTTTGGCGTTTTACGGCCCCGCCGTCGTGTTTTTCGAGTACCCCGTGTTTTTTTCACGCCCGGTAGAGTGCCTGTTTTCTACGTGTTTGTTTCGCTGCGTTCGCAGTCGCGTTAACCGAGACGGCCGCCGACCGACGTTCTCGCAGATTTAATTTCGACTTTTTCAGTTTTCGTCGTTCTTTTCACGCTTTTCTTCGACATTATGGTATGGTTTTTCGCGTACCCCGCGTCCTTTAAACGCCGTACTTTTACCACGTTTGTACGTGATATCTGTTAGTGTGATTGAACGGAACGATTAAAATCGCCAAACGACGTATGAGGTATGTACGTCCTGCCTACTCGGTATTATTTTAATTATTTGAATCAACACTGCGGATTATTTTTTTGGATATCAAACGTCCTGACGGTGTGTATTTCTTTAAATATCAAATGTGCGTGTACTGCATTAGTATCTATTATCATATGTGTTGCAGGTGTATGGTCAATGTCGCGGACCATTGATGTTCGTATGTTCGCACAGTGTTGATTTACTCATATATTACATAATATAGTTAAATTACTGTTTTGGATTCAATAAATCGCATTTTATCATTTTATTTACATTGTCTTATCCTTTATAACTCAGCCCTAATACCATTAGTCCAATGTTTTACCTCAAGTAGTGCTTTGTTGCACAGAAGTGTTTATCGACGATGCAGGTTCATTCGCAAAGCACTGTCAGCATGTACTCCAACAGAGTGAATTGAAGCTACAGTATGTTTTTGATATAATTAAATAGTTACTTTTACTCAAGTGTTATATATATTACCAGCATAAACAGATTAAAACATACGGAAAATGTTAATAGTTTATAAGTGAGTTGTTGAAGTAGAGTAGTTGAATAACTATGTATCGTGTGATTCTTATAAGCTGAATAAAAAATAATGTAATCTACATATTATGATACATAAATTATTGTTGTACAACTCTACATATTATTTAGTATTATGTAATTAAGTAATTTTATGCTATACATAAATGCATTGATAAATTATAATAGTAGGTACTACGTGTGTTTGTATACATCTAAAATATGAAACATTTGGTAAGTTCAAAAGAATTAATTAGCAACCATAAGTATTTTTAATTTAATAGCCATCATGAGTTTCAGACGAAAAGTAATTAAATAGTTTTATAAATATTTTAAATTATACAATTGAGTATATTAGTAATCTATACAATATTTAGCTTATCAAAATAAATTTTATAAATTTTACTTTTATTGTATAATTGTTTTCTACCTAATAAAACAAAAACTGATAATTATTTATGTGTAGGTATTATATACGTTTTATTTTTTGAATCGAGAACACAATATATATATTGAAAACGTTAAAATTTTGTTAAGAATGTTGTTTTTATATCTTATACTAACCATTTACAATGTTCAACGACATTTAATAGTATTATTCATTTATTTTGTGCATATTTAATTAGAATATAAATAGTTTATAAATTATTTTAATAATAATTAATTACTAAAAATAAGTATGTGTTTGACTATACTTTAAAGGCTCAACTTTTAAAAGTATCATATTGATCATTGATTCATGATTTTATAGGGTTTAAAACGTTGAATACCTCGATTAAATTTTTTTATTTATATGATATAATTTATGCAATATCAAACATTTGGTAAGTTCAAAAGAATTGATTAGCAACCATAAGTATTTTAAATTTTTTAATTTAATTTAATAGCTACCATTTAAGTTACAGAAGAAAGGTAATTAAATAGTTCTATAGTCTGATAGTAAATATTTTAAATTATACAATTGAGTATAGGTATTTACAATCTATAAAATATTTAATTTTTTAAAATAATTTATCTTTAGTTAAATTTAATGAATTTTTCTATTATTGTATAATTCTTATCTACCTAATAAATCAAAAACTAATAATTAAATATTGATGTGTTTATATAAAAATTTTATTTTTGAATCGAGAACACAATTAATAAATTGCAAACATTAATGTTTTGTTAAGAATGTTGTTATCATGTCTTTTTTAAGTATTATTCATTTATTATATGCATATTTAATTAGAATATAAACAATTTATACATTTATTATATTAATAGTAATAGGTACATGACAAAAATAAGTTTTACTATACTTTAAAGGCTTTTAAAAATATTATATTGATCATTAATTCATAATTTTATACAATTTAAAACATTGAATACCTAGCTCAATTATATTTTTTTATTTACATAATATTTAACACGATACATGTATTTATAATAAAAATATGTATAAAAAAAATACAATGGAAAATAATAAATATAAATAATATAACTATACAATTATAAATGGTAATTATACCTATAGCAATATTTTAAATTGCATTTTTTTTTTATTTATAAATAAACACTTCGACCACATAGGTCATTGGCCTAGAAAAGAACAAAAGTAGTTATATAAATTTAATTTGTAACATGCATTTTGTATATAATATGGAATTATAGTGATCAGGTTCCTATAAGAATTGAGGTACATTAAATTAGTGTATACACTATAGTATGATAAATATATTAAAAATGTCATCACACACAACCAAGCAAACTATTGCTAAATATCGCATATTATGTACAATTTACATTTTGCCATTCGACTTTGTTATTATGTTTATGCATACAATATGCAGTACCTAGGTAATATGCTATAATAGTAGTAATCAGTCACGATGACATCAAATTAGAATAAAAATGTTTGATAAATAATATTAATAATAACAATAAAGTTTGAATTTGACTTTAATGTATTTCCTGAAGTGTTTATATTAATAATGTAGACTATTTAAGTATAGTTTTAGAGGATTTAAATTTCTGAATAAATTTGGTTAATCCAAAAATTATATTATTATATTATTAAATTAATATTACAAATGAATGTAATACACGTAAAAAATTACAATATGTCAAAAGATATTGTTCGCAAATGCATGTAAAAGATAATTAATAAAAATATCCAAGTCTCATTACATACGAAATATATTAATTACACAATAAAAACAGTGCTTTACGCAAAAATCGTTGCGGATCGGAAACTGTTTAAATGCTCGAGATTTGACAGAATTTAACAACTCTAACTGTAGTCGATAGGTTTAGGCGTTAGGTCCCCATGATTAAAATAGGCAGGTATAGCAAGATCGAATCCCGCCCCGGCGGAAATAGCGGCGGCGCATGCCGTGACATGGCCGCCCGGATTTTTTGCATTTGGATGCAATTGCAGATTGGATGCAATCTGCACACATTGTAGCGCACGTCATTTCTCATGCGAGCGGACAATCAGGAATCGTCATTTTATCACATGTTGTAATAACGGTCAAATGGCCGTTACAGGAGAACGTGTGTTGGGTCTACCACCCGAGTTATTAATTCGTTTGTTAGTTGATGATTCGCAGGTAGCTAAACATTTTAGGAAAGAAATCCGCCGGTACAACAACACTCTGGCATTTGCTGCGTTCTCCACTGACCTTAACCCAAGACGTTTGCCAGGTCATGGACCGAGAGTGTTCACCGTACACGGGCAGGTGTACAGCAGGATTAGCAATGACGTTGTCAGAAATGAGCTAATGCAACCAAGATACTGTGAGTTGTATTTCATTGAATCCGGGGCAGCCAACCAGATCCGCATGGCACAACAGCCACGCCAACGACCACTAATGGAAGACTTGCTTGCAGACTTAGATAATCTGTTACGGCAAAACAATCCATTCGCAGTGGCTTTCGAGTAATATATTAAATTAAAATATATATATTTAGCAAAATACACACATCACACTTATTAACAAATTAACTATATTTAAAATTATTAATTTTATTAACTATCAAATACAAATATAACTTCATTACTCATAACATATCATTGTTTAAAAAAGAAAAACAATTATTTAAACATGATGTTGAATGAATTATTGTTACCTCAATAGGTGTAGTACGTTCAGGTATTTCTATATGATACAACAAACAACTTGAGTCATACAGTGAATATTTTATTGAATATACTTAAAATTTTTATTATTCATCCATTACTGTAATTCAAATATTCATTGTTTACATTTTAATCTCTACTTCCTCTCATTAAAATACCAATTTTAAATTTTAAGAATATGATTAAACTCCTACAGCTCCTTACAATATTAAATTAACCTTTCCTATTATTATGACAATTAATGTACAGTTAATAGTTAATATTTTTGATTTTCTTTTATTATTATGTATTGTACTTAATGTGCCACTTAATACCTCTAACTTTATTTTTATTTGATTTTATATTCTTCTATGTGACATGATTTTAACAATATCAGTATGCTTCCGAATAACACAAACACTGTACTACAGATTAGGTTAAACTTGCATACGGATAACTGTAATATGTCATGTAGTTACATTGAGAGCAATACATCATGTGGCTTTCATAATAAAACAATATTGTTGCGTGACGTTTGTGTTGTAGGTATTTGCCTAATGAAATTAACATTTTTTTTTATCCATAATTATAATATTAATATCTGTGTACATACAGATATTGTACATATACATTTATCAGTCTACACACATTATGCTTTATGACAATGTTTTAATTATATTTAAATTTATTATCTATCAAGAAACAATATAAAATATGAATGTATAGGTAAATTAAAATTAAATAATTTGATTTGCAAATTAACTGATTTTATTGTTATTATTATTGTTATTACAATTTAATGGCACTTTAGTGTAATGTGGGTTTACTGTGTGTGTTATTGTTACCATTATAGGTTTAGTACTATACTATATTTATTTATGTAACACCAACCTATTTACTTGAGGCATAGGTACTGAGACATTGGACATAATATTAATATTCATAGCTTTAAACTATATTTTATTTTAAGAGTATAAAACAAATATCTCATGCACACTATCATAGTCTTGCCTATAAACTAATTGTATGTAACTATTGTATCTTATACACTATTCCCATAGGTGTGAGTGTTGTTGTAACACTCTGTAGGTATTATGCAAACAATGAACTAACGAGACTTAGAGTTATATTGATTTTAGTTAACTTATATTTTACAACATATATTATGCATACTACCTCTCCAATTTTTTATACTTTTAACCAAGTTAGATTTTAACTCAATATAATAATTCCAGGCTAATTTTTACTTATAAAAATACCCTGGTTTTGTATTACATAAACTGATTTATATGTTTATACATACATATTGTCACCAATAGAAATACACTTCCAAATAATAACTAATATATATTAAATTGTGCTATAATGTGTTAGACTTGCCTCCACTATGCATACATCATAATAACAATAATACTATCATTCATTATTTACTACATACAAATGTTTACCTTTACACTGTACATAAATGTGAATATACCATGTGGCATAATAAAACAATATTATTTTGTTACAGAAACATGCGACAAGTATGGCAGAGGGAACAAGATGCTGCTGCTGCAAATCCCATGTTGCAACCGAGGAGGGTGACCATGCACATCATCGCCGACCCAAACAACGACCCTCGGCGATACAATCAACCGGCTGCTCATGTGAATGAGGTAGCAGTTGTCTTTGTTGGTGAAGATGGTCTGCCACCAGGGAACCTCGACCTGGTCATCTACGACTCAAACCCAGTTGATCCAAATCACCGGATGCAGAGCATTTCAGCAGGCTCATCTCACGCAGATCCGATGCTATATCCTCTTTTTTTTCCGTACGGGGAAACCGGTTGGCATTACAACCTGCTACATGAAGGCAACCGCCGGAACGCGGTTCGCGTTAGGAACACTATCAGGGAGTTTGTGTGTTACCGTCTGGCCATTAGATACACAGGAACCAATAGCAATGGGAATGAAGGCCATACATTTAGTTTAATACATGCAGGTGGTTTTTTATTACAGCAGTACATGTGTGATCAGTACGTTCGCATGGAAGCGAACAATCTGCGCTACACTCGAGACAATCAGAGAGCGCTCTTTGCTGATGCGTATCAGGGCCTTGTGGACCACATAAATCAACAGCTTCACGTTGACGAAGTCGGCCCTGTAGGCCACAGGACGATTCTACCATCCACGTTTGTAGGTGGCCCTCGGTACATGAAACAATGTTACCACGACGCGATGGCCATTGTGCGTAAGTATGGAAAGCCAGACCTATTCATAACGTTTACGTGTAACCCCAGGTGGCCAGAGATAGTAGACAACATTCCAACTTGGTTGAGAGCAAACGACAGGCCCGATTTGGTGGCGAGGGTGTTTCATGCAAAACTGGAGGAGCTGATGCATGACATAACGACCAACAGGGTGTTTGGTAATATAGATGCTTATGTGTACACAATTGAGTTTCAGAAACGTGGTCTTCCACACGCCCACATACTTATCATCTTGCACGAGGACAGCAAGTTGCTTACCGCTGAGGATGTCGACAGTGTTGTGTGCGCCTACTTGCCTGACCCGGCAACTGAAGGGCGCTTATTTGACAGTGTGAAATCACACATGGTTCACGGACCGTGTGGACAACTCAACCGCAACAGTCCGTGCATGATGGACAACAGTTGTTCGAAGAAGTATCCCAAAGAATACAGTGAAGAGACTGTGTACGTTTCAGATAGTGGTTATCCGACTTATCGCAGACCGAACAACGGACTTGTGGCAAACGTCAGAGGTCACCCTGTAGGCAATGAGTTTGTTGTCCCCCACAACCCGTACTTGCTGGCCAAGTATGATGCACACATAAATGTTGAGGTGTGCTCAACTATAAAGAGTGTAATGTATTTGTATAAATACGTCTACAAGGGACTTGACGCGGCTACCTTGGAAGTCTGGAATGGAGATGAAATAGAAAAGTAAGTGAATCACACTTATAGTTTTTACATTTATTTTATTATTATTGTGTTTTTTTGACTTGATTTATTATTTGTTATTATTTTTTAATATTTCAAACATAATTATTATACGTTTGCTACACAAATTTACACAATGTATAACAACTACTACTACTATTACTGTATTTTTGTAATGTGTTGATTTGGTATTACATTACTACTTTAAATAATTATTAAATTATAATTGTTTAATATAATTTATTAGATGTTATAATTATTTTTATTGTTATTTTATATGTATATTTTCTTTTTGCAATTTACTTATTGCACATCTGTGTTTTTTCTATTTTATTAACTTTGGTAATGTTACCTTATGTATTTCTCTACATTTCTAATTTATGTTGTTCATTTAAACTGATATTTTCATTAATATTCATATACACAATTTAATATAATATTACATTACTATAGCAATTTGTGATGTATGAACCAAGTTAAAATGAATCAATTACAAGAAACTTTTAATTGTTTTATCACTGTACTTGGATGTAATTAACAACTCTTATTCATGATAATATTTTATTTATATTTATAATTGATATTGAAGTAACTTCATAAATGAACCACAACAATTGTTAACTAAAATAACATTGCACACCACTTTCTTTTATTAATTAACCATACTTTAAACTTTGGATATATACATTTTCATAAAACGTTAACCTGACATAGTTTATTTATAACATTATGTTCTATTGAAATTTAATTAAATAAAACTAATCACATTTCTATAATTTATATATATATAATATTTTATTTATTTATTTATTTAATAAATTTATTTGATTATGATGTTGATTTCAGTTACATAAATTCAAGGTACGTCAGTCCACCAGAAGCCGTTTGGAGATTGTTTTCTTACGAAATGCATAACAAAAGTCATACGATAGTCAGACTTCCGGTCCACCTGGAAGACTATCACAACGTGTACTTTGCACCCGAACAGGTAGTAGAGCGAGTGCAAAACGCCGCCCTGGATCGAACCAAACTCACGGCTTTCTTCGAACTCAACACAACAGACGTCGAAGCTAGACAGTACCTGTACCAAGAGATTCCGGTACACTACACTTGGAACGCGACGCGCAAAACGTGGTCCCGGCGGCAAAGACTGGTGACGTACGAGACGTTGGCTCGAATGTACGTCGTCAACCCACTTGATCGAGATCGTTTCCATTTGCGACTGCTACTTCTGCACAAGAGAGGCCCACAGTCTTTTCGGGACAAGAAGACGGTAGACGGGGTAGAGCATCCAACCTACGGTGCTGCAGCCGTCGCGATGGGACTTTTGGAAGACGACCGAGCTCTGCTGGCGTGCATGGCCGAATCGGCAACATTGGACACTCCGGCCCAGCTTCGTTACCTGTTCGTGACAATGCTATTGTTTTGCGAGACCGCAAACCCACTGGCGTTGTTTCAAGCAAGCGAAGCACACATGATGGACGACTTCAATCACCGATTGCAAGACGTCGACCGCGCGAGGGCGGCGTGTCTGGACGCAATCGACAGGCTGCTTCGCGGTCACGGGAATTCGCTCGCGGACTACGTTTTGCCACTACCCGACGTCGCACTGCTGGAAGAAGACCCGGACGACGACATGTTCGGTGAAATAGACGCGGTGGTACGCTGGGCCGTACAATTGGAGAACTTGAACGACGAACAACGGACAGTGTTCGATCGTGTGATGGCGGCCGTAGACGACAACAGAAACGTCGCCAAACTCTTCTACGTGGACGGCCCCGGTGGAACAGGTAAAACGACGCTATACGGATGCCTCATATGGTCGCTTCGCAACCAAGGGCGATCCGTGTTGTCCGTGGCTTTTACAGGTATCGCAGCGTCGCTCATGGACGGCGGCATGACGGTGCACTCGACGTTCGGATTGCCGTTCGGTACGCTGGCCCACGATTCGACGTCGACCATCACCATGCAGTCGTTGCGTGGTCAGAGGATACGTGACGCCGCACTAATCGTCTGGGACGAAGCTCCCATGTCTCCGGGATTACAACTGACCGTGGTCAATAGGTTGTTGAAGGACATCATGGGATCGGAATTACCGTTCGGCGGTAAACCGGTACTGTTCGCCGGTGACTTCAGACAGATACTGCCTGTCGTGCGCAGAGGGACAAGGAGTGACATCGTCAGGTCGTCGATCAAATACAACTCTTTGTGGCGCGACTTGGAACAGTTCAATCTGACGCGGAACATTCGCGCCGACAACGACGTGGACTTTGCGACTTGGTTGCTTCAGCTCGGGAACGGCCAATTGCCAGAGGTCGACGGTGTTCGGGACACCGTAGAAATCCCGCGGGAAATGGTATGCGACGTCGCTAATTTGATCGATTTTGTTTTTCCGCAGCAAATGTCGTTGGCCAACGTCGACGAGTTTGCTCGGAAAATAGTTTTATGTCCCAGAAACGACGAATGCAGGCAGGTCAATCGTACGATGTTACAGCGCATTGACGGAGCTCACCGGAGCTACACGGCCATAGACTCTGTGGTGGTCGACGATCCCGACGAAGTGGCCAATTATCCTACAGAGTTCCTGAACACCCTGGAACCGGACGGACTGCCGCCGTACAACTTGACGCTAAAGGTAGGTTCGATTGTGATGTTGCTTAGGAACCTAGATTCTAAGAGACGTCTCTGCAACGGAACGAGATTGGTTGTCACTGAACTGCGACGATACAACTTTAAGGCGAGGATGTTGTCTGGTGGTGCACAGGACGATATAATCATACCTGCGATACCACTCACGTCGAGTGGAGAAGACGACCTACCCATCAGTAGTGTAGTTCCCCGTACGTCTGTCATTTGCAATGACCATCAACAAGTCACAGGGTCAAACGTTCGATAGAGTTGGATTGCTTCTGCCTTCACCGGTGTTCACACACGGACAATTGTACGTAGCCTTTTCACGAGTGAGGAACTCGCAATCCATTAGAATTGGTATGTACGGTGACGATCGTGGAAGATTTGATACCAAGAACATTGTGTACAGAGAAGTACTACAAGCAATGCAATAAGTGTACAACGAGGCCTTCAAGAACTTGGTGAACATCAAATCTGTGTGATAAACTGATCTGTGTGATCAAAGTAATCTGTGTGATACTACTGATCTGTGTGATCAAAGTGATCTGTGTGATCAAAGTAATCTGTGTGATGCTATATTGATCTGTGTGATCCAAGTTGTCTGTGTGACCTAAAACTTGCGGAGAGAAAGTTCGGCAACCTCCACGCGGTTCTCTCTGGATGCGGATTCACTTTGTAGTGAATTTGTAACTAATGTCGAACATGTATTTAAACATGCTGCAAACACACGAGTTGGTAAATTACTTAAAATTATTTATTTAATTAATATATCATTAAACCATATTTTTTATTTGTATTGTTTCAGAAACACAAGAGGCAATGATTTATGTTGGATACTCTTATATCAATTCAAATTAGAACAAAAATAATAAAAAATAATAATTGTCCTAACAATTTGTAACTATACCAAAAACTGTTAACTACAATAATTGGTACACCGTGTACAACATTTTAATTGTATGTTTGTTAAATATTTACTTAATAATTAATTAGTTGTTGTGGATTTATTATTGAGGACAAACATGCATTTAAATTTTAATTGATTAATTAATTAAACATTTTTATATTCATTTTTTATCTTATAATTATAATATAGCAAGTATCATACACCTATTATTGTCATTGTAAAAGCTTTTGCCTACTGTAACTGATGTTTATAATTGATTGTCAATTGATGTATGTACAAAATGTTTGATTTCTATGTTTTGCATCAATCACAGCTTGGTTAATTATTTAAATACATTTATTGTAACTAAAGTAAAAACTGTTGACCATAACTGATCGCTACACACCATGTACAGCATTTTATTTATGTATTTTCATTAATTTGTTAATTTACTTAATAATAATTATAAAATGTTTATCAATTGTATTATTATAATATACAATATTCATATTTATTTAATTATACAAAGAATAAAAAAAAGTTAAAATTGTAAAATAAAAACTTAAACATATTATCATTTTACAAAATGTATTGTATTAGTAACTAATGCCAAGTTTAATTACTTAAATAATACATAACATCATAATGTTATTGTTTGTTGAATTCTTTTATTTATCTATAGTAGGTAATAGGTAAATACATTTAAATTTACTATATTATATTTAATATTTATAATCTTTGTATTAATTTATATCCAAAGCAAGCCGTATGACCAACCTGTTGCTGTGTACGCTATGTACAGCATTTTGTTTGTGTATTATTATTAGTTTATTAATTTACTTAATAATTATCTACAATTACATAATATTATACTTTACCTATGTCATAATTTTGTGTATGTTAAAAATGTCTATCAAATATACAATGTTAATATTAATTTTTTTTTTATTATTGTATTACTGCTATGAACAATATTAAAAAATTAAAATTGTAAACAAACAATACAAATACATAAATATATTTTACATATTTTACTAATATTGTATGTATTGTATTGATAACTGATGCTTTAGTTTTACTAATTTAAAATTAGTTTAATTTTCATTTATAATACATAATATAATTTATATATATATATAATGATATAAATTGTTTATTAATTATCTACAATATATATTGTATAATGTATATATATATTGTATTTGTATATATATCTACAATATATATTATTTTATTTTACAATATATGTGTACACAACAGTAGGTCTTTTAAATTTCTTTACACATGATTAATATTATTTTTTGCATTATTGCAAACACATTTCAAAACCTAACAAACTATAAGACATGTGTACAACATAATATATACCTAATGACATAATGTGATGAACTAAAAAGATGTATTATTTATAATTTATACATATGCACAATAATGTGATACACTACAGCAGATGTCTGTATGCAACACTTTGATTTCACTTGCTACGCATACATCGTCTGCGATCCGACGCAGTCGGATTGTCTACCTAGGAGGTTTAGTTGCATTTAAAACGACTATCTACTTAACTACCTATTTTATACAACATCACACTTTCGGCGTCAGGAGATATGACAGCAACAGTATCGATTTATATCGGTTTAAGACTGATAGCTAGACACACAACTGCCATTTTCGTATTTCCTTATTGTTGTTATGGTATACTCAACAGAACCGGGCATGCGACGGCATCGATTTGCATTAGATGATGATTGATAGCTAGACACTTAATTACAATCTTTATTATTTTTTTGTATATATACATTCAAAAAAGAACCGGGCATGCGATGAGACACGGTATTGCGCCGGTTGAGGATCGATAGCTAGACATTCAATTACCATTTTTCGTACTTATTTATTTTGTGTATACATTCAAAAAAGAACCGGGCAAGCCTAGAGACAAACTTTTACACCGAATGATAATGACTGATAACCCATCTTATTTTTATATTTATAATAATAATTGATTGATGGCATATTTTTTAGTGACCGATTTCTAGACACCCAACTACCATTTCCAACCAAATTACCCTTGAAACGAATTTCACTCGACCCCCTCGAAGGCGCCGGAGGCGGCTTCTACAACCCCGGGATCTCGAAGGCGCCGAAGGCGGCTTCTACAACCCTAGGATCTCGAAGGCGCCGTAGGCGGCTTCTACAAGCCTGGAATCGAGGCACACCAGCCGCTAGTCTTATATTATAAAACGGTAAGAAGTTCGCCCGTTTGCCGTCGGCGCTAGGTGTATTTATAGTGAATTACCAATCAGAAAATTAGATTTTTTTTCGAGTCCCGCCCCGCCCGCCGATCATCGTTACGAGCCGTTTCGTTATCACCGCGATCGTTATCAATTATTACTTATTATTTTTTTGAAAATTTTCCGTTTTTCATTTTCACTGGATTTCGAGACTTTTCTTTCGTTTTTCGAGTCCGTTCTGTACGTATTCGTGTAGTGCGCGACTTTTTCAAGCCGTACGTATACGGTTTGTTCTCCGATCGCGTTCGTGTCGATCGCCAACGCGGTAACAATTACGGCCGCCGAACGACGTTTTCCTTCAGTTTTTTTTTCCGCAGATCCGTTTGGTGTTTTACGACGTTCGGTCCGTATTCGTACGCCTTTCGAAAACAGTACACAAATTCGGGTCGTGTGTTTTGGATCGCAGAGTGCAGACGCTGACCGACGAACGAGGTATGTAATCGCTTATATTTGCTTTGTACTGTATATAAATATATATAATATATTATTATATTATTTTTACGTGTTTTAGGCCTATTCGTTACTTTTGTCGTCTGCCGCATCGTTCTCGACCGTCTGCGAAGCGAAATATAATACGTATGTCATTACTTCATTACTACTAATATACTACTTAATATAGTTTTTAAATGTGTTGCAGGTTTTTGGAGAGCGGTGATGTCTGTTTGACGCACAGTTTTCATTTACCTGTGTACACTACTTTTTATGGATTCAATAAACTGCATTATATCATCGTATTTATATTGTTCTGTTGTTCTTGGTAGCTCGACCTTTAGACACATGATAAATAATTTTAACAAAAAAAAAAAAATTAATGATAAATAAAATATTTTATTTTTAATTATAGTTTGTATGGTTATAACATAATATTTTAAATGTTTTATGCGAATTTGTTACCTCAATTGGCATTGGCCATATTTGAAATAGGGTATAAATTTCTGGAGTACATATAGGAAAATTGATGATAAATAATAATTGAAAGTTTGAAAATTTAGTAGTTATTGTCACAAGTTTCATAAATTCCTCCAAGGATGAATTTACGTCTATGTTTAATGGTAAAACTTGATTTGTAGATAACTCACTTTGTATATTTCTCAGAATCGTTTTTAACTGTATATTATTAAGGATTACTGGGTGAAGTATATTTTTATGTGCCAATAACAAGGCATTTAATAATTCTTCCATTTCAAGCGAAAAACTTGTCATTATAAAATTAAAATTTGTTAAATAATTACTTAATTGTTGATTTATTTGAATTTCTATTAAATCATTTTGCTTAAAATTAATTTTATTTACTAAGTCGTTATATTCTCGTTGTAATTTAATAAAATTTTGCGATGTTATTGAGGATACATTTGACATCTGATTTAACGACGATTGTACTAATTTTACTTGCGTTTTCATGGTAACTAAAGTTTTCTCATTATTATTTTTATTTGTATTTATTTCTTGTTGTATTTTTTGGTAGTCACTATCTCCTACAACTCCAAATGCCCAATTTTCAAATTCTCCTATTACATTTATTAGGCCTCTTTTCATTCTTACCCCGTTTTGTAGAGACATTAGTGATGTGTAGCGTTTTAATAATGTTGTCTTGGTTATTTTTAATTCTGATTTAAAATTATTGCATATGTTTGACACATTAGTGTTAGCTAAACACAATTTATCATTATAATTTATCAAATTATTCATTTCATCAAACTTTTCGATAAAAACGGAAATATTTACATGTGTTATTAAATTAAATTTACTAGAGTAAAATTTCATTTTATAAATTGGCTCGTAATAAATACCCGATCCGCTTCCTTGGTTGTGGTCAAAAATCTTCTCCTCTAGTTGAACAGTATCAGTTCCTATTACTCCAAGCACTCCAAACGCCAAAATAATAAAAAATTTTGTCGACATATTTTTAATTTTAATTTACGCAACAAAAGAAAATAATTAATTAATTATATGTTTAATTACGAAAAAGATATTAAATTAGTTTATGACACTGTTTAGATTATTACTGCTATTACCTATGTCTATGACCGATTTCCGTTGACTAATAAGACACTGTATCTGATATTCATTATATACACTATGTTGTATATAGATACATGCTTACTATGGGTGTTCACATATTTTATTGTTAAATGCTGAATATATATTTTTGATGTTCATTCAACTATTAGTTGACCCATATATTTATTTATTAAATTGCATAGTTGTGAAAACTTCGTTATATACATTTCACTAAAAATATAAAAATTTGAGCCGACAAAACTTCGTTAGTATTGCATAACAATACTAAGAAATTAAGTGGTTATTAATCATTATCGTAATAGCCCGACTATAAAACTATTGTTTACAACGTGATAAACAATAATGTTATAGTAAGATATTCAAAATTGTTACTATAATATTATAAAACTCTTAATTAAATACATTTATTATTGTCAAATTCTTATTTTAATATTAATATATACAAATCTTATACTCTAAGAACAATCACCGTATTTATTAAAATAAGTGAGTTCTACAAAAATATTTTACCTATTTATCTAACACTTTCAGATTTAATTAATAGTTATTTTAATTATAATAATATACACTTTGTATTTGTGACCTATCTCTATATTTTTTAATTTGTTGAACATGTTTTTTCTCGGCTTGTTTTTTTCCATTTTTATCTATTTCAATTAAATATGTTACTGGGTTAATTTTTTTCAATATTGTATAAGGGCCTTCATATCTATCTGCAAATTTATCTTTCCTTACATTAATTTTTACCAAAACTTTCTCGCCTACATAGAAGTCTATATCTTTTTTCCCTCTGTCTGCGTAACATTTCTGTTTCTCAAAAGCTTTTTGTAGAATATTTGGTAATTTCTCACGAATTGAATTTAGTTTTTGTATTTCTATAATAGTAGAATGATTTAAATTTGATGGAATAATAGCAATATCGAAAATAGAAATGGGTTCGTAGCCGTGTACTAGGTAAAAAGGAGTGTATCCAGTTGAGTGGTGTATGGCTGTGTTATATGCATGCAAAACTACAGGCAAGACATCCGTCCACTTTTCACCCTCTGCAACATATGGAGCTATCATATCTATTATCACCTGATTTTGCCTTTCTACTTGTCCCTGACTTGTTGGTTTATAGGCTATTCCCTCCTTTTTTTGAATTCCTAACGCTAACAATAACTGTGAAATTACTTTGGCCGTGAAATGCGTACCATTATCAGATCTTACTATTCTCGGTGGGCCGTATGTTAATATTAAATCTAATAAAAATTGTGTAGTTGATTTAGCATCTGCATTTTTGTATGCTTTAGCGAAACAAAATTTTGTTGCTCGACATGTAGCAACTAATATATATTTGCACCCTCTTGAGCCCATCATAGGTCCTATATAATCGATATAAATTTCTTGAAACGGAACTCCATTTATCAATTTATTTGATTGCAATTTTCCAACTGGTGGTCGTTTATCTGGTTTACGCTGTTGACATATTTTGCAAGAAACTACATAATTTTTAATATCTTTTTGCATAGTAGGCCAGTGATACCGTGATCTTATTTTATTAAATACTTTATGGACGCCTAAATGTGCACCAGACATTTTTTCGTTATGAAAATGTTCAATCACTTCGTTAACTAGACTTGCTGGTAATGCTATCACCAATTTCGGCGTACCTTTATAAATATCTCTATAATATACTAGCCTATCATCTTTATTTATAATGTATGATTTCGCCTTTCTAACCCATTTCATTTCTGATGACTCGGGATTATTAATAGCTTCTGTTACCCTTTGTAAAAAATCGTCACGCGTTTGCAACAAATGTACATTAATAGGTTCAACCAATGATATATTATGCTGTGGTGGCGTAAATATTGAAATTGTTATGTCAATTGCTGTGTCACGAAAAACGTATTTTATCATATTAAAAACCATTAACCAATTTAATTTATCTGAGCCACATGAAATCTTTGACATCGCTATTTTTGTTACATTATAAGTGCTACAATAGTTTTTTAACAATTTTAAGGTAGTAAATAATGTTTTGTACGTAGTTTCATCATGAATTGTTGATTTTGTAATTAAATAGATTATAAAATGATTATTAAAATTTAAGTGAGCAATCTGACCGATTTTTTTGTTTTGTGCTTTTAATTCGTTTACGTGTCCATATTTATTTTTGAAATTAAGACTAATGCCTTTGCTCATATCAAAATCTTGCGGAACGCAATGCACTAAATTAAATGTTTCATCGAAGTAGTCACTAAACAAATCTTGATTTACTTGTTTAATACTAAAATTATATTTAACCCCTTTATCATTATTATATATAAAATCATCATAAGAAATTGGATTGTATAATTTTTCAGTAGCATTTATATTTATCAAATCTAAAACTAAATCTATATCGTAATTAATTTTTGCCGATTTATCAAAACCTATTGGATGTCTTGATAAAAAATCTGCTGCTTTGTTAAAAATACCTTGTTTATATATTATGTTAAATTCATATCCTATTAGTTTTGTTCTTATACGATTTAATATATGTGATTCCGATTTTATTTTTTGAAGGCCCACTAAATTTTTATGGTCTGTCCAAACTGTAAATTGTTTACCATACAGATACTGTCTGAAATGAGTGCATCCAAAAAATAATGCCGATGCCTCAAGTTCTAACGCTGAGTAATTTTTTTGTGCTGGCGTCAATTTTTTCGCACCAAATGACACCGGATGAATATTACCATCGATATCTCTCTGCTGTAAAATTACACCTAAACCTAATAAAGAAGCATCCGTTACTAAAATAGTTTCGGCTTCTTCGTCGTAATGCATTAGTACTGGTGGCGTTATTAATTTATTTTTTAGTTCATTAAATGCGTTTTCATGGACGTTTTCCCACTTTATTTTATCTTTTTTTGTTTTAAAATTACCTCTTGTTAATTCGGTTAAAGGGAACGTAATTTTACTAAAATTTGGAATGTACCGGCGAAAATAGTTTGCTAATCCCAAAAAACTACGCAATTGGTTTATATTAGTCGGTGAAGTTACTTGTGTAATTGCTCTAAGCCCTTCATCTGTAGGACGAATACCCTTACTATCAATTATATTTCCTAAAATTTTTAATTCTGTGTACCCAAATTTACATTTTGATAATTTTAATTTTAAATTGAATTGTTTAAATCTTTCCAAAGTCAATTCTAATGAATTTAAGTGTTCATCAAAAGTTTTTCCAAAGCATGTGCAATCGTCGATATAATTTACATTAATTTTATAATTTAAATTTGTCATAATTTTATTCATAGCCTCCTGATATTTACTTGGACCGTTACAAATTCCCATTGGCATGCGTTTAAATTGATATTTTCCGGTTGTAGTGCAAAATGCTGTCAGTTCCCTAGCTTTTTTGCTTAATTTAAGTTGGTGAAATCCTGACATGGCATCTAAGCATGAAAAAAAATTGTTTCCTGCTAAACAGTCGTATATGCTTTGAATTACCGGAAGTGGGAAAGATTCTTTTACAGTTATACTATTTAATTTTCTATAATCTAGTACCATCCTGTATTGTGCTAAAGTTTTTTCCTTTTTGGAACCCTGAGGTAAGCCTTTTGGTACCAAAAAAATTGGGAATGAGTATGGTGAGTTTGAAGGCTCGATTATACCCGCTTTAAGCATTTCCTGTGTTTGTATTTCTATTTCATCCCTCTCAAACTTACTTAGCTTAAAATTTGGGAGATTTATTGGAGTTTCTTTGGTCAGGTTAATATCTATTGGTTGAGTTTTTGACTCTCCTAAGTCCCATTTAGTTTTTGAAAAAACCGATTCATATTTTTGTAATAAAGATAATAACTTTGTTTTTTGTACTTTGTTTAAATTTGGATTAATATCAAAATTGATTTTATTGTTGATTTCGTCATCAGGTAATTTACGTTCGATTTTTTTAAATGTTGTATATGGTTTTTTGTTTGTAGTTTGACTATTGTTATTTAAATTATTTAAATCTATTGAAATGTGTTTTATTTCCCGTACTTCGGTCAATGGAAAATTAGCCCGCTTTCGATTTATTTCGTTATTTTTCCACGTTTCGGGTGCATTTCCAATTGCTTCTAACATTTTTCTTTCCTCTAATAAGGCACGAGAAGTATGTAGTGAACGAAAATCATGCGTGAAAGTAACCCGTCTTAAATCTAAGTTTGGTGTATTTTTATCGTAACACCCCGGCGTCCAATGACTATTTTCATAAAAAACTACTAAAAATTTTCTACCTGGTTTATAAAATGCTAAACCCACTGTATTTTTCGAATTTTCAAAATTTGGACATATAATTAATAAATTAAAATTATAAAAATCGGATACTGCTGATAAGTCTTCGCCTTCCAGCCAGATTGGGGTTTCATGTAATTTTAGTCCTAATAAATGAGCTATCGTTTCTGCTGTTACATAAATTTCTTCGTGTGCGAGCATTGCTGTTAACGCATAAATACCACAAAATCCATCTCCGGGAACCTCAGTTAACTTACGACTACCTCTAGCAATGAGATGTAACCTCGGCTGAATAATTAATAAATTTCTCATTTTTTCACTTTCAATTTTATTGTGATTACTATCAATCGTGACTGTTTCTCTAGTATTTCTTTCACATTTTATTCTAGTATTATCGGGAGTTGTATTATGTTCCTTATCAAATTTTAAAAATACTTTTCCTTTATTACCAGTTAAAATTATTTGCTTGTTTACAAAATTTATTTTTGCTTTGTATAACTTTAAGAAGTCCGTACCCAATAAACTAGGTCCTACTAAGTTCTCAACTACCATGCATTTAAAAGGAAATTCAATATCATCAAAAATCACGTTAATATTAGCAACACCAAGTAGTTTTAAGTTTGAACCGTTTGCAGTAATTAATTTCACACAATCCATTGGTTTAGGTTTGATTTCTAATGGTAAGTTGTCAGCATTAATTATACACGCAGTAGCTCCAGTGTCTATTACAAAATTGTATTGTTCTTTATTAATATTGCCTATTACCTCAAGTCTTAGACCTGGTTCGAATGCATCCGGCAACGAGGTTGGGTTACATGTCGTTATATATTTATTTATTGTATTGTTATTAATTTTTTTTTGTTCAGCTATTATTTTTTTATGTTGTAAGTTATGTTGAATACTATCATAGTTGCTAGACACTGATATTTTATTTTCGTTGAATAATTTTTTTATATTATAATCGTCTATGTCATCGTCTTTATCTATATCAAATTCAATTTTTTTTGTGTCTAGTTTTTGGTTGCTTAATTTTTGTGCCGGAAATAGGGACTCATCGTTTTTATATTTGTCTGCAATTATTGCTTCTAACAATACTTTATTAAAGTTTGGTGTTTGCGTTTTGGTAGAATTTTTTTGTTGGCACAGAGGGAGTCTAGCCGCTCTCTCTTGCCTTAAAAGTTTTTTTGATTACTATTGTAATATGAAGTATTATTTGCATTTAACGTATTATTATTGGCCATTTGATTATTAGCGTGTTGATTTGTGACATTATTTACGTCTACATTTTGACTGTGGAAATTATTCGATGGGGTTTGATAATTATTAGCAATTGGTTCATTATAGTTATATTTTTGATTATTATTATTATTTCGATAGTAATTTTGTGGTTGATTATTTTGGTTAGGTTGCATGTTCTTATAATGATTATTCCACTTAGGTTTTGTATAAACGTTATTATTATTATTGTTTGGATTGAAGTTGCTTTGGTAGTTACTATTCATCATACTTTGATTTGGAATAAAAAGGCCATTAGTATTACCAAAATTATTGTGATTATTGTATGGATTACGATTGCACATATTATTGAATGAATTATTTTGATTAATGTCGAAATTTTGTCTATTTTGATAAGGGTTCTGCGTATTATTTATAAATTTCTTTTTTTTGGTTAAAATTATAATTACCATTGTTAAGACTATTTAATTTAGATTTTAAAAACTCGTTTTCTTTTTTTAAATTGTCAATATCTACTGTATTAATACTTTGAACATCCGATTTTATCAATTTTGAATTTTCTATTTTCTTTAAATTAGTTTCTAAGTTGTCCAATGTATCATTATTCATAATAATTACTGTATTATAATATTCTGGTGTTAGTGCATCTAATATTATATCAATTTTTTCGGTTTCAGGAATTGTATTATTCGTTTGACTAATTAAATACAATATATCTGCTAAAAATTCCGATATCGTTTCAGTTGATTTTAATTTTTTATTTCTTAATTTATTTCTTAACATACGATTCCTTGCTGGCGAAGCAAATTTGTCTTTAAATATACGTTCTATTTCATCAAAAGTTAACTTTGAGTTATTCATTATTAATGTTTTATACAATTTATAAGCTGAATTTTTTATGTATAATGGTAAATAAGTTAATTTTATTTGCGAAGTCCAATCGTTAGCAATTGCTACGACATTGAAATATTCAAAAAATTCTAAAACGCATTCATCTCCTGAACCGTTGAAAATATTTGGAACAAATTGTTGAAGTCTTGCCATTTTAGTATTTGAATTTAATTTATTTGTATTATCGACAGTTTCTAATTCAGACTCAACTTCGTTATTATTATTTGTTTTAGTTTTTAATATAGAAGGACAATATTTTAAGCTGTTTTCTAAGTTAAAATTTTGATTTAGTTCTTTAGTTTCAAATTTCAAATTTTCTGATTGCTTTGTGTTTGAAACTGGTGAAATTGATTTTTCTAAGTCTAATAATAAGAGATTTTTTAGTTTATCGACCGCGTTGCCAGTTTCGACAGTATTATCTTTATTTTCTAATATTGTTTGCGATTGAAGCTGTGGTTTAATTTCAATATTATTATCATAAAATTGTGGTTGACTTTTATTTAAATTTAATGACAAATTGCCTTCTGTAAAAGTAAGATCTATACTATCATCAGATTCCTTATTCTCTTCGCTACTAAAAGGTTCTCCTCTAAAATTTTTTACGGCTGCTTTAGCGAGATTTCTTAATTCTACCAGTGTTGCTGATTCTTCACAATTAATATTACAAAATTTTAAAAAGCCCACTACTTCGGATTTATCTAATAAATGTATCCATGCTACTGTTTTCTGTGAAATAATAAATTCAAATTTTTTTTCTACTGGCGATAGCTTATTAAATTCTTCTTTAATTAAACTTTTGACCTCGTATAATGTACACAGTGTAAATTGCTTAACAACTATAGCTGAAAAAGGTATTTTCCCAAATTTAGAATTTTCGAAAAAATCTCCCAAATCGTTCTCCTCGATTGATCGTAAAAGAGTTATTAAATTTACTTTATTTATTTCTGAATTAAAATTTTTGTTTAAAAATAATATATTTGAATTTGTTACTTTTGCAATTTGATTATTCGTATTTCGTTTAATATAAAATTTATTGTCCATTAAAAATTATCATACATTAAGAGATATTTGGAATGACAGCGACTTTATATAAGATTCACCTGACCCAAGAATACTAATATTACAACACAAGGGGTGTACCTTAGAATCGAAATTTCCAGAAAAACTATTTCTTAAAAATCGGGACTCCAGGGACGGGCGCCTCCACCAATTGTAACGTCCCCTCTTCACCGGGCGTTCGACTCTCGAACCCTACTGGCTTTTATTCTGTTTCTTTTGTACGAGGTCTCGGAGACTCGACCTCGGTGTGTAATATTAATACTAAGAGATCAGGGTTACCTTATTAAAGTAAAGCATATAGGTATAATGTATAAATTACGTGTATTATTATAGAATTATTAGAATTTATTATATAAAAGTAATAGTAGATATTATATTAGCATATATATATATAAATGTGTTAAATGGTTTACCGATCCGGGTAGATGATGACGTGCCGTGAGTGTGGATCGTTGATGGGGCCGTCGGATCGTCGCGGAGTCGTTGTTCCTGTTGTCTCCGTGTCGCGCACACACTCTCACACACCGCCTCGGTCGTAATTATATACACCGCTGCCGTGTGCCTAAAACCCTTGGTCAGCAGTCAGCAGCGCTCGCCATTCCTCACACTCAGCATATTAGGCAGCGGGTGCCCTACTTAAGGAATAATGTACGATGCCGATAGATGGCAATCGTTACATTACTATTATATTATATATTATTAAAATTGTTATTTATTAGTTATTACCGTGTAATTACCATAGATAATAAAGATATATATATGTATTATATTATTTATTATCCATGGTAATTACTGGTAATTATTATTAGAATAGTAATTTTGTAAATAAATAAATAAATAATAATTATTACAATCAAACCATAATTTGTTTTATTTATTATAGGCATTAGGTTCTGATGTTTTAGAAAAGTTAGTTAAAAATGGATTATCTGGGACTAAACAATGTTATTCAAAAGAACTAAAGCAGTTCTCAGTTACATTACAATACTACTCACCTAAGGCTTATTTATATGTTAGAAAAACTTTTAATAATTTACTTCCTAATCCTCGGACTTTGCGTAGATGGTACATGGTAGTGAATGGAAGTCCAGGATTTACTATGGAATCTTTTGAATCAATTTCTAAGATGGCTAAAGACCGTTCTATTTGTTGTAATCTTGTAATTGATGAGATGTGTATACGTCGACATGTAGAAATGGATAGTCAACGTAAAATACATGGTTATATTAATATGGGAGCTGAATATTCATACGATAATGACAATATACCTGAAGCTAAAAATGCTTTGGTATTCCTTGTAGTTGGTATCAACGGATACTGGAAAATTCCCATTGCTTATTTCTTAATTGATGGTTTAAATGGTAAGGAACGGGCAAATTTACTAATGAAGGCTATTGAACTCTTACGTGAAACTGGTGTGACATTGTGCTCAGTTACTTTTGATGGTGCAAAAGTTAATTTAAGAATGTGTACAGAATTAGGAGCAAGTTTTAATGTAGATAATCCAAAACCATTTATACTTAATGGTGAACAAGATAAATTGTTTTGTTTTTATGATCCTGCGCATATGTTAAAATTAATACGAAATGCTTGGAATAATAGAGTTATTATTAAGAATTTTAAGGGAGAAGAAATAAATTGGGAATACATTAAGAAACTTTATGAACTCGAGCAAAAAGAAGGGTTACGTCTCGGAACTAAACTTACAAAAAGACATATTAATTTTCATAATGAAATTATGAATGTTAGATTGGCTGCACAAACCCTTAGTAGTAGTGTAGCAGATGCATTAACCTACCTATCGCAAAATAATGATGAGTTTATTAAGGCAGGACCGACATCAGAATTTATAAAATATATTAATAATGCCTTTGATATTCTTAATAGCAGAAGCAAATTTTCTACAAAACCTTATGGCAAATCAATATCAGATAACACAATACTATTTTATACAGATTTTATTGACAAATTTATAACATACATAAAGGGATTAGAATTTTCTGATGGAAAAAAAATTATCAATTCTAATAGAAACACTGGTTTTGTAGGTATGATAATGTCACTTAAAAATGCAGTAGAAATGTTTAATGATTTACGATCAAAGGAAAAACTAAATTATTTACTTACTTACAAAATTAGTCAAGATCATATAGAAACTACATTCAGTGCTATTAGAAGTAGACTAGGCTACAACAACAACCCAACATGCAAACAATTTCAAGCAGCATACAAACGCATATTAATACATAATGAAATAGTTGGGTCTGAATTTGGCAACTGTTCTATATTGGATAACACTAAAATGTTAACAGTTAATTCATATGTAGAGGAGAAACAAATTGATGATACTTGGAAACCACAGGTTCATCTTTTGGACCATGATTATTTTGAATCTTATATGAATATTTCAAAATTTGTTGAAGATACATCACAGTATATTGCTGGATTTGTAATAAAAAAAATATTAATATCTATCACTTGTCCTACTTGTCAAGCTTCACTAGTTACCAATAATTCAGATGATAATAGAAATACTTTACTTACTATTAAAAATCGTGGTGGTTTAATCTTCCCCAGTAAAAGTGTAGTATTAGTTTGTCAAGAAACAGAAAGATTAATCCGAAGCTATCCACCAACTTATTTCAACAATATTAAAAACAAATTATATTTGTTGGTTAAAATTAAACAAAATTTGTACAAGTATAACAGAGAACTTTTTTCAAACTGCCCTGATCAGGAATCATTTTTAGATACACACAAGAATCAAATTATAAAGTTAATTGTTTTTAAATATGTAGACATCCGTGTATTTCATGAAGTTCGAAAAGTGAATGATACAAATATAAAATCAGGCCGTTCAAGAGCTAAATTTACTAAAATGGTACTCTTCAATCATGAATAATGACAAAATAATTAATTTTTTGGTATTACTTAATATTACTTATTAGGTACCTATGTCGTTATTATAACTTTTTACTATTATTATTTTATTATATTGTATAATTTTTTTTTTATTATGATTTTATTAAATATTAATACATGTATATTATATATTGTACGTATGCACAACTATTGCATAGAAACATTGTTTATTTATTATTTAATTTTGACTATATTATATTATTATAATAATTATACATCATATTATTATCTACCCATTTTATATTTATTTTATTGTAGTTTTGATAATTCCCATTTTAGATTCTGAACGAAGTGATGAATGTATTGATTTTACTATGATGTGTGTTCACCGTTTGCGTTCATAGCGGTTGTGATCGCGGTAACGAGTACGATCGACGACGACAGTCCCCGGAAGGTTTTCTTCATTAAAAGTTTTCCTCATTTTTAAAAATGAGTGGAATATTAGAATAAAGCTGGAAGTAAAAATGTATTCATGGAATAAAAAAAAAGGCACTTTTGCTTAATGTGTTCGGGAACATGTGATAAGGGAGCATGGCCTATCCATTCTTTATTATCTATGAGTTTCACCCAAAGCGAGTTTCACGGGCCGCTAGTCTTATATTATAAAACGCGTGAGGCTTCACCCGATTCCCGCCTGGAGCTCTTGCTGTACTCGCCGCGGTTCCTAAAACGGAAAAAAGAATGCGCTCCGGTCGCCGCGGCCCGCCGTTATCGCGCCCGTCCGGTTATCAAACCTACGACGTTGGACAACTATACGATTATTACTATTATTATAGTTATGATTTATTAATTTTTCACTTTTCTGTGGATTTTATAGCTTTTTCCGTATTCGCGTAGTATACGTTATTATTATACGTACCAAAATTCTGTCGTGTGATCACGACGAGCGTTTGGGTGTAAGACAAAAATCGTTCAATACATATAATATATATATATATAATAATATTAAATATAAATACAGTAGACATAAAACGGATATTGATTAGTGATTACAAATATTTTCTAAAGAAAATCAACAAGTATGCCTGTGTGTGTGCAATGAAATACGAATTAAACGACTAAATCGATGTATAACGTATATACAGTGATGGTTCGGAAACGGTTTAAGTGCTCGAGATTTGACATCAGTTCTCAACTCAAACTGTAGTCGATAGGATTAGGCGTTAGGATAGGATAGGATTTAGTCAGGTGTAACGAGATCGAATCCCGCTCTGGCGGTTTCCCGGCGGCGCTTTGAATATCAGTGCGAATCATTTTTTGCATTTTTTCTCATGTTATTCTAATTATTTTTTCATATTGTTATTTTATTGTATTAAGTATGAGATAAAATAATTACACTAATAGGTACATTGCCATTATTTATTTGATTTTAAATATTGTTCAATTTAACGCCGTTTTATTTATTTTAATTTCAATTTGCAAACATTGTGTAGTACGTTTTATTTTATTATATTAAACATACATATATTTTAGAATATACCAAAACAGAACTTGACCTAAATGTAATGGGAAGCAAATTTTTTTATTTTTATTGTATATTATGTGTAGGTATATTAAAATATTGTAATTATTTGTTTATTATTTAAAATAATTAAACAATTACAATAAATTCCACGGACACGATTGTATGTATAGATATTTATAAGAGTTAATAGTGAATAGGTAGCTATTCCTTGCTCACTTATAGTTGATATTACATATACCTTGCTCACTTACTTATTGGTAGGTAATTAAAATTACATAGAAAGTCATATGAGTACATTACACACACTTTTGTTTTATTATTAAAATGTATTATAATATTATATTATGCTGCAGTACTATTAAAATAAAATATAAGCTGTTTGAATTCATAATACAGATTAGACACACACAGTGACTTATGCGTTTTACTTACACTCTTCAATAAAAGTGCAATGATGAATTTATATTTTTATAAATTATGTTAGGTATGTTATTATTAATTATAATTATTATTTACATGGATGGTGTAACTAAAAATACTTATTGATTTTCCTATTGTCACTGACATTGGCTTGCAGATAAAAATTGGCATTACCTATATTATAAACTATGTAGGTACCTATGTGGCTATGTGATAGGGTTATCGTTAAATTGTCGAGTTAGTCAATAACATTTTATATTTATTACTCACGGTCAATTGTACATATCTTTAAGAAACTACTAAATGTATTCTGTAGTTAGATTTTTATAATTTTTATTAAATCAATCAAAAAATGTGCTTAATTAATGATAAATAAATTATTATATCTTTCTTTTTATGTATGTAAACACTATATAATGCAAATTGTATTAAACATATGATTTTGATGGCAATGGTGGTATATTTTTGTAGTAGAAAGCATTATTTGTGATGAGATAAATTCAAGTATTGAATGTTTTACTTATAATATATTTCAATATAGATAATTATTGCTGACTACCAAATTAAATAAAATTATTTTTCTGTGATAGGATTTTTATATTACTCAGATTAATAAAATTACCTAAGTGCTCCTATTGTATAATAGTTACTGGTTACTCAACTAATTAAAAACAATATTTCAATTATTATGTACTAATTTTCTATTTGAATAAAACACATAATATATTGCAAATGTTAAATATATGTTTTGGTATCAGCTTTGTTGTTATGTTTTTTGTAATAGTACTTATTAACTATCACTGAGTATGTTGAATTTGCTTATGATCAAATAAAGATTAATAATTAGGTAATAAATGTTTAATAAAATTTAATTATATTTCTAAATAATATATTATATTGTAAAAAAGATTGGTACCTACCTAATGACACACAATATGTGTATGTATGGAATACTTGGGTAATATTTACGGGTGTGAAGTGAGCAATACGTCAACTCCTGCAATAATTGATAAGATCATTTCATTTTAGCTGCAATGATTCAAGAATTTATTCTTCGCTAGATGGAGCAATATGCTTAGTCTGCAGTTGTATTAGTGTACGTTGTGTAAACTAACACGATATATTAATCAGGGGCTATATTATATAATAAGATTATAATATTACACTAAGGCCTGTGGATAAATATAATTAATAAATCATTATTATTATATTGTTATTCTTTCATAGAAATACAACTGAATTGAATACTATTTGATATTATATGTCAAGGTACTGAATTAATTATATTCTAATAATGAACATTAGGTAACCAAATACACATACTTAAAAAAATTAAGTCATTTAAATAAAAAAAGGGGGCATATGTAAACTGATCCCAAATGACCTATTTTTTTTTGTAAACTGCGCCCAAATTGTTATCCTTGTTAAAAAGGTATAATGTAAGCTGCGCTCCGTTTGTAAATTATACAAAACTTTTAACTTATTAAAGTGAATCTAAGATGTGTACTTTTACATTCAACACCGTTCCGCAACGACTCCACGCATCAAATCGGTATCAAATCAAAGGTTACAAAACACCCTAAAAAAGTCTTCCTTACAAAAAACTATACAAAAGTGGTCTACTCCAAGTAATGATACGCTGAGTACAAGGGTATTGTAAATTATACAAAACGTCCGATTTTTTCAACACTTTGGTCCAGTTGTTGAAGCATTCAACACCGTTCCGCAACGACTCCACGCATCAAATCGGTATCAAATCAAAGGTTACAAAACACCCTAAAAAAGTCTTTCTTACAAAAAACTGTACAAAAGTGGTCTACTCCAAGTAATGATACGCTGAGTACAAGGGTATTGTAAATTAAAAAAAACGTCCGATTTTTTCAACACTTTGGTCCAGTTGTTGAAGCATTCAACACCGTTCCGCAACGACTCCACGCATCAAATCGGTATCAAATCAAAGGTTACAAAACACCCTAAAAAAGTCTTTCTTACAAAAAACTGTACAAAAGTGGTCTACTCCAAGTAATGATACGCTGAGTACAAGGGTATTGTAAATTAAAAAAAACGTCCGATTTTTTCAACACTTTGGTCCAGTTGTTGAAGCATTCAACACCGTTCCGCAACGACTCCACGCATCAAATCGGTATCAAATCAAAGGTTACAAAACACCCTAAAAAAGTCTTCCTTACAAAAAACTATACAAAAGTGGTCTACTCCAAGTAATGATACGCTGAGTACAAGGGTATTGTAAATTAAAAAAAACGTCCGATTTTTTCAACACTTTGGTCCAGTTGTTGAAGCATTCAACACCGTTCCGCAACGACTCCACGCATCAAATCGGTATCAAATCAAAGGTTACAAAACACCCTAAAAAAGTCTTCCTTACAAAAAACTATACAAAAGTGGTCTACTCCAAGTAATGATACGCTGAGTACAAGGGTATTGTAAATTAAAAAAAACGTCCGATTTTTTCAACACTTTGGTCCAGTTGTTGAAGCATTCAACACCGTTCCGCAACGACTCCACGCATCAAATCGGTATCAAATCAAAGGTTACAAAACACCCTAAAAAAGTCTTTCTTACAAAAAACTATACAAAAGTGGTCTACTCCAAGTAATGATACGCTGAGTACAAGGGTATTGTAAATTAAAAAAAACGTCCGATTTTTTCAACACTTTGGTCCAGTTGTTGAAGCATTCAACACCGTTCCGCAACGACTCCACGCATCAAATCGGTATCAAATCAAAGGTTACAAAACACCCTAAAAAAGTCTTTCTTACAAAAAACTGTACAAAAGTGGTCTACTCCAAGTAATGATACGCTGAGTACAAGGGTATTGTAAATTAAAAAAAACGTCCGATTTTTTCAACACTTTGGTCCAGTTGTTGAAGCATTCAACACCGTTCCGCAACGACTCCACGCATCAAATCGGTATCAAATCAAAGGTTACAAAACACCCTAAAAAAGTCTTCCTTACAAAAAACTATACAAAAGTGGTCTACTCCAAGTAATGATACGCTGAGTACAAGGGTATTGTAAATTAAAAAAAACGTCCGATTTTTTCAACACTTTGGTCCAGTTGTTGAAGCATTCAACACCGTTCCGCAACGACTCCACGCATCAAATCGGTATCAAATCAAAGGTTACAAAACACCCTAAAAAAGTCTTTCTTACAAAAAACTGTACAAAAGTGGTCTACTCCAAGTAATGATACGCTGAGTACAAGGGTATTGTAAATTATACAAAACGTCCGATTTTTTCAACACTTTGGTCCAGTTGTTGAAGCATTCAACACCGTTCCGCAACGACTCCACGCATCAAATCGGTATCAAATCAAAGGTTACAAAACACCCTAAAAAAGTCTTTCTTACAAAAAACTGTACAAAAGTGGTCTACTCCAAGTAATGATACGCTGAGTACAAGGGTATTGTAAATTAAAAAAAACGTCCGATTTTTTCAACACTTTGGTCCAGTTGTTGAAGCATTCAACACCGTTCCGCAACGACTCCACGCATCAAATCGGTATCAAATCAAAGGTTACAAAACACCCTAAAAAAGTCTTCCTTACAAAAAACTATACAAAAGTGGTCTACTCCAAGTAATGATACGCTGAGTACAAGGGTATTGTAAATTATACAAAACGTCCGATTTTTTCAACACTTTGGTCCAGTTGTTGAAGCATTCAACACCGTTCCGCAACGACTCCACGCATCAAATCGGTATCAAATCAAAGGTTACAAAACACCCTAAAAAAGTCTTTCTTACAAAAAACTGTACAAAAGTGGTCTACTCCAAGTAATGATACGCTGAGTACAAGGGTATTGTAAATTAAAAAAAACGTCCGATTTTTTCAACACTTTGGTCCAGTTGTTGAAGCATTCAACACCGTTCCGCAACGACTCCACGCATCAAATCGGTATCAAATCAAAGGTTACAAAACACCCTAAAAAAGTCTTTCTTACAAAAAACTGTACAAAAGTGGTCTACTCCAAGTAATGATACGCTGAGTACAAGGGTATTGTAAATTAAAAAAAACGTCCGATTTTTTCAACACTTTGGTCCAGTTGTTGAAGCATTCAACACCGTTCCGCAACGACTCCACGCATCAAATCGGTATCAAATCAAAGGTTACAAAACACCCTAAAAAAGTCTTCCTTACAAAAAACTATACAAAAGTGGTCTACTCCAAGTAATGATACGCTGAGTACAAGGGTATTGTAAATTAAAAAAAACGTCCGATTTTTTCAACACTTTGGTCCAGTTGTTGAAGCATTCAACACCGTTCCGCAACGACTCCACGCATCAAATCGGTATCAAATCAAAGGTTACAAAACACCCTAAAAAAGTCTTCCTTACAAAAAACTATACAAAAGTGGTCTACTCCAAGTAATGATACGCTGAGTACAAGGGTATTGTAAATTAAAAAAAACGTCCGATTTTTTCAACACTTTGGTCCAGTTGTTGAAGCATTCAACACCGTTCCGCAACGACTCCACGCATCAAATCGGTATCAAATCAAAGGTTACAAAACACCCTAAAAAAGTCTTTCTTACAAAAAACTATACAAAAGTGGTCTACTCCAAGTAATGATACGCTGAGTACAAGGGTATTGTAAATTAAAAAAAACGTCCGATTTTTTCAACACTTTGGTCCAGTTGTTGAAGCATTCAACACCGTTCCGCAACGACTCCACGCATCAAATCGGTATCAAATCAAAGGTTACAAAACACCCTAAAAAAGTCTTTCTTACAAAAAACTGTACAAAAGTGGTCTACTCCAAGTAATGATACGCTGAGTACAAGGGTATTGTAAATTAAAAAAAACGTCCGATTTTTTCAACACTTTGGTCCAGTTGTTGAAGCATTCAACACCGTTCCGCAACGACTCCACGCATCAAATCGGTATCAAATCAAAGGTTACAAAACACCCTAAAAAAGTCTTCCTTACAAAAAACTATACAAAAGTGGTCTACTCCAAGTAATGATACGCTGAGTACAAGAGTATTGTAAATTAAAAAAAACGTCCGATTTTTTCAACACTTTGGTCCAGTTGTTGAAGCATTCAACACCGTTCCGCAACGACTCCACGCATCAAATCGGTATCAAATCAAAGGTTACAAAACACCCTAAAAAAGTCTTTCTTACAAAAAACTGTACAAAAGTGGTCTACTCCAAGTAATGATACGCTGAGTACAAGGGTATTGTAAATTAAAAAAAACGTCCGATTTTTTCAACACTTTGGTCCAGTTGTTGAAGCATTCAACACCGTTCCGCAACGACTCCACGCATCAAATCGGTATCAAATCAAAGGTTACAAAACACCCTAAAAAAGTCTTTCTTACAAAAAACTGTACAAAAGTGGTCTACTCCAAGTAATGATACGCTGAGTACAAGGGTATTGTAAATTAAAAAAAACGTCCGATTTTTTCAACACTTTGGTCCAGTTGTTGAAGCATTCAACACCGTTCCGCAACGACTCCACGCATCAAATCGGTATCAAATCAAAGGTTACAAAACACCCTAAAAAAGTCTTCCTTACAAAAAACTATACAAAAGTGGTCTACTCCAAGTAATGATACGCTGAGTACAAGGGTATTGTAAATTAAAAAAAACGTCCGATTTTTTCAACACTTTGGTCCAGTTGTTGAAGCATTCAACACCGTTCCGCAACGACTCCACGCATCAAATCGGTATCAAATCAAAGGTTACAAAACACCCTAAAAAAGTCTTTCTTACAAAAAACTGTACAAAAGTGGTCTACTCCAAGTAATGATACGCTGAGTACAAGGGTATTGTAAATTAAAAAAAACGTCCGATTTTTTCAACACTTTGGTCCAGTTGTTGAAGCATTCAACACCGTTCCGCAACGACTCCACGCATCAAATCGGTATCAAATCAAAGGTTACAAAACACCCTAAAAAAGTCTTTCTTACAAAAAACTGTACAAAAGTGGTCTACTCCAAGTAATGATACGCTGAGTACAAGGGTATTGTAAATTAAAAAAAACGTCCGATTTTTTCAACACTTTGGTCCAGTTGTTGAAGCATTCAACACCGTTCCGCAACGACTCCACGCATCAAATCGGTATCAAATCAAAGGTTACAAAACACCCTAAAAAAGTCTTCCTTACAAAAAACTATACAAAAGTGGTCTACTCCAAGTAATGATACGCTGAGTACAAGGGTATTGTAAATTAAAAAAAACGTCCGATTTTTTCAACACTTTGGTCCAGTTGTTGAAGCATTCAACACCGTTCCGCAACGACTCCACGCATCAAATCGGTATCAAATCAAAGGTTACAAAACACCCTAAAAAAGTCTTCCTTACAAAAAACTATACAAAAGTGGTCTACTCCAAGTAATGATACGCTGAGTACAAGGGTATTGTAAATTAAAAAAAACGTCCGATTTTTTCAACACTTTGGTCCAGTTGTTGAAGCATTCAACACCGTTCCGCAACGACTCCACGCATCAAATCGGTATCAAATCAAAGGTTACAAAACACCCTAAAAAAGTCTTTCTTACAAAAAACTATACAAAAGTGGTCTACTCCAAGTAATGATACGCTGAGTACAAGGGTATTGTAAATTAAAAAAAACGTCCGATTTTTTCAACACTTTGGTCCAGTTGTTGAAGCATTCAACACCGTTCCGCAACGACTCCACGCATCAAATCGGTATCAAATCAAAGGTTACAAAACACCCTAAAAAAGTCTTTCTTACAAAAAACTGTACAAAAGTGGTCTACTCCAAGTAATGATACGCTGAGTACAAGGGTATTGTAAATTAAAAAAAACGTCCGATTTTTTCAACACTTTGGTCCAGTTGTTGAAGCATTCAACACCGTTCCGCAACGACTCCACGCATCAAATCGGTATCAAATCAAAGGTTACAAAACACCCTAAAAAAGTCTTCCTTACAAAAAACTATACAAAAGTGGTCTACTCCAAGTAATGATACGCTGAGTACAAGGGTATTGTAAATTAAAAAAAACGTCCGATTTTTTCAACACTTTGGTCCAGTTGTTGAAGCATTCAACACCGTTCCGCAACGACTCCACGCATCAAATCGGTATCAAATCAAAGGTTACAAAACACCCTAAAAAAGTCTTTCTTACAAAAAACTGTACAAAAGTGGTCTACTCCAAGTAATGATACGCTGAGTACAAGGGTATTGTAAATTATACAAAACGTCCGATTTTTTCAACACTTTGGTCCAGTTGTTGAAGCATTCAACACCGTTCCGCAACGACTCCACGCATCAAATCGGTATCAAATCAAAGGTTACAAAACACCCTAAAAAAGTCTTTCTTACAAAAAACTGTACAAAAGTGGTCTACTCCAAGTAATGATACGCTGAGTACAAGGGTATTGTAAATTAAAAAAAACGTCCGATTTTTTCAACACTTTGGTCCAGTTGTTGAAGCATTCAACACCGTTCCGCAACGACTCCACGCATCAAATCGGTATCAAATCAAAGGTTACAAAACACCCTAAAAAAGTCTTCCTTACAAAAAACTATACAAAAGTGGTCTACTCCAAGTAATGATACGCTGAGTACAAGGGTATTGTAAATTATACAAAACGTCCGATTTTTTCAACACTTTGGTCCAGTTGTTGAAGCATTCAACACCGTTCCGCAACGACTCCACGCATCAAATCGGTATCAAATCAAAGGTTACAAAACACCCTAAAAAAGTCTTTCTTACAAAAAACTGTACAAAAGTGGTCTACTCCAAGTAATGATACGCTGAGTACAAGGGTATTGTAAATTAAAAAAAACGTCCGATTTTTTCAACACTTTGGTCCAGTTGTTGAAGCATTCAACACCGTTCCGCAACGACTCCACGCATCAAATCGGTATCAAATCAAAGGTTACAAAACACCCTAAAAAAGTCTTTCTTACAAAATCTGTACAAAAGTGGTCTACTCCAAGTAATGATACGCTGAGTACAAGGCTATTGTAAATTAAAAAAAACGTCCGATTTTTTCAACACTTTGGTCCAGTTGTTGAAGCATTCAACACCGTTCCGCAACGACTCCACGCATCAAATCGGTATCAAATCAAAGGTTACAAAACACCCTAAAAAAGTCTTCCTTACAAAAAACTATACAAAAGTGGTCTACTCCAAGTAATGATACGCTGAGTACAAGGGTATTGTAAATTAAAAAAAACGTCCGATTTTTTCAACACTTTGGTCCAGTTGTTGAAGCATTCAACACCGTTCCGCAACGACTCCACGCATCAAATCGGTATCAAATCAAAGGTTACAAAACACCCTAAAAAAGTCTTCCTTACAAAAAACTATACAAAAGTGGTCTACTCCAAGTAATGATACGCTGAGTACAAGGGTATTGTAAATTAAAAAAAACGTCCGATTTTTTCAACACTTTGGTCCAGTTGTTGAAGCATTCAACACCGTTCCGCAACGACTCCACGCATCAAATCGGTATCAAATCAAAGGTTACAAAACACCCTAAAAAAGTCTTTCTTACAAAAAACTATACAAAAGTGGTCTACTCCAAGTAATGATACGCTGAGTACAAGGGTATTGTAAATTAAAAAAAACGTCCGATTTTTTCAACACTTTGGTCCAGTTGTTGAAGCATTCAACACCGTTCCGCAACGACTCCACGCATCAAATCGGTATCAAATCAAAGGTTACAAAACACCCTAAAAAAGTCTTTCTTACAAAAAACTGTACAAAAGTGGTCTACTCCAAGTAATGATACGCTGAGTACAAGGGTATTGTAAATTAAAAAAAACGTCCGATTTTTTCAACACTTTGGTCCAGTTGTTGAAGCATTCAACACCGTTCCGCAACGACTCCACGCATCAAATCGGTATCAAATCAAAGGTTACAAAACACCCTAAAAAAGTCTTCCTTACAAAAAACTATACAAAAGTGGTCTACTCCAAGTAATGATACGCTGAGTACAAGGGTATTGTAAATTAAAAAAAACGTCCGATTTTTTCAACACTTTGGTCCAGTTGTTGAAGCATTCAACACCGTTCCGCAACGACTCCACGCATCAAATCGGTATCAAATCAAAGGTTACAAAACACCCTAAAAAAGTCTTTCTTACAAAAAACTGTACAAAAGTGGTCTACTCCAAGTAATGATACGCTGAGTACAAGGGTATTGTAAATTATACAAAACGTCCGATTTTTTCAACACTTTGGTCCAGTTGTTGAAGCATTCAACACCGTTCCGCAACGACTCCACGCATCAAATCGGTATCAAATCAAAGGTTACAAAACACCCTAAAAAAGTCTTTCTTACAAAAAACTGTACAAAAGTGGTCTACTCCAAGTAATGATACGCTGAGTACAAGGGTATTGTAAATTAAAAAAAACGTCCGATTTTTTCAACACTTTGGTCCAGTTGTTGAAGCATTCAACACCGTTCCGCAACGACTCCACGCATCAAATCGGTATCAAATCAAAGGTTACAAAACACCCTAAAAAAGTCTTCCTTACAAAAAACTATACAAAAGTGGTCTACTCCAAGTAATGATACGCTGAGTACAAGGGTATTGTAAATTAAAAAAAACGTCCGATTTTTTCAACACTTTGGTCCAGTTGTTGAAGCATTCAACACCGTTCCGCAACGACTCCACGCATCAAATCGGTATCAAATCAAAGGTTACAAAACACCCTAAAAAAGTCTTCCTTACAAAAAACTATACAAAAGTGGTCTACTCCAAGTAATGATACGCTGAGTACAAGGGTATTGTAAATTAAAAAAAACGTCCGATTTTTTCAACACTTTGGTCCAGTTGTTGAAGCATTCAACACCGTTCCGCAACGACTCCACGCATCAAATCGGTATCAAATCAAAGGTTACAAAACACCCTAAAAAAGTCTTTCTTACAAAAAACTATACAAAAGTGGTCTACTCCAAGTAATGATACGCTGAGTACAAGGGTATTGTAAATTAAAAAAAACGTCCGATTTTTTCAACACTTTGGTCCAGTTGTTGAAGCATTCAACACCGTTCCGCAACGACTCCACGCATCAAATCGGTATCAAATCAAAGGTTACAAAACACCCTAAAAAAGTCTTTCTTACAAAAAACTGTACAAAAGTGGTCTACTCCAAGTAATGATACGCTGAGTACAAGGGTATTGTAAATTATACAAAACGTCCGATTTTTTCAACACTTTGGTCCAGTTGTTGAAGCATTCAACACCGTTCCGCAACGACTCCACGCATCAAATCGGTATCAAATCAAAGGTTACAAAACACCCTAAAAAAGTCTTTCTTACAAAAAACTGTACAAAAGTGGTCTACTCCAAGTAATGATACGCTGAGTACAAGGGTATTGTAAATTAAAAAAAACGTCCGATTTTTTCAACACTTTGGTCCAGTTGTTGAAGCATTCAACACCGTTCCGCAACGACTCCACGCATCAAATCGGTATCAAATCAAAGGTTACAAAACACCCTAAAAAAGTCTTTCTTACATAAAACTGTACAAAAGTGGTCTACTCCAAGTAATGATACGCTGAGTACAAGGGTATTGTAAATTAAAAAAAACGTCCGATTTTTTCAACACTTTGGTCCAGTTGTTGAAGCATTCAACACCGTTCCGCAACGACTCCACGCATCAAATCGGTATCAAATCAAAGGTTACAAAACACCCTAAAAAAGTCTTCCTTACAAAAAACTATACAAAAGTGGTCTACTCCAAGTAATGATACGCTGAGTACAAGGGTATTGTAAATTAAAAAAAACGTCCGATTTTTTCAACACTTTGGTCCAGTTGTTGAAGCATTCAACACCGTTCCGCAACGACTCCACGCATCAAATCGGTATCAAATCAAAGGTTACAAAACACCCTAAAAAAGTCTTTCTTACAAAAAACTGTACAAAAGTGGTCTACTCCAAGTAATGATACGCTGAGTACAAGGGTATTGTAAATTATACAAAACGTCCGATTTTTTCAACACTTTGGTCCAGTTGTTGAAGCATTCAACACCGTTCCGCAACGACTCCACGCATCAAATCGGTATCAAATCAAAGGTTACAAAACACCCTAAAAAAGTCTTTCTTACAAAAAACTGTACAAAAGTGGTCTACTCCAAGTAATGATACGCTGAGTACAAGGGTATTGTAAATTATACAAAACGTCCGATTTTTTCAACACTTTGGTCCAGTTGTTGAAGCATTCAACACCGTTCCGCAACGACTCCACGCATCAAATCGGTATCAAATCAAAGGTTACAAAACACCCTAAAAAAGTCTTTCTTACAAAAAACTGTACAAAAGTGGTCTACTCCAAGTAATGATACGCTGAGTACAAGGGTATTGTAAATTAAAAAAAACGTCCGATTTTTTCAACACTTTGGTCCAGTTGTTGAAGCATTCAACACCGTTCCGCAACGACTCCACGCATCAAATCGGTATCAAATCAAAGGTTACAAAACACCCTAAAAAAGTCTTTCTTACAAAAAACTGTACAAAAGTGGTCTACTCCAAGTAATGATACGCTGAGTACAAGGGTATTGTAAATTAAAAAAAACGTCCGATTTTTTCAACACTTTGGTCCAGTTGTTGAAGCATTCAACACCGTTCCGCAACGACTCCACGCATCAAATCGGTATCAAATCAAAGGTTACAAAACACCCTAAAAAAGTCTTCCTTACAAAAAACTATACAAAAGTGGTCTACTCCAAGTAATGATACGCTGAGTACAAGCGTATTGTAAATCAAGTATTTAGAAATGGAAATTATACTTAAGTGTACCATTAAATCAAAAATCAGTTGCAAATAAATTAATCCATTCAAGAAATGAAGAATTAGTTGACAATTGGTAACAAGTTCATTTTTTACTGAAAGCAATATTGTTTTTAAGTTAGCAAGGGCTGTTTTTTCGATGCCATTGTGAAAAAACTACTTCGTTAAATACAGGTTATTTAATGGAATCTTTTTGAAATGTTTGGTGATGGAAACTTAAAAGAACAATTGTAATCGAAAGTAAAATATAGCAATTACACATCTTATTCAGTATAAAATGAATTTATCAGTGAAATTTCGCAACATTAACAAAACAAATTATATTAAATAAAGTTTCTAATTTTCGCACTTTCGCAATATTAGTTGATAAATATGAAACTAAAGATTCCAGTAAAAAAGAACAGTCGAGTTTTCTTATTCAATTTTGTGACAATGACTCATGTTCATGGAAAATCACTAGGGTGCAATCATATAGAAAAATTGCTTGAAACCGAAAAGAAAAATTTCGATTTTGATTTCGATATTGGTTACCGGTTTTTTATTTTTTCGATTACGACTTTGATTTCAATATCGGTTTTAACCGCTATCCAAAATCGATTTCGAAACCGGTTTCAAGCCCTTAAACTTTAAATTTTAAAGTCTAAAATTGGTTGGAGAAAATAATCCTGATTTATACAAATGTATAAATTAGTCTAACGATGGAGCATCAATCATGGTTCATTTTCAAGTGTGCAAAATAGGGTATTAGCCTACCATAATGTTCACAACCCTATTTACAACCTGAAACGATGCCCCTGATTCCGAAACAACTCCACACTTTAAATTGCTATCAAATCAAAGCTTATAACATCTCAAAACTAAGGAAATAGTTTGTATGTGTGAAATGTGATTCTAACCAAATTCGCCTAGTGCGTTATAAATGCTGAATGAGTAATCTATTAATCGTTACTATACTACAAAAATACTATAAAACTGAGTTACTTCCCTGGTTTTTAGATTCTTATCTGAGCGAAGGATGTATTGATTTTACAATGAAGTGTTTTTTTTAATTTTTTATTACTTTTTTATTTTTTTATTTATTTTTTTACTTTTTTTACTTTTTTTATTGTTTATGTTTTATGTTTTTATTTTTTTTAAATTAATTTTATGAGTATATGTTTTCTGTTGATTTTTTAATAATGTATTATAATATGTGATACAGGAATATATTAAAATATAATACATTTTTCATTTTACCTAACCTTACTTAAGTACCTAACTTTATGCTAATAATTAACTCTGACCTTTACATAGTAAACATTTAAACTCAACAATATCAAAGTTGAGTGTTTTGTTTTCATCTTTAAAAATGCATTGCTGCGCAACCCACCGAAAACAAGATTCACAACATACCCAGTCAGTGGTTGCTTTTCCTATGTCAGAGCGGTGTTTATTCGAATTCCAACCGCAATAAAGACAAACATTGGTCATGTCTTCAGAGTTTTCTAGAAGATATTTTTTTAAAAATGTCCTATACGCCATGGGTTCAAATGTTGAATCAAAACATGTTTTATTCATAATGGTAAATGCGTAATAAAGTATAAAAACACCACAATTGTGTCCATCAGTTTGCATGGGTACATTTTCAAACATATTATTATTAATTGACATCCTTGGTAATTTATTACCGTCTATGTAAATAAAATTTGAGGAAAGAACTTTGTGTACGTCTCGTGAACGAATCATTTTAATTCGTTCATTTGTGTTTAAAGGGTCCATAACAGAAAACATTTTTGTTTCTACATTTACAACTAATAATATCCAATGATTATCATTAACCCTCCATGGCATAAGAACAATATTATTATATGAAACTTTAATTTTTTCATCATACTCTTCGCCATAGTCCCTTTTCATCATTAATAAACGTACGGTGTTTGTTGATAAGATTTTCACATTAGGTGAACCAATTTTTATTAAATAAGTTGCCAAACATATGTCTATAACGAAATTACTTAACCAGTGATTTCCTGATAATGTATCGAATTCTCTGAAATCTAAATCCGTTATAAAATCGCATTTTTTTTCTTGGTAAATGTATCTATATAAACCAACAATATAATCATTTTTTAATGTACCATCAGGCAAAACCATTTTTTGGTAGTACATTAAATCTTTCGGTAAACCATTGTCGTATAACTCTTTTTCAGGTATACATCCAATTGTTGTTTGATTGAAGGGGGTTGATGATGATTTTATAATTGTATTATTTGTACTGCATCTTGAGTGTTTCGATAATTGTGGTGGGCTATCTAGTACGCATACTACATTACCAGCGGGCATTTGTGTTTTTAATGATTCCGTTTTAAATGGACGGAAACTTTTGGGCTTTAAATGTTTAGATGGCTTTTCTTTTTTACCCCATTGTTCAACAGCATCTATACAATTCTCATCTGAATTGTCAAATTTTAATACTTTAGCAACTTCTGTATGTTTTTTTATTAAATTATGAATGGGGCGCGTCATTCTTTTTTTTCTAATTTTGCAATCCACCTGTTTGCATACTATTTGTACACGCTCTCTCATTGTACGTAAAAACCGTCCACACTTTTGTCTCATACTACCTTGGAATATATCAACTTTTATTGTTTTGAACCAGGACTCTACAGTCGCGTTACTCAATCGGATTTCGACACCATTTTTGAGTTTATAGTTTACTACTGGTGTCCATAGTGGTATGAATGGCACGCATTTATCTATGAAATCTTGTAGATAATTGTCATCAAAATAATCGTTTAAAACTAATCCATCTTCAATTAGTTCACGTTCAACTTTTTTTTTAATGTCCAAAAACCTGTAGTATAATTGAGATTTTTTCGTTTCTGATCCGTAAAATATTTGATTTTTATCATTTTTTAAATAATCATTGCTTTCATTTATTTCTTCATTTTCGTACATAGAAAAACTATAGTTACAATCATTTTGCATGACACTTAATGCATTATTAAAATTTGCAGTCACATGTAGCGACAATAATATCGTAGAAAATGATATAAACCATGTTTCAATATTTTCCATGGTCGTACAATTAAAAAGCAGACATATCCAATTAATTATTTGATTAATTTTTTCTTTTTTTTTAACTTTGTTTTCATTATTAATTTGATAATGTCCGTACACATGATCTACTATTATTTTAGTATAATGGTTTGCACAAACGTTTATTATGGTAATTTTTGGACCATATAAATCAATGTTTTCATACAAAACTTTAAAACACCAATTAAGATAGTCAAAAATAGAATTAAAACCGTTAAATCCAATGGACAATGCGTGCATTTGAGCGAAACTAAAATCGGTCACTACATTAGTAAATATGGGCCAAATTGATTTGTTTTTTAATGCAAACGCCTTAAAAGCGCATAACCATTGCGAGATGACACAAACGTCATGGGCTGAACTGACCATTTCTACTATTGCACAATTAATACTTGAATTACATGGCAGCTTAAATGACGTAACTAATGCATAGTAGAGAACCCTCTTGTGATTTCTTTCAGCCTTTCTTACAACCGTACCTGTAGCGTCTAAATATCCAGTTACAGGTTTATTCGAATCGAGGGATTTTAATAAATGCAATTGTTCTACGCTATAAACATGAAAATAAGCAGGTAAACCTACATGACCCAAATAGTTTATATCTTTATCGGAATACATTACTAAAAGATCCTCTAAATCACCTTGGGCGTAATCCCCGGCCATTAAGGCTTCTGACCGAATCTTTCTAATAACGTCTTCAGATTTAACGTCTTGCATATTTCCGCAGTCCAGCATCTGACGTTTAGAGGCATTTTTTTTATTTTCCGATTGAAACGCAAACGCTTTAGTTTCTAACAACTGTTCTCTATACAAATTACGCTGAACACCTTTAACGTAACTTGTGAGACCATAATCAGTATTATGGTAGTAGTCCCAACTTGAACTAAACACATGAATAATTGTATTATTTTCCTCGGGCACGCATTTAAATTTAAACGTTTTGCAGCCCGGGAATTTGCAATACATATAAACAATGCAATGAGTTTTACCGAAATTAACATTTTTTGAAGCTAAAACACAGGTATTGTTTACACTCCTAACTAATTTCCGAAAAATACTAGGATAATTATTGGTGTTCATTTTTATTAAGCCATCGTCGCTTACATAGCTGATAAGTGACCATTGTTCTTTCGAAACTATAAATTTACCTTCATACACATCGATTTTATTAAATTTGGGCAACGAAACAAAATCACTACAACTATTAATGTCATCATTGTTAGATTTATCATACCTATTTATCGTATTTAACGGTAATGTACCCCTTATCTTTGTCGGAGTCCTTTTCGATAAAATATTTTTTAAAGGAGTTGATACTTTGCTGTATTTTTTTTTATTTTTTTTTTCTGGAGTTATATTGCTGCTTCCATCAGTATAAACATTAGTGCTATTTAATTGAACTGTAATATTAAAGTTAGTATCATTGCCATTGTTATTAGTTTTGACATTATTTGGGGTACTATGAGTAAACTTCCCTTCAGTAACGTCACTAAGGGCTTTATCGGGCGTTACAATTGTGGTTTCGTTGAAAGAAATTATCGGGGGTACGTCATTATTTGATTTTATTATAGGTGAGGCATAATTTATTTTGTTCCCATTTAACCTATCTATCTCATTAAATACATAGTTTACCGTATCCCAATTAATGTTTTCATTGAGTTTTTCTTTCAATTTTAATGTATCGACATTGTTTGCCCCCTGATTTTGTGTAATAGGTTCTACAATACCCGTTATATCACTACGATTAGAAGAAATATTGAACATTTTCTGTCCTTTTCTGTAAATCGACATTCTATTACTGTGATTAAGTTTCATCTTTAATTTTTTACAAATTTCATCGAGAATAATCTTGTTAAAATGTGTAAAGTGAATCGATGTGTAATTATATTTTTGTAAAGTAACTCCCATTTTGCACGAATTAATACTCTCATTTTCAGATATTAATGAATCATTAGTATTATCATGCATCTCAACATTTTTTAGAAGTTTACGAAGTGTTGAATTTTCATTTTTCAAATGATATACAATATTTCGTTTAAGATTATTATCATTTGTTTTTTTAAAAACATTTTTACAAATGTCAACGACACACATATGTGAACTAGATATATTATTCAGTTCTAAATCTGAATATTCAGAACTAATATACAGAGCTATTTCTTTTAATTTCTTATTAAAACTCATGGTAGTATAGTACGTATATATTGCTACAACAGTTACACAGCTATTCGATAAACTTCACCGACAAACACAAATTAAGTAAAACAATTATTTATTGGTTAACCGAGAAAATTATCGAATTTCGAACGAGTTAAAAAGTGAATGAAATCGAATAAACTTTAAGTAGGCAGCGTTAAATGTAAGCAAAAAAAATAGAGACCGTATAGTGTATGTTTCGTACAACGAGAACAGTAAATGAATGAGTATTGCAAGTGCACACAAATACACAATACACAAACGAATATTTGTCGTTCCCCGCCAAAACATCGCGTTCCGCCTATGACAGTCTAGACTCTACACTAGGTATATTATATACCACCAGCACTGGTATTTACTATAACAAAAATATTGCACACAGCGATAAAATAACAAACATGTACTAACGGGTTGTGTCGACAATGATGACAATATTATGTTGAATGCGTTATCGCAATATTGTTGTGGCAGACAGTGTGAAATAAAAAATAAAAAATAGTTTCTCCCTCACCCGTACAAAAAAATAAATACATCATATATCGTGTAAATCATTACTCACGAGACATGAATAGTCACTAGCAGTGGCGGCTCGTGGGTGTTGGTGATGGGGGTGTGACTTTAAATAGGTATAATACATTAATGCCCCTAGTCATAGATAATATAACAAATTGTCAAATTAAGTATAAAGAAAATAATAAAATGAAACACAATACGCATCAAATTATTCAAATCATTATAGTATATTAATATATAATATTTAGTATAAATAATATATATAATTTATTAGTTTATTAATAACTAATTTATGGAGTTATTTTATGAATAAAATCCATGCGCCTGTTTTTTGTAGATGAAAAATGTTCGATGACCTAGTCGCAGGCCGCAGTAGAAAATATAAATGAAAATAATATTATAATAATATATAATAAAATTATATCATGGACGACGCTACCAGTCGTCAAAAACGCGTATACAAGACCGCAGTTCAAATGTACACGCAAGTACAATGACACGATTATCATTTTTTATAAGACTTCGTTTATTATTTATTATAATTTATAATATATAAGATGATAATAATATTTAGTATATAAAATAATAAAAATGTTTAAAGATAATAATCGACAATAACAATAGTGATTAGCAACCGACAACGACGAGCGTATACGGTTAATTTTAAAAATAAACACTAATATTTTACTGTATGGACGACGCTGCCGGTCGTCGAGACACTGCTCGTGTGTGCATACGTATTACGTACCCATATGCTCCTGGTATATATAAGCCATAAGGGAAACAAATTTAATGTTCGCATACGACAAAATATACTAGAAATTTAAAAATTGCAGTCTTCATAAAAATTATTTTTTTAAAAATATAGAATTAAAAAAATAAATAAATTTTCTTCTTTTAATTAATTTTAGTAGGCCCGTCGTCCAAGCCACGAGTCGCCACTGGACATTAGTAAACAATTTGTAAAGTTTTTGTGCCAAAATATTGTACACATTTCTCCGTATTGGGTATTGAAAGTATAAATTCTTTTATAAAACCTAGTTTGACTATAATGTCAAAAGTCAATAACCGTATTCAGATGATGTTATTAATCGGCGTGTGTGTGTGTGTCGTGTGTCGTGAGTGAATTAACAGTATAGTAACTATTTAAAAAATAAATTCCAAAATATTTTACACGAGGGGATACCACGGCCGTATTAAGGGACACTGCATGGGGGAGCAAACATAAATATGACGCCCCTAATTCAAAATACGCTTTATTTTTACAAATAAATAAGCAAAAACTTGACTTACAAAAAAACTATATCCTTACTCTTCGACATATACTCTTACTACACAAATACAATTTATACAAATTAATAAATTATTACATACAATACATGTCTACATATCAAACTCATGTCTCATGGAATATTCTATTTCTATACCAAGCTATAAATTTACATGATAAACAACTAAAAAATTAGGTATACTATGTTTAAATATTATATAACAATAACATTATCCAAATAAATAACCAAATTCAAAACTTTTGTTATTTCTTGTATAAATAAATAGTATAGATAGAAAATGAAAACACAAAAATAAATAATTTATGTCTTTTAATTATTATTATTATTATTATTATTATTATTTAGCTTTATTTAAAGTTTTTCTTGCGTATTTTTACTGATAAAAATGTTTGAATTGTATCAGACCAGTCTATATTTCTGAGAATATCATTTTCAATGCATAATAATGTCAAGGAAGAAGTTTTTTCTTGTGAAAGTGTTGATCGTAGGTAATTTTTAATTCTTCTGAGAACAGAAAATGATCGCTCACCACTTGCGTTGGAACATGGCATACATGCATATATTCTTAAGACAATTAAAACATTAGGAAAAGTTAATGCCAAATGGGAATTAGATAATTTTGTGAATAAACCATTTATTGTTAAATCTTCTTTTAAAAATGAAATAGCAATTTTTTTAAATCCCCGGGATCCATATAACAACAAATCGTTTAGTCGTAAAACTATTGTACAACTTTTTATAAGAATTATTTTTTTAAGTAATATTATAAGCTTATTGATATAGCAAATTGAAGCGTGTACTCGTTTCGAAAGTTCGATGTCAATTTTTTAAAAATCGTTTTAACTAAATAATGTTCATTTTATTCAAAATCCTAATATTCTGTGATTGAAATAAATCAATCTTTATCTTTATATATTATTAAAACGTGAGGCGATTTCTTGTGACAGTTATATCTGAAGTTCTACTGGGCCGATTTTCACGATTTTTTTTTTAAACGAAAGTACTCGGTGTGTAGATGAGCCATCAAAAGAGAAAAGTCCAAAAAAATAATTATTTAAATAGATATTAGCAGTGGTGTATTGGTAAATAAATTGATGGGTATACACCTAAAAGTAGTTGAATATACCTATATATACGATATACCTACCTTAAAAATTTTCTCGCTCCGCTCGAAAAATCATTACACTTAGTATTTAATAATCTTGTATTACTTTATTACAAACACTTACTCTTCATGTGTATATGTATATGCAGTGGCGTATATACCCCCCTATATACGCCCCCCAGTTCACCCTATATTCACCCCCAACCATAAAATTAATTCATATATACTCAGATACTCCACTGTGTGTAATATGTACCAAGTATCAATGTATTATTTTTTTTTAAATTGATTCAATTCATATATATCATAAATAATACAATTTTTTATTATCAAACTTTAAAAAAATTGTACAGTAAAATACTTATATGTTATGTATATAAAACAATAAACAATTATGTTAATAACATATCAAAATTTAAATATTATTATATAAATCATTTTAAAGAATTAACAATTGTCCATAAACTTCTTTTATAGATTAACCATACACGGCACACCGCGACCGATTCAGTGTAGGTAATAGGTATACACCTTCGACCATATAAACTAATAGACGCGCCTTATCATATGCTTGTATAGGCACAATTGTGTAGCCATCATGTTCAGTAATATGACGTCACGTTTGGGCAAAACAATTTTGAATTATTAATTTGTTCATTTGGCGTTCACGGTTTTTGGTAGACAACCATCGTTTTGTTCTTTGCCTAATTATTATTTGTTAATACAATTAGACATATTATATTTTATAATACTGTATTATATTCTTATATATAATTCATATTTTATATTTATTATAAATTTATAATATTATATTAATATAGATAATGTTTGAATTTGTTTCAAAATAGAATATATGACAATATTTAAGTATAATATATCCTAGACTAGGGCACTAAAAGTACTTGGATTTGTGAAGCGAATAGCATCCGAATTCAAGCTCGAATCTTCAATAAAAGTGCTTTATTGCTCCTTAGTTAGATCTATTCTAGAATATGGCTCCGTGTTATGGGATTCACATACTACATCTAGCTTCCTCCAACTAGAGCGTGTCCAAAGACGTTTCTTATCTTTTTCTGCCTATGTACTTAAGATAGATCATGTCCCTCATGACTACTTCCCGGTGCTCACTGAATTACACCTAAGTTCACTGGTTGATAGAAGAGCAACTGCTAATCTATCATTTTTACGTAAGCTCTTGGATAGATCAATAGACGCCCCCACTCTTCTCTCCAGTATTAATTTTAAAGTACCACAGCGTTCCCTCCGTTCTCATACAACCTTCTCAATCCCCAATTGTTCCACAAACTACGGCCGTAATAATACTGTAGGTATATCGTTTGATGCGCATTGCTAATGAACAGCCATCATTTTTATACTAATCTTATTGTTATTATTATTGTTATTTACTATTCGATTTTAAATGTAATTATTAATATCTATAGATATTTAAACGTAATTATATACTAAATGTACTCCTGTAATGCAATTGGGCTCTGCCCGTAATGTTTTGAAAATAAATAAAATAAATAAATAGACTGACAAATCATCTCCGTCGGGCCCGTATTTAAGGGAGGACTCGGAGGGGCAATTGCCCCTGGTGGCAATATAAAAATTAGGTTTAGGGGCGGCAAAATATTGAAATGGTCAAAAATGTAAAATTTATTTATAAAATTTTACTTAATGAGTATAATACAAAAATATTATTTATTATTAGTGAATTATTTGTGAACGAGTGTGTTCATTTTCAGAGCTTGCTTAAGATCATCAAAAACCCTCCCACAAATATTATTAATATGTGTGAATTTATTAAAGAAAAAAACATAGAAGCTATATTTCCATATGTTTATGTTGCTCTTAGAATGTTCCTATGTACTTCTGCTTCAAACTGTTCAACGGAAAGATCATTTTCTACTCTACGGAGAATCAAAACATATTTAAGATCAACCATTTCATCAGAGAGATTGAACAGTTTAGCCATACTAAATATAGAGTCATCCATAACTAAAACAATTGATTACAATGATATTATTACATCATTTGCTTCAAAACAGTCTCGCAGAAAGTTATGAAGTTATAAATTAATTGAACATTTTTATTTTTAAGTTAATTTGTCATTTTAAAAATTGTTTTAAATAATATATTGGTTAATGGTTATAATACTGAGTTGTAATTTACATTAATGTAACATTGTAACTATTCATAAATAATAGTAATATCAATAAAGTAACATTTTTTTTTCGGTGGCGGGGGGGGCGGCCAATTTTATGTTGCCCCTGGCGGCAATTTTCGTTAATACGGACCTGATCTCCGTTCAGAATCGTTTTTCGTATACAATGATACCTATCATTGCATTCAAATTTAACCTACCCTAGTCCGAGGTCCACCCCACCCCCTAATGTACAGCAGAGCGATACTCACTTGGCCGCTTTTTTACCTTTAAAAATAATTTATACTTTAGTTTAAGTTTACTTTAAATTCTTCAATATCAATGTATTTTCATCATAAAGTCACATACTAAATGAGTTGACATTATAATTTTAAATAATTGGTTTTTATAATAATAATAAAATAAATAGAGTAATCAGATGAAAAAAAAAACAATTTTTTTAGAAGGAAATGACCTATGGAAATAAGGGCAAAACGGGTAGAATAGTATACGTATTGGGCAATTACGACTGAGAAGGAGCTAAGTTTTAAAATGTTCTTTTTTTAAATTTTTATATCTGGTCACCATACTTATATAATATATAATATGTATTGCATAACAATCCAAACAGCATAGTATAGGTTAGGTTTAAGTGTGTGTATATTATTTAGCTTACATACTAGTGAGTACTGAGTAGTGATTGATCTGATCTTCTTTTGGCTGTTCATAATACAAAAAGCTAATTTATTTAAACTGTTTTCTTTTATGAATTATTAGTATAAAAAAAAATATTGTTGTTATTTATAAATAAGTTGGTTAGTTTTTTAATTAAATATTATTTGTATACATAAAATCTCGATTTCCTTTAAGAAAAATTAATTTCTCATATATTTTGTTTGATATATTAGATCTACTTGGTGGATGCACAAAATTAGCAAATGAAAATACATTTTCAACAGGAGCAAATGAACACAAACTTATATTATATTTTATAAATAGTTTTTTTATTGATGGATAATTATTTAACAATGTAATGATTAGTTATTGACGTTAAAATAAGTAATTAATTTAAGTTCAATCTTTGATTGCCGTCTATTTTCAACTTGAGAAGAAAATATAAAAAACTGTCTTCAATACACACAAAATAAAAATAATCATTATTGTTTCATTTATCTGAGTTTTGAAGGTTCTACAAACCAATTCAAATTTCTTGGTATTATTCAGTACAAATATTTACAATAATTCTAAAAAATGTATCATGATACTTGATACTTTAAAATTATGTATTATGATACAAGATATAATTATATCTTTGATACTGCTCAACCCTGATCTTTGTGTAGTTTTCAAAAAAAGAGGCTTTTAAAGTTTTTATTTAGATATATAATTTCTGTCAATTTTGAAATAAGAAGACCTTTAGTTATCCAGGTTTTAATTTTTTGTTTTTCTTATAATATTGTTATTGGAAATGCTACCTTACTAGCACTATTAAATCAGTAATTGTATGATTAAATAGTTCTGCTAATAATTGTACATCATTATCAATAAGTACATTTTGCCAGTAATATAAAGAAAATTAAATTATTTAACAAATTGTAGTTAATTATTTGTTTTGTGATTTTCTAATTAGATTCAATTTTTTTTTTCTTTATAGTTAATATCCTTTTTAATAAAAATTACCAAACTAAAATGATCCGTAATATTAATTTTAATTACAAATCAATAAGTATTAGAAATATTAATATTTCTAATAAAAATATGATTACAAGACATAGAAATATTAAAGATCCTATAGTCACTAATACTATAGTATAGGGTAACAGTTAATACACAAAATTAGATTATAAAATTTAAAAATATATTTTAAATAGTTAGAGGTATCACTTGATTTTTGAAGTATTTCAATGTTCAAATCATCAAAAATAACTTTATCAGTAATATTGGCCAAATAATTATCTATTATATACTAGCCACTAGGTATTAATACTAGGTGATCTATAAATTCCAATTATTTTATTATTAGTTAAATTTAGTTATCAACAAACCTTATTAATTTAGATATGGGTGCTTAAATATATAATATGTTTAATTAATTTAAAGCATTTATAGATTGTTTGTAATTTTATGCACGATGCACCATTTACTAAAATTTATATAACCCCTAAAAATTTGTTTTGGGTACAACTTTGGTAGTACTAATGACTAAAAATAAAATAAATTATTTTAATATCAATAATAATATCATAAAATATACTTAGGCTGACATACTGTCTTCGCTCATAATCGTTTTTTGTATACAATGATTTTGTATAATTGAATTCAAATTTGAATTCATATTCATACTCTCTATATAGCCAAGCGTTATCAACTTACCTACCATTTTTTATTTTATTTGGATACCTTTTATTTTATTTAATATATTTATTATTAATTTTTTCCACTTACAAAACACAATATAATTTATTGAATACTAGAATAGGAAATTAAGATTTTTATCATATGTTTGTATTGCCTTAATTATTAAACTTAATTTTTTTAGAATTCTATTAAATTCAAAGATTTAATAATTCAGGGTTACTTTCAGTTTTGAAATCTCTTAAGTGGTTTGTTTATTATTTATTAATTTATTATTATACCTACCTATAATTAGAATATTAAATTTGGTACTTTAAATTTTCTTCAAATGATTATTATAGTAATTTAAATTATATATTTTTATAAAAACGCTTTTATAAATTAACTTTTTATCAACCAATGATTAATAATAAATAATAATACTTATTGGACCTATTGGTTCTTTTTACTTCTGGTCTAATCCATTGTGTAGGTTACACAATGTACATTCATGTACTTTATATTATCATTTTAATATATTATTATTACTAATTACTAGGTATAAAGTATTCGATTCATGTATCGCCCTCTAGCGAAGTAAAGTAAGCCGATTTCCGAATATCATAAAGAAAATAATGCTATTATCAATTAATGCTGGTGTGTTATTGCTCACTTCACGCACATTAATATTTTAAGAGATTATGCTATAATGTATTTATTAAAGTTATATAGATCAATGATGCACATTAATATTTAACTAATTTAATAAATTTGGTATATTAAAATAGTGTAGGTATATTCTATACTAAGGACAATATATATAATATAATAAAAGCATGAAATATTGTAGATAAATACATTAAAAAGACAATTAATACGAACATCCAAGCCTCATCAGGGTTTTATGCAAAATTACTAATAACTTTTAATTTTAAATTTTAAAGATAAAAAAATATAACACATTAACAACATGATGTAATAAATGTATTGTGGATTATTTCACTTATTAAACTCACAATACTGACATTGTCCGCGATCCGACGCAATCGGATTGCCTACCTGAGGGGTATTAGTAACACATAAATTATATTCAAATTTTAGCAAATACAAAATTCAGATTTCATTAATCGCGCCCACATAGTCTGCAATTCGACGCAGTTGGATTGCCTACCTAAGTGAATTAGTTGTGTATAAATCGATTTTCCCAAAATATAAGGCGTTAAAATTTCGTTTGACTTAAACTTTTTCTCCCACAATACAACATCAGACTTACGACGACAGGAGGTATAACAATCCGCCGTAGGCGGATTGCCCAGCACAACTATCGATTCGCACTGGTTGATGACTAATTGCTAGACCCTCAATTAACATTGTTTTATTTATTTATTTTATTCTCATGCAAAAAAGCACCGGGCAAACGTTACGATATGTATTCAATCCATAATTGCTCAGCCAGGTATATATTTGCCCAGGTTGAGGACTGATAGCTAGACGCTCAATTACAATTTTTGATATGTTATTTTTTTTTTTAACATACAAAAAAGTACCGGGCAGGCGACGGGAAGCGATATTACACCAAATGATGACTGATAGCTAGACACTCAATTACCATTTTCGGTACACATTTATTCTTTATTGATTTCAAACAAGCACCGGGCAAGCGTCAATACAAACTTTTACACTGAACGATAACTGATTACTGATATCTCACATATCTCACAGAGTTATCAACTCTATGACAATTTTAGTGACCGATTTCTAGACACCCGACTACCGTTTGCAACCGAATTTCCCTTGAAACGATTTTCACTCGACCCCCTCGAAGGCGCCGGAGGCGGCTTCTACAAGCCTGGAATCGAGGCACACCAGCCGCTAGTCTCTTATATTATATCTTATATTATAAAACGGTAAGGAGTACGGCCATCGTCCGCCAGGGGCGACGCGTAAAATGGTGGTTTGCCAATCAGAAAATTAAATTTTTTTTCTTACGTCCCGCCCGGCGATCGGTGTTCCGCACCACCGTTTCGTTATCACCGCGATCGTTATCAATTATTATTAGTTATTATTTATTATTTCTAAAATTTTCAGTTTTTCACCATATTTCAATACCTACTTTTCCTTCGTTTTTCGAGTCCGTTCTGTACGTATTCGTGTAGTGCACGACTTTTTCAAGCCGTACGTATGCGGTTTGTTCTCCGACGATCGCGTTCATGTCGATCGCCAACGCGGTAACAATTACGGCCGTAGAACGACGTTTTTTTCAGTTTTTTTTTTCGCAGACCGTTTCGTGTTTTAAGACCGTTCTGTCCGTATTCGTAGTGCACCTTTCGAAAGCATTACACAAATTCGGGTCGTGTGTTTTGGATCGCAGACGCTGACCGACTTACGAGGTATGTAATCCGTACTTTTTGATTTGTACTGTACTTATGTACATATTTATATATATATAATATATTATTATATTATTTTTACGTGTTATAGGCCTATTCGTTACTTTTGTCGTCTATCTCATCGTTCTCTACCGTCTACGTCGACGAAATATGGTACGTAAGTCATTACTTCGTTACAACTAATATACTCATAGTAGTTTAATATAGTTTTTAAACGTGTTGCAGGTTTTCGGAGAGCGGTGATGTCTGTTTCGACGCACAGTTTTCATTTACCGATGTACACTACTTTTTGTTGATTCAATAAACTGCATTATATCATCATATTTATATTGTTCTGTTGTTCTCGGTAGCTCGACCTTTAGACACATCTTAGACCATTGGTCATGCTCTCTGGCATAAAAGTATTCACCGACGACGTTTGTGTCGCACAGTAGGTATTGTATTTACGATCTCGATTGTGTATTATAATATTACGTATAATAAGCTTATAGGTGAATTGTTGAGTTAATAACATTTAATATTTATTACTGACGTTCAATTGTACATTACTTTGAGAAACATACAAAGTGTCAAAGTGTATTCTGTAGTTGGATTTTTATAATTTATATTAAATCAAACAAAACCTGTGCAATATTATAACTTTATTGATAGTGTGTATGGTAACAACATTATGTTTTTAATGTTTTAATAAGCACCATATTATGTAATTTGTATTAAACATGAGATTTTGCTGGCAAAGTTAGTATATTTTTGTAGTAAAAACTGACTAGAAAGCAACGTTTGACATCATGTGAGCAGATAAATTCAAGTATTGTATGTTACACTCATAATATATTTCAATCTATATAATTATTGCAGACAAACACCTTAAATAAAAACATTCTTCTGTGGTAAGATTTATACATTATACAGATTAATTACTTATGCTCCTATTGTATAATATTTACCCGTTACTTAACTAAAAAAAAAAAACAATAGGTATTTGTGTATAGTTATTTTGCTACAATATTTTAATATTTATGTATTAATTTTCTTTTTGGATCAAAGCATAATATATTTTAAATGTAAAATATACAATTTTGTACCTATCTGATCAGTGTTAAAATGCTTTTTGTAATAGTAGTTATTATAGCTACACTGAGTAGGTGAAATTTGATTAAATAATAATGTTTTAATTTATGGCCTCAATTGTTTTTATTATATTATATTATTTGTTTGTGTCTACAGATTTAAAATTTTTGAGAATAATTAATTATATATCTATATATATTATTTTGTAAAACAATACGTTAAAATGAAAACTTACAACATTAATGTTTTAGCACACCAATAATGAAAATGTTATTTAACATAGATTTTGTTGTCATGGTTGGTATATTTTTTCTTGCAACATTTGAGCTACATTTTGAACAAATCTGTTAAATTCATATATTGTATACACCATTCAAAGAATATTTCAAAATTTATATCTATTATTGCTTAAAATAATAATTTTTTATTTCGGTAAGGTTTATATTACACAAATTAATTATGCTTTAATTATGTAATAGTTACCTATTGCTCAACTAATAAAATATAGTATATTAATGTATAGTTACTTACTACAATATTTCAATATATATATTTTGATTTTAGTTTTTGAACCAAACACTCAATTTGTTGCAAATTTAATGTTAAATATACATTTCCTTTGATAGTTATATTAAAATGTTTTTTATTTATTATTTACAATATTATCGATCATATAAGGACAAAAGTATTTATTAGGTATTACGTTTATGTTAAATTTGCTCAAAAGTAATAAATAAATTATTAAATGAACAATAATGATAATTAAATTATTAATCATCAGTAAGCTCGAGTTAGATATGACTTATGACCTCAATGATTGAGAAATGATGTAGATCATCATGTATGAGCATTAGTATTTAATTTTTTTGATAAATTATGAATATTATATAAAATGGTGTATAGATTATTAAACACATTATGCTCATAATACATGATAAAAAAACACAGTGTAAACAGATATTGTAAATTAATACATCAAAAAGACTTTAAATAAAGGTATTCAAGTCTCATAACACTCGAATTATACGAATCACATGAATAAAGCAGTGTATAACAAAAAATTCGTGGCGGGTCGGAAACTGTTTAAGTGCTCGAGATTTGCCAACAATACACAATTCAAACTGTAGTCGATAGGTTTAGGCGTTAGGATAGGATAGGATTTAGGCAGGGGTAACAAGATCGAATCACGCACCGGTGGATATTCCGGCGGCGCTTTGATTAACACTGCCTACCATTTTTGCATTTTTTTTTTTTTTTTTTTCATTTGTTTTTCTAATTATTATTCCATATTATTATTCTTATATATGTTAAATCAATCAAAACATGTGCTTAATTAATCCAAGATTTATCAGGGTTTTATGCAAAATTACTATCATAACTTTCTCAAGTTTCAAGATAAAAAAAATGTAACACTTTTACAACATGATTTAATAAATGAATTGTAGAATTTTTAACTTATTACTCACAATACTTACACACCGTCCGCGAACCGACGCAGTCGGATTGCCTACCTAAGCGATTTAGTTATATATAAATCGATTTTCCTTAAAGATAGGACGTTAACACTTCGTTAGTCATTATATCTTTTTTTATTATTAATATTATATTTATTCGTTTTCGCCGTATTCGGTATTCCCGTTACGTTACGTATGTATAAATATTATTTTCTCTTTTTACGTACGTATATGTAAGAATTATATTATTCGTTTTCGTTTAATAAGATATTATATATAATATTATATTATAATATATTATATTTTTTCTTTGTATAATAATACGTATATTATATATATATTTTTTTTTATCACTGCGATTGTTATCAATTATTATTATATTTCAGTTATTACTATTATTATTTCGAACGTTTTCCGTTTTTCACCGGATTTAAGACTTTTTCACGTTTTTCGGTGCCGTTCTGTCCGCGTTCGTCTCTTTCAAACCCTACGTATACGGTTCCGATTGCGTTCGTGTCAATCGCCATCGCGGTATAAATTACGGCCGCCGAACCACGTTTTTTTTCAATTTTTTTTTCCGTTTCTTGTTTTACGACTGTTCGGTACGTATTCGTGAAGTGTGCCTTTCGAAAGCCGTACACAAATTCGATTCGTGTTATATTATTATTATTTTTATATTTCTGTATAATATATTAACATATTATATTGTAAAAAAGAATGGTGAAACACAATATGTGTATGTATGGAATAATTAGAAAATATTTTAAGAGACTGTGCTATAATGTATCTATTAAGGTCATATAGATCAGGTATACACAGTAATATTTAATTCTTTGAATAAATTTGATATGTTAAAATAGTGTATATTCTATAGTACTCAGATTAATTACCTAAATGCTCCCTATTGTATAATAGTTACTGGTTGCTTGACTAATAAAAAACAATATTTCATATTTATGTACTAATTTTCTTTTTGAATCAAACACATAATATATTGCAAAGGTTTAATATATGTTTTAGTATCAGCATTTTTATTATGTTTTTTTAATAATACTTATTAACTACCACTGAGTATGTTAAATTTACTTATGATTAAATAAATAATAATAATCAATAAGTTTTAATTTATGTCCTTGATTGTTTATATTATATTATATTATTGATTTGAGTACAGATTTAAAATATAATTAAATTTCTATATAATTTATTATATTGTAAAAAAGATTGGTACCTATCTAATTAAACACATTATGTGTAGGTATGGAATACTTAGATTATATTTTAAGAGACTGTGCTATAATGTATTTATTAAAGCTATATAGACCAGGTATGCACATTAATATTTAATTCTTTGAATAAATAGTGTATATTTTATAGTTTTTTTCTATACTAAGGATAATAATATATAATACAATAAAAGCATGACATAATACTGTAGATAAATACATTAAAAAGACAATTAATAAGAACATCCAAGCTTCATGAGGGCTTTATGCAAAATTACTAATAACTTTTAAGTTTGAGATAAAAAAATATAACACTTTTACAACATGATGTAGTAATAAATGTATTGTGGATAATTTCACTTACTACACTCACAATACTCATATTGTCTGCGATCCGACGCAGTCGGATTGCCTACCTGAGTGGTTTAGTTACACATAAAGTATATTAAATATTTAGCAAATAAAAATTTCAGATTTCATAATTTGCTCTCACGTAGTCTGCAATTCGACAGTCGGATTGCCTACCTAAGTGATTTATTTGTGTATAAATCGATTTTCACAAAAGATAATAACATTATACAACATTAACACTTTATTCAACTTCAACTTTTTCCACTACAATACAACATCAAATTTCGACGTTAGGAGATATAACAATCCGCCGTAGGCGGATTGCCCAGCACAACTATCGATTCGCACTGGTTGATGACTAATTGCTAGACACTCAATTACCATTATTTTAAATAGGTATTTATTTTATTCTCATGCAAAAAAGCACCGGGCAAACGATACGATATGTATCCAATCCATAATTGCTCACCTAGGTATCTATTTGTCCCGGACTGATAGCTAAACGCTCAATTACAATTTTTGATATGTTATTTATTTTAACATACAAAAAAGAACCGGGCAGGTGACGGGACACGATATTATACCAAATGATGACTGATAGCTAGACACTCGATTACCATTTTCGGTACACATTTAATCTTTTTAAATTTAAACCAGCACCGGGCAAGCGTCTATATACAAACTTTTACACCGAATGATAACTTATTACTGATATCTCACACTCATAATAATCAACTCTATAACAATTTTAGTGACCGATTTCTAGACACCCGACTACCATTTCCAACCGAATTTCCCTTGAAACGATTTTCACTCGACCCCCTCGAAGGCGCCGAAGGCGGCTTCTACAAGCCTGGAATCGAGGCACACCAGCCGCTAGTTTGCGCCCGTTTGCCGTCGGCGCTAGGTGTATTTATAGTGAATTACCAATCAGAAAATTAGATTTTTTTTCGAGTCCCGCCCCGCCCGTGGATCGACGTTCTGAGCCGTTTCGTTATCACCGCGATCGTTATCAATTATTACTTATTATTATTTTGAAAATTTTCCGTTTTCACCGGATTTCGAGATTTTTCCTTCGTTATTCGAGACCGTTCTGTACGTATTCGTGTAGTGCGCGACTTTTTTAAGCCGTACGTATACGGTTTGTTCTCCTATTGCGTTCGTGTCGATCGCCAACGCGATAACAAATAAGGCCGCCGAACGACGATTTCTTTCTGTTTTTTTTCCGCAGATCCGTTTCGTGTTTTACGACTGTTCGGTCCGTATTCGTAAAGTGCGCCTTTCGAAAACAGTTCACAAATTCGGGTCGTGTGTTTTGGATCGCAGAGTGTAGACGAGGTATGTAATCGCTTATATTTGCTTTGTACTGTATATAAATATATATAATATATTATTATATTATTTTTACGTGTTTTAGGCCTATTCGTTACTTTTGTCGTCTGCCGCATCGTTCTCGACCGTCTGCGAAGCGAAATATAATACGTATGTCATTACTTCATTACTACTAATATACTCATAGTAGTTAATATAGTTTTTAAACGTGTTGCAGGTTTTTGGAGAGCGGTGATGTCTGTTTGACGCACAGTTTTCATTTACCCGTGTACACTACTTTTTATGGATTCAATAAACTGCATTATATCATCGTATTTATATTTTTCTGTTGTTCTCGGTAGCTCGACCTTTAGACACATCTTAGACCATCGGTCGTGCTCTCTAGCACAAAATTGTTCACCGCGTACGTTTGTGTCGTACAGTATTGTATTTACTATTTAGGTACTCGGGTGTGTATTATAATATTACGTATGTGAATATGATGGGCTCATTGGTGAAATATTGAGTTAATAACATTTAATTTTTATTACTGACGTTCGATTGTACATTACTTTGAGAAACGTAAAAAGTATATTCCGTAGTTGGATTTTTATAATTTATGTAATATTATTAAATCAATCAAAACCTGTACTTCATTAATGATAAATAAAATATTTTATTTTTAATTATAGTTTGTATGGTTATAACATAATATTTTAAATGTTTTAATAAATACCATATAATACAAATTGTATTAAACATAAGATTTTGCTGGTAACGTTAGTATATTTTTGTAGTAGAAAGCAAAGTAGTGAGCAGATAAATTCAAGTATTGTATGTTGCACTCATAATATATTTCAATCTATATAATTATTGCAGACAAATACCTTGAATAAAAACATTCTTCTGTGGTAAGATTTATACATTATACAGATTAATTACCTATGCTCCTATTTTATAATATTTACCCATTAGTCAACTAAAAAAAAAAACAATAGGTATTTGTGTATAGTTATTTTGCTACAATATTTTAATATTTATGTAGGTATTAATTTTCTTTTTGGATGAAACGCATAATATATTTTAAATGTAAAATATACAATTTGGTATCAATGTTAAAATGCTTTTTGTTATAGTAGTTATTATAGCTACACTGAGTAGATTAAATTTGTTTAAATAATAATAAGTTTTAATTTATGGTCTCAATTGTTTTTATTTTATTGTATTATATTATTTGTTTGTGTCTACAGATTTAAAATTTTTGAGAATAATTAATAATTATATATCTATATATATTATATTGTAAAACAATAAGTTAAAAAGACAACTTATAACATTTAATGTTTTAGCACACCAATAATGAATATGTTATTTAACATAGATTTTGCTGTCAAGGTTGGTATATTTTTTCTTGCAACATTTGAGCTAAATTTTGAATAAATCTGATGAATTCGTATATTGTATACATATACATCACTCAAAGAGTATTTCAAAATTTATATTTATCATTGCTTAAAATAATAATTTTTTACTTTGGTAATATTTATATTACACAAATAAATTATGCTTTAATTGTGTAATAGTTGCCTAATGCTCAACTAGGTAATAAAATATAGTATAAATGTATAGTTACTTACTACAATATTTCAATATATATATTTTGAATTGAACACCCAATTTATTGCAAATTTAATGTTAAATATACATTTCTTTTGATAGTTATATTACAATGTTTTTTATTTATTATTTACAATATTATCGATCATGTAAGGACAAAAGTATTTATTAGGTATTATGTTTATGTTAAATTTGCTCAAGAGTAATAAATAAATTATTAAATGAACAATAATGATAATTAAATTATTAATCATCAATAAGCTCGAGTTAGATATGAATTATGACCTCAATGAATTATATATAATAATTCATCATGTATGAGCATTAGTATTTAATTTTTTTGATAAATTATGAATATTATAAAATGGTGTATAGAGTATTTAACACATTATATATGCTCATAATACACAATAAAACATCACAGTGTAAACAGCGGCGCTTTGATTAACACTGCGATTCATTTTTCGCATTTTTTTCTTTTTTTTTCCTTTGTTATTCTAATTATTATTCTATATTATTATTCTTATATGTTAAATCAATCAAAACTTGTGCTTAAATAATACAAGGTTCACCAGGGTTTTATGCAAAATTACTATCATAACTTTCAAGTTTCAAGATAAAAAAATATAACAGTATTACAACATGATGTAATAAATGTATTGAAGATTATTTCACGTATTACACTTACAATACTTACATCGTCCGCGATCCGACGCAGTCGGATTGCTTACCTGAGGGGTTTAGTAACTCATAAAGAACATTCAATTTTTAGCAAATAAAAAATTCAGATTTCATTAATTGCGCCCACATAGTCTGCAATTCGACGGAGTCGGATTGCCTACCTATGCGATTTAGTTGTGTATAAATCGATTTTCCCAAAATATAGGACATTAAAATTTCGTTCGACTTAAACTTTTTCCCCTACAGTACAACATCAGACTTTCGACGTCAGGAGGTATAACGGCGGATTGCCCAGCACAAGTATCGATTTTCACTGGTTGATGACTAATTGCTAGACACTCAATTACCATTATTTTATTTATTATTTTATTCTCATACAAAAAAGCACCGGGCAAACGGAACGATATATATCTAAATATAAATTGCTTAGCCAGATATCAATTTGCACCGGTTAAGGACTGATAGCTAGACGCTCAATTACAATTTCTGATATGTTATTTTTTTTTTAACATACAAAAAAGAACCGGGCAGGCGACGGGAAGCGATATTACACCAAATGATGATTAATAGCTAGACACTCAATTACCATTTTCGGTACACATTTATTCTTTTTGAATTCAAACAAGCACCGGGCAAGCGACAATGCAAAATTTTAGTGACCGATTTCTAGAAACCCGATTACCATTTCCAACCGAATTTCCCTTTAAACGATTTTCACTCGACCCCCTCGAAGGCGCCGGAGGCGGCTTCTACAAGCCTGGAATCGAGGCACACCAGCCGCTAGTCTTATAGTATAAAACGTGAAGGAGTTCGTCTCTAGGCCTCCAGGTGCGACGCAGCAAATTGCAGAGAGCCAATCGTAAATTAGATTTTTTCCCGACCCGTTATCACCGTTTTACGTTATCGCGCTATCTCGAAGTCGACGTTTAGTTACTACTGTATATATTGGTTTTCGAAAACTTTTTGACGTTTTAACCCCTTTTTTGTAATTTTTTTGGCGTTTTACGGCCCCGACGTCGTGTTTTTCGAGTACTCCGTGTTTTTTTACGCCCGGTAGAGTGACCGTTTTCTACGTTTTTGTTTCGCTGCGTTCGCAGTCGCGTTAACCGAGACGGCCGCCGACCGACGTTCTCGCAGATTTAATTTTGACTTTTTCAGTTTTCGTCGTTCTTTTCACGCTTTTCTTCGATATTATGGTATGGTTTTTCGCGTACCCCGCGTCCTTTAAACGCCGGACTTTTACCACGTTTGTACGTGATATCTGTTAGTGTGATTGGACGGAACGATTAAAATCGCCAAACGACGTATGAGGTATGTACGTCCTGCCTACTCGGTATTATTTTAATGGTATATTTCTACTTTACCGGACACCTTTTTTTTTGCGATTTTTGTAATTGAAATATATGTAGTTAAGTACGCTGAAAACGATGGTGAAGTCAGAATTTGGGGCTCGGACTTAGTTTGTAAGTTACAGGTCTAAAATACTTTCTACATTTCCCTTAAATAGGTATTATGGTTCCAATAATATTATGATAAGTGTGGTGCAGTGGTCAAATTCACAAACTGTCCAACGCGTGCCTCAGGTTCGAATCTAATGTGGATCGAAATAATTTTTACATTTTTTTTTCAACTATTTTAATTTTTATTGACTAATGACTATCAACTATAAATACAAAATAAATGATTATATAATATATATAAGAATAAACATTTTCTATCATTTATTGCCGTCGTCGTCGTCGTCGTCATCGTCGTCGTCGTCGCCGTCGTCATTAAATATAACATTTTCATTGTCTTTATGGTACAGTGTACCAGCGTGTTTGAAAAACTCAGCTGTCGGATCTAAATTATAGATCCGACAGTGTTTGGTAAACATGTGTTTGGCCAAGTATCCCGGGAAAAATTTTTTTTTCCGGCAATAATTGGACATTGATGCCTTGGCGTGTCTCCAGGAAGTCTCAATGGAATTTGAGTGCACTCCAGTTTCCGGGTCCTTGAAATGGAGGCTATGGTTGACCGTCATGTGGACATAGCCTTCAATGTTTAAGGTGTTGTAAGCCTAAAATAAAATTATTTATTCAATTTATATTTACTATATGCAATATTCAAACATACCTTCCAACAATCGGAGATTATGGTTGTTCCGGGCTTAATCCACTCTTTTATGACGTGTAGTAGGGTTGTGGCGTCACGCTTTTCAACCGGGACCATGAAAACATTGCCAGTTTCCCTTTCATAGCCCCCGAATACCCACTGTCCCTCAACCCTGTGGCCTCTATGGTGTTTTCGACGCCCAAATTTCGATTCGTCGATCTCAACCGTGTGGCCATATCCTCCCAATTTTACTTTTTTGATCACCATTGCGTCATATGTGACTTCTCGGCAAAATGATGACCAATCAGTAATGACCTGATGAGATAGCCGCAATTGGGTTTTTATGACCGGGAATGTACAGTTTGACGTCCATAAGTTGACAAAGCCACAAATGTCTAACAGCGATAGATGTGACTTATAAAAAAAAGTCTTGTGTCGGAGTGATATGCTAAAAAATTAATAATAGAATTGTATAGTTGATTTTTAAGTATTTAATTATTCTTTTTTATATAATCCCAGGTTTTTTTTTAGTTATTGAATTTTAGTAGTACTTACCTATAATTACAGAGTTTTTTCCCCTTTTTAGATTTAATTTTTTCACGACAAATCCATTTAAAATTGTCGAGTGAAGTTTGGTCTTTCACCAACTTCATTTGATGTCCACGGATACACTTTTCTTCCGTGGGCAATGCACCTAACTGTTGTAATTTATTAATCAAACCTAAACCGTCGTTTAGGTTTGACATCATAAATAAATCGAATAAATTAATATGATTCTCCATCGTATAGTGTCGTAGATGTTTTCGCGTACGCACAGAAATAATTAAAATAAAATTCGTGGTATAGAAATCTTAAACTTATCATTTTATCTTATCGAAAATAAAGACCACGGAGCAACAACAAGACATCTCCATTTTTTTGAAAAATCTCCATCGGTGACTCGGTGAAATTAAAATGCATTTTTCCAACCCTGTGACCTACTTTAGGTGGTATTGCATAGCAAATCGAGGGATATTTTCGTTTTTAATTGTCCGAGCGAGCGCAGCGAGCGAGTGACCCCGCCGGGTGACTCGGTGTAACAAAAATGCATTTTATTTACCGTGTTGCGTACTTGAGGTGGCGTTGCATAGCAAATCGAGGGATATTTTCGATTTGCGGAGCGGAGCGACGGCGCCGAGGAGCGTAGCGACGAGTGCCGAAACGCCCAAAATCACTGTTCGTTTCAGGGATTTTGTCATGTCCATGTGACCTACTTGAGGTGGCGTTGCATAGCAAATCGAGGGATATTTTCGTTTTTAATTGTCCGAGCGAGCGCAGCGAGCGAGTGACCCCGCCGGGTGACTCGGTGCAACAAAAATGCATTTTATTTACCGTGTTGCGTACTTGAGGTGGCGTTGCATAGCAAATCGAGGGATATTTTCGATTTGCGGAGCGGAGCGACGGCGCCGAGGAGCGTAGCGACGAGTGCCGAAACGCCCGCAATCACTGTTCGTTTCAGCAAATGACTCCGCTCGGAAAATGGAAATCTCCAGAAAAACTCGAAAATTTTTTAAAAAAAAGTGCAAAAAAAATGTTTGGCCGCTTCGGGTCTTGAACTCCGGACGGGCTGCGTTTAAATGGAATTAGTGTCCATCGCAACTAAGTAAAAATGTGACTAAACTAGCTATTTAAGAGAATTGTGAAAAAGGGTTTAACTTCGCGGGCCTATAACTTGGAAACTAAATCCGAGCGCCAAATTCTGATTTCACCATAATTTTTTTCGTCAAAAATATGACAAAGTCCCACAAAAAAATTCGCAAAAAAAAGGGTGTCCGGTAAAGTAGAAAAGTTCCAAATATCAAATGTGTGTGTACTGCATTAGTATCTATTATCATAATATGTGTTGCAGGTGTATGGTCAATGTCGCGGACCATTGATGTTCGTATTTTCGCACAGTGTTGATTTACTCATATATTACATAATATAGTTAAATTACTGTTTTGGATTCAATAAATCGCATTTTATCATTTTATTTACATCGTCTTATCCTTTATAACTCAGCCCTAACACCATTAGTCCAATGTTTTACCTCGAGTAGTGCTTTGTTGCACAGAAGTGTTTATCGACGATGCAGGTTCATTCGCAAAGCACTGTCAGCATGTACTCCAACAGAGTGAATTGAAGCTACACTATGTTTTTGATATAATTAAATAGTTACTTTTACTCAAGTGTTATATATATTACCAGCATAAACAGATTAAAACATACGGAAAATGTTAATAGTTCATAAGTGAGTTGTTGAATTAGAGTAGTTAATTAACTATGTATCGTGTGATTCTTATAAGCTGAATAAAAAATAATGTAATCTACATATTATGATACATAAATTATTGTTGTACAACTCTACATATTATTTAGTATTATGTAATTAAGTAATTTTATACCACACATAAACGCATGCATAAAGGATAATACGTACTACATGTTTTCGCATACATCTAAAATTAAATTTTATTAATTAAATATAAAATATTAAACTATCGACATCGTTATAATGTATTGTATGATATCATTTATGCAATATGAAACATTTGGTAAGTTCAAAAGAATTAATTAGCATCCATAAGTATTTTTAATTTAATAGCCATCATAAGTTTCAGACGAAAAGTAATTAAATAGTTTTATAAATATTTTAAATTATACAATTGAGTATATTTGCAATCTATACAATATTTAGCTTATCAAAAAAAATTTTATAAATTTTACTTTTATTGTATAATTGTTTTCTACCTAATAAAACAAAAACTGATAATTATTTATGTGTAGGTATTATATACGTTTTATTTTTTGAATCGAGAACACAATATATAAATTGAAAACGTTAAAATTTTGTTAAGAATGTTGTTTTTATATCTTATACTAACCATTTACAATGTTCAACCACATTTAATAGTATTATTCATTTATTTTGTGCATATTTAATTAGAATATAAATAGTTTATAAATTATTTTAATAATAATTAATTACTAAAAATAAGTATGTGTTTGACTATACTTTAAAGGCTCAACTTTTAAAAGTATCATATTGATCATTGATTCATGATTTTATAGGGTTTAAAACGTTGAATACCTCGATTAAATTTTTTTATTTATATGATATAATTTATGCAATATCAAACATTTGGTAAGTTCAAAAGAATTGATTAGCAACCATAAGTATTTTAAATTTTTTAATTTAATTTAATAGCTACCATTTAAGTTACAGAAGAAAGGTAATTAAATAGTTCTATAGTCTGATAGTAAATATTTTAAATTATACAATTGAGTATAGGTATTTACAATCTATAAAATAATTTATCTTTAGTTAAATTTAATGAATTTTTCTATTATTGTATAATTCTTATCTACCTAATAAATCAAAAACTGATAATTAAATATTGATGTGTTTATATAAAAATTTTATTTTTGAATCGAGAACACAATTAATAAATTGCAAACATTAATGTTTTGTTAAGACTGTTGTTATCATGTCTTTTGTAAGTATTATTCATTTATTATATGCATATTTAATTAGAATATAAACAATTTATAAATTTATTATATTAATAGTAATAGGTACATGACAAAAAATAAGTTTTACTATACTTTAAAGGCTTTTAAAAATATTATATTGATCATTAATTCATAATTGTATACAATTTAAAACATTGAATACCTACCTCAATTATATTTTTTTATTTACATAATATCTAACACGATACATGTATTTATAATAAAAATATGTATAAAAAAAATACAATGAAAAATAATAAACATAAATAATATAACTATACAAATATAAATGGTAATTATACCTATAGCAATATTTTAAATTGAATTTTTTTTATTTATAAATAAACACTTCGACCACATAGGTCATTGGCCTAGAAAAGAACAAAAGTAGTTATATAAATTTAATTTGTAACATGCATTTTGTATATAATTTGGAATTATAGTGATCAGGTTCCTATAAGAATTGAGGTACATTAAATTAGTGTATACACTATAGTATGATAAATATATTAAATATGTCATCACACACAACCAAGGTGTTGTGTATTGCATGTTATGTACAATTTACATTTTGCCATTCGACTTTGTTATTATGTTTATGCATACAATATGCAATAGGTAATATGCTATAATAGTAGTAATCAGTCACGATGACATCAAATTAAAATAAAAATGTTTGATAAATAATATTAATACTAACAATAAATAAGTTTGAATTTGACTTTAATGTATTGCCTGAAGTATTTATATTAATAATGTAGACTATTTAAGTATAGTTTTAGAGGATTTAAATTTCTGAATAAATTTGGTTAATCCAAAAATTATATTATTATATTATTAAATTAATATTACAAATGAATGTAATGCACGTAAAAAAGTACAATATGTCAAAAGATATTGTTCGCAAATGCATGTAAAAGACAATTAATAAAAATATCCAACTCTCATTACATACGAAATATATTAATTACACAAGAAAAACAGTGCTTAACGCAAAATTCGTTGCGGATCGGAAACGGTTTAAATGCTCGAGATTTGACAGAACTTAACATCTCAAACTGTAGTCGGTAGGTTTAGGCGTTAGGTCCCCATGAACAAGATAGGCAGGTATAGCAAGATCGAATCCCGCCCCGGCGGAATTAGCGGCGGCGCATACAGTAACATGGCCGCCTGGATTTTTTGCATTTTTTTTCTCGATTTTTTTCAGAAATATTTTGTTTTATATTTATTATGATTAAATACACGATTAAATTTACTTCCGTATTTACAGTTTCTTTTTCTGTAAATTAATAGAATAAATTACAAATTGTAACTCCCGTGTTATGAATGTTGTTAATATTGTATATTCAATACATAATAATATACAATTCAATACAATTTCAACTATCCGCCCACATTCTCCGCGATTCGACGCAATCGGATTGCTTACTTGATTACTTTAGATGTGTATCATAATTGATTTTCCCCGTTGATTGCTGACTACCAAAATTCAACACGCGATTTACCTCTGACTTTTTTACGAGCATATCAACACCCGACTATCGACTTCCGAGGGAACATGACAAAATGTATAAAATATATTTGTACATAACATATTTCGAAATGAGAATTAATGAAAAGTCCTATTATTTCACCAATTCCGCCCACAAAGTCCGCGATCCGACGAAGTCGGATTGCCTACCTGGTAGTTATAGTTGCATTGAATTTATTATCACAAGTTTTTACCGATTATTCAACGCTCAAACGACAACATTCGACTTAAACATTTTTTCCTACTTTTGAAGGCAGGAGGTTAGACAATCCGCCGTAGGTGGATTCCCCAACCAGGAATCTATTTATACCGGTTGAGGGCTGATAGCTAGACACTCAAAATTCTACGTCTCAGCTTTCAAAAATTTTTCACTTTCGAAAGAAGACCGCCAAACAAGCGAACGTCTTATGAATTCTCGACAACACCCGCCTTATCATCCCGATAGAAGACTCGCAGTACCACCAAATCTTCCTTTTTTAAAAACTTTCTGCTTTCAAGCTCTTCCATCTGTCCTAGGGTTTTCACTTACACCGAGTTTCACCCAAAGCGAGTTTCACGGGCCGCTAGTCTTATATTATAAAACGCGAAGAGGTTGACCCGGTTGCCACTTGAGTTCGCTTGCTGTACTCGCCGCGGTTCCTAAAACGGAAAAAAGAATGCGCTCCGGTCGCCGCGGCCCGCCGTTATCGCGCCCGTCCGGTTATCAAACCTACGACGTTGGACAACTATACGATTATTACTATTATTATTATTTATTCATTTTTCACTTTTCTGTGGCTTTTATAGCTTTTTCCGTATTCGCTTAGTATACCTACGTTATTATTATACGTACCAAAATTCTGTCGTGTTATCACGACGAGCGTTTGGGTGTAAGACAAAAGTCGTTTAATACATATATAGGTACATATATATATATATATAATAATAATAATAAATATTTTATTTATATTTATTATTATTCACACATAAAATGGATATTGATTACAAATATATTCAAAAGAAAATTAACAAGAATGCCTGTGTGTGTGTAATGAAATACGAATTAAACGAGTAAAACGATGTATAACGCAAATTCAGTGACGGTTCGGAAACGGTTTAAGTGCTCGAGATTTGACATCAATTTTCAACTCGAACAGTAGTCGATAGGATTAGGCGTTAGGATAGGATAGGATGTAGGCAGGTGTAACCAGATCGAATCTCGCTTCGGCAGTATGTCCGGCGGCGCTTTGATTAACACTGCTAATCATTTTTTGCATTTTTTTTCACTTTTTTTCTCAAGTTATTCTAATTATTATTTTTCCAGCCCGTTAACAAATAAATTAATTAATTAATTAATCACCTATGCTCCTATTGTATAATACTTACCTAACTAATAAAAAACAATATATTTATGTATAGTTATTTGCTACAATATTTCAATATTAATGTACTAATTTTCTTTTTGAATCAAACACATAATATATTGCAAATGTTAAATATGTTTTGGTATCAGCTTTGTTATTATGTTTTTATGTAATAGTACTTATTAACTATCACTGAGTATGTTAAATAATAATAATTAATAAGTTTTAATTTATGGTTTCAATTATTTCATTAAATTATATTATTTGTTTGAGTCCATATTTTAAATTTTTGAAAAAATGTTATTTTATTTCTATATAATATATTATATTGTAAAAAAGATTGGTACCTACCTACCTAATGAAACACAATACGTGTATGACGTATGTATGGAATAGGTATTTAGATAATATTATAAGAACATTATTATTAATAAAAACATCCAAGCTTAATCAGGGTTTTATGCAAAATTATTATCAAAACTTTCAAGTTTCAAGAAAAAAAAATATAATACTTTTTCAACACGGTGTAATAAATGTATTGTGGATTATTTCACTTATAACACTCACAATATTCACATTGTCCGCGATACGACGCAGTCGGATTGCCTACCTGAGGGGTATTAGTAACACATAAAGTATATTCAATTTTTAGCAAATAAAAAATTCAGATTTCATTAATCGCGCCCACATAGTCTGCAATTCCAACGCAGTCGGATTGCCTACCTAAGTGAGTTAGTTGTGTATAAATCGATTTTCTCAAAATATAAGGCGTTAAAATTTCGTTCGACTTCAATTTTTTCTCCTACAATACAACATCAGACTTACGACGTCAGGAGGTATAACAATCCGCCGTAGGCGGATTGCTCAGCACAACTATCGATTCGCAATGGTTGATGACTAATTGCTAGACCCTCAATTACCATCATTTTATTTATTTATTTTATTCTCATGCAAAAAAGCACCGGGCAAACGTTACGACTTACGATATGTATCCAATCCATAATTGCTCAGCCAGGTATATATTTGGCCCAGGTTGAGGACTGATAGCTTGACGCTCAATTACAATTTTTTATGTCATTTTTTTTTAACATGCAAAAAAGAACCGGGCAGGCGACGGGAAGCGATATTACACCAAACGATGACTGATAGCTAGACACTCAATTACCGTTTTCGGTACACATTTATTCTTATTGATTTCAAACAAGCACCGGGCAAGCGTCAATACAAACTTTTAGTGACCGATTTCTAGACACCCGACTACCATTTCCAACCGAATTTCCCTTTAAACGATTTTCACTCGACCCCCTCGAAGGCGCCGGAGGCGGCTTCTACAAGCCTGGAATCGAGGCACACCAGCCGCTAGTCTTATATTATAAAACGGTAAGAAGTTCGTCCGTTTGCCGTCGGCGCTAGGTGTATTTATAGTGAATTACCAATCAGAAAATTAGATTTTTTTTCGAGTCCCGCCCCGCCCGCCGATCGTCGTTCCGAGCCGTTTCGTTATCACCGCGATCGTTATCAATTATTACTTATTATTTGAAAATTTTCCGTTTTTCACCATATTACAAGACTTTTCCATTCTGTACGCATTTGTGTAGTGCGCGACTTTTTCAAGCCGTACGTATGCGGTTTGTTCTCCGACGATTGCGTTCGTGTCGATCGCCAACGCGGTAACAATTACGGCCGTAGAACGACGTTTTTTTCAGTTTTTTTTTCCGCAGACCGTTTCGTGTTTTACGACCGTTCTGTCCGTATTCGTAGTGCGCCTTTCGAATGCATTACACAAATTCGGGTCGTGTGTTTTGGATCGCAGAGGGCAGACGCTGACCGACGTACGAGGTATGTAATCGCTTATATTTGCTTTGTACTGTATATAAATATATATTATATATTATTATATTATTTTTACGTGTTTTAGACTTATTCGTTACTTTTGTCGTCTGCCGCATCGTTCTCGACCGTCTGCGAAGCGAAATATAATACGTATGTCATTACTTCATTACTACTAATATACTCATAGTAGTTAATATAGTTTTTAAACGTGTTGCAGGTTTTTGGAGAGCGGTGATGTCTGTTCGACGCACAGTTTTCATTTACCCGTGTACACTACTTTTTATGGATTCAATAAACTGCATTATATCATCGTATTTATATTTTTCTGTTGTTCTCAGTAGCTCGACTTTTAGACACATCTTAGACCATTGGTCGTGCTCTCTAGCATAAAAGTGTTCACCGCGTACGTTTGTGTCGTACAGTATTGTATTTACTATTTAGGTACTCGGGTGTGTATTATAATATTACTTATGTGAATATGATGGGCTCATTGGTGAAATATTGAGTTAATAACATTTTATATTTATTACTGACGTTCGATTGTACATTACTTTGAGAAACGTAAAAAGTATATTCCGTAGTTGGATTTTTATAATTTATATAATATTATTAAATCAATCAAAACCTGTGCTTCATTAATGATAAATAAAATATTTTATTTTTAATTATAGTTTGTATGGTTATAACATAATATTTTAAATGTTTTAATAAATACCATATAATACAAATTGTATTAAACATAAGATTTTGCTGGTAACGTTAGTATATTTTTGTAGTAAAAAGCAAAGTAGTGAGCAGATAAATTCAAGTATTGTATGTTGCACTCATAATATATTTCAATCTATATAATTATTGCAGACAAATACCTTGAATAAAAACATTCTTCTGTGGTAAGATTTATACATTATACAGATTAATTACCTATGCTCCTATTTTATAATATTTACCCGTTAGTCAACTAAAAAAAAAAATCAATAGGTATTTGTGTATAGTTATTTTGCTACAATATTTTAATATTTATGTAGGTATTAATTTTCTTTTTGGATCAAACGCATAATATATTTTAAATGTAAAATATACAATTTGGTATCAGTGTTAAAATGCTTTTTGTTATAGTAGTTATTATAGCTACAGTGAGTAGATTAAATTTGTTTGAATAATAATAAGTTTTAATTTATGGTCTCAATTGTTTTTATTTTATTATATTATTTGTTTGTGTCTACAGATTTAAAATTTTTGAGAATAATTAATTATATATATCTATATATATTGTATTGTAAAACAATAAGTTAAAAAGAAAACTTATAACATTAAATGTTTTAGCACACTAATAATGAATATGTTATTTAACATAGATTTTGCTGTCAAAGTTGGTATATTTTTTCTTGCAATATTTGAGGTAAATTTTGAATAAATCTGATGAATTCGTATATTGTATACATCACTCAAAGAATATTTCAAAATTTATATCTATCATTGCTTAAAATAATAATTTTTTATTTCGGTAAGGTTTATATTACACAAATTAATTATGCTTTAATTATGTAATAGTTACCTATTGCTCAACTAATAAAATATAGTATATTAATGTATAGTTACTTACTACAATATTTCAATATATATATATTTTGAATCGAACACCCAATTTATTGGAAATTTAATGTTAAATATACATTTCTTTTGATAGTTATATTACAATGTTTTTTATTTATTATTTACAATATTATCGATCGTGTAAGGACAAAAGTATTTATTAGGTATTACGTTTATGTTAAATTTGCTCAAGAGTAATAAATAAATTATTAAATGAACAATAATGATAATTAAATTATTAATCATCAATAAGCTCGAGTTAGATATGAATTATGACCTCAATGATTTATATATAATAATTCATGATGTAGATCATCATGTATGAGCATTAGTATTTAATTTTTTTGATAAATTATGAATATTTTTAAAATGGTGTATAGAGTATTAAACACATTATGCTCATAATACATAATAAAACATCACAGTGTAAACAGATATTGTAAATTAATACATCAAAAAGACTATAAATAAAGATATTCAAGTCTCATAACACTCGAATTATACGAATCGCATGAATAAAGCAGTGTATAACAAAAAAATCGTGGCGGGTCGGAAACTGTTTATGTGCTCGAGATTAGTCACCAATTTTCAACTCAAACTGTAGTCGATAGGATTAGGCGTTAGGATAGGATAGGAATAGGCAGGGGTAACAAGATCGAATCTCGCCCCGGTGGATGATCTGGCGGCGCTTTGATTAACACTGCGATTCATTTTTTGCATTTTTTTCTTTTTTTTTTCCTTTTTTTTTCCTTTGTTATTCTAATTATTATTCTATATTATTGAATTATTTATTATTTTATTTTATTATTTTATTATTTATTATATTATTATTCTTATATGTTAAATCAATCAAAACCTGTGCTTAATTAATATAAGGTTCATCAGGGTTTTATGCAAAATTACTATCATAACTTTCAAGTTTCAAGATAAAAAAATATAACAGTATTACAACATGATGTAATAAATGTATTGAAGATTATTTCACGTTTTACACTTACAATACTTACATCGTCCGCGATCCGACGCAGTCGAATTGCTTACCTGAGGGGTTTAGTAACTCATAAAGAATATTCAATTTTTAGCAAATAAAAAATTCAGATTTCATTAATTGCGCAAACCTATGCGATTTAGTTGTGTATAAATCGATTTTCCCAAAATATAGGACATTATAATTTCGTTCGACTTAAACTTTTTCCCCTACAATACAACATCAGACTTTCGACGTCAGGAGGTATAACAATCCGCCGTAGGCGGATTGCCCAGCACAAGTATCGATTTGCACTGGTTGATGACTAATTGCTAGACACTCAATTACCATTATTTTATTTATTTATTTTATTCTCATGCAAAAAATCACCGGGCAAACGATACGATATGTATGCAATCCATAATTGCTCAGCGAGGTATCTATTTGCCCCGGTTTAGGACTGATGGCTAGACGCTCAATTACAATTTGGGATATATTATTTCTTTTACATACTAAAAAGAACCGGGCAGGCGACAGGACGCGATATTACACCATATGATGATTGATAGTTCTACGTGCTCTGATGTCCTATACCAATAATATAATACATAAAGGGGTCCATACAGAGTAGGCCTGAGTAATAAGATAATAATCAACCATATATTATAATATCATGACTCGTAATGGGAATAGTACGACGAGGAAATACTTAAGAATATATAATGGGGAGTAAATACCTACATACCTGAGGGGTAATATATTATGCCTAGTCGCTATGAAAATAGCCACTTATACTTTGACCTTTGGAAATCGGAGATGAACGAACTCAACGATACATTGTAGGCCTATAATATGACTGTCAATCATATTTATGATTATTGAATATTAATCTCGAGTTCTGAGAATCTCGAGCGAGGCTGACCACAGACGCGTAGGGATATCGTCACCGGATGTCGCCGGACGTCATCATCGCACGCGCATCCTCTGAAATGCGTAATAGTGTGAGAAGCGAATGACCTGAATACGAATAGGCCAGAAGGGACATGAGTAGGAGATCAGGGGACACTGACTATATAAGGGGGCCCAGGAGAGGACTCCCGCAGACGTGATTTTCCAGAGCTAGAGCAAGCACCTTCACGTCACTTTACACCAGAAATCGTTCATTAGGACTTAGTTTATTTTTTCAATTAGTTTAATTATTTGAACTTAGAATATTTTCAATCAGTTTTAATAAACACTTAGAAATATTTTGTCTATATTATTTCATCACAACCTATATCATTTTCGACAAGCTGTTGGCACGCTACAAATTTGGCGCAGTCGGTAGGATTCTTTCAAGAAGAATTCTTTGGACGAATTTATTTATTTTTTTTTTTTTTTAATAAAAAATAAATTTTTCAATTTCGAAATTTTTTTCGAAATATTGGAAAAGTTTTTCAACGAAGAATTCAAGAGGCAAATCAATCACGATTCACTGTTGAAGAGGACAACTGCAGAACGTCAACTTCAACGACTCTGAGAAAGAATCATACGCGTAGCGAGCCAACCGATTCAAGTCGTCAAAAAATTTCAACAATCAGAAATGGAAGTAGCAACTCAAGCCGTCGTAGTGTGTTATAATTTTTTTTTTGTATTGTAAAATAATTATTAAGTGCTAGCTCTGATCCGTCTCCTTTGGAATTAATATTCCATCGTAAGATTTTTATTGTGAAGGTGTATATATATTCCCCCCGTAAAATAAAATAATAAATTTTTAACAATCAATAATAATTTTTCTAATTAAAAAATAATTAAATAAATATTAAAATAAAAAATTAATTAAAATAATTTTTTTTTTAAGTTGGAATTTTTACAATTAAATAAATAAAATAAATTAAACAATTTAATAAATAATAAGTTATAAAATAATAATTTTTATAATACTTAGGAATTTTTTCAAGTTCCGATTTTTGTGTTTAAATAAATAAATTAAATTAAATTAAATATTAAAGAATAAAATAAAGGAAATTTAAATAAGTAATAATTAATAAATAAAATATTTTATTGAAATAAAATAATTGCAACCAGTTATAAAAATAATTAATAAATAATAGTGACATAGAAAATTTTTCTAACAGTCAAAATAATTAAATTTTTTTTTTATTATAAAAGTATATCAATAATTTAATTTCGATAATTAATTATAAAGGTAATATAGAAATAAATAAATAATAGTTGAAAATCGAAGAAAAAAATAAAATAATTTTTCGGACTTAGAAAAATAATCGAAGAAAAAAATAAAATAATTTTTCGGACTTAGAAAAATAAACGTGAATAAAATAAAATAATTTTTTCAGATTTAGAAAATAAAAGTGAATTTTTAGAATAGAATTAAAAATTAATTGAGGATTTAAATAAATATAAGAAAAAAAAAAAGAGAGTGAACATAGGAAAATAATTTATTGAGAATTAAGAAGATTTTTTAGGATTTTACGTTGAAATTAACACGTAATAATTATCGTTTTTGAAAAAAAAAAAAAAAAGTTTATAAGGGTAACCGTTGAAAATAATACGGAATAAATAATTTGTTGAGAATAAATAAAATTAAAAGAGAATATACGTTGGAAATAATACGTAATAAATAATTGTTGAGAATAAATAAAAGTGGATAATACGTTGAAAAATACGGAGAAATATTTTATTGAGAATTAAAAGAAGTTGATTTATTAGAGAAATATATGTGTCACAATTGAGAATTTTATTGAGGGAATTTAAATCCTATTATTGAGTTATATTGAGTTATTAGAAGGCAAGAGGTAAGACCTTATATTTTGTGAATTTATAAAAGACAGTGAAGTCTTAAGTTTTTATTGAGTTATATTGAGAATATTTGAGTTTTATTAGGCAAAGTACCTATTTTAAATTAAGAATAATTGTGAATTTTATGAGGCAAAGTACCTATTTTATATTGAGAGATAATTGTGAATTTTATTAGGCAGAGTACCTATTTTATATTGAGAAATAATTGTGAATTTTTATTAGGCAGAGAGTCCTATTTTGTGTTGAATAAATAAATGAGAAAATAATTGAGAATTTTAGTTAGGCAGAAATAAGCCCTATTGTGTTGAATAAATAATTGAGAAAAATAATTGTGAATTTTAGGCAAGAAATAAGACCTATGGTGTTGATTAAAAATAATTGAGAAAATAATTGTGAATTTTAGAGGCAAAGGCCTAGTATTTGAAAATATATAAGAATAATTTTGGAACAAAAACGATAATAATTAAGTAAAAAAAAAAGGAATATAAAAAAAAATATAGAATATTATTAAGTTAGTAATTTAATATAATAAAAAAAAAAAAATCAAAAAAAAAAAAATATTATATATTAATTTAGCCGTAATTTATTATTAAGGATTAAATTAAGTTAATTTTATTTAAGTATATAAGTAGAATAGACAATTTGTTTTAATTTAAGAATAGTTATTTTTTCGGTGATTAATGAGTAATATAAAAATAAATTTATGAGTAGTGATACGGAAGGTAGTATAACTGACGAATTAAACGATAGATTATCGGAGGAAAAAATTAATAGTGAAACTGAAGAAAAAGGAATTCAAGTGGAATTAAATATAAATAAATCTGATAAAAATAAAACAGATAGTGAATTAATTACAGCGGAAGGTTACGGAAGTCCGCAAGAATTTGATAAAAATAAATATTTAAGTGAAATAGTAGAGAAAAGTTTATTAGATACAAGTATTAAATTTAATACAATTAACGAAATCGAAAAAAGGGTTATAGGTACGCGCACAAAACAGAATATAGTGCATACGCAATTGCAACCAGTAACTAGAAAACCTAGAGTAAAAATGGCAGAAACTAAACTTTTATTAAAAGATATTTCATCGTTAATACCAAATTGCGCTGACGAAAAAGATGTATACGCGTTTATTAGGGCATGCGATTACGCATGTGAGGCAATAGAAAAAGAACAATTACCATTATTAACTAAATTCATAGCGACTAAATTAACAGGGAAGGCATTAGACGTATGTCGATATAGAGAAACTTCGACTTGGGATAATATAAAATTTATTTTAAAAAGTGCATTTGAACAACCATTATCTCCGCAAACACTAAATTCTTTACGCATGCGAAATGACGAAGACGTACAGTCTTATAACGGTCGCGTAGAAAAATTGTATTATAATTTATGCAGCGCAACGGTAGCAAATAAACCCGCAGAGGAAGCAAAAATTCTTAGGCAAGCGATAACGGAACAGGCATTGGCTATATACATCAATGGTTTAAAAATGAATTTACAAACAATAATACGTGCGAGAGATCCAAAAACTTTAGAAGTAGCTATGCAACTAGCCAGACAACTGGAAATCGAGCTTAGTCATAATACGGAAATGACGCAGAGTAATGTAAAAAGGGAACAAAACGCGAATAACTATAATAATAATAAACGTTGGTCAAATAATTATCAGGGTAATAATAACGCGCAGAAATTCAATAATAATTATAACAATAACTTTAGACAAAATTATAATCGCAGAGATGACAGAAACTATGGACAGAATAATTTTAACAATAATTATCGCAATAATAACGGCAACAATTTACCTAGGAATAATAATTTTAACAGAGGCGGTAATATTCCAAATAATAACTATAATAATTATCCGCGTAATAATAATGATCAATATAGTAATAATAATCAGAGTATCAATAGACAAAATAATTCAGGATGTTATAATTGCGGTAGAAATAATCATATCGCGCGAGATTGTCGCATTGGCAGACAAAACCAAAGACAAAATAATAATGTTCGTCAACCCGTACAAAGTAATAATAATGGACAACGAAATAATATTAATAATAATGCAACGCCGATAACTTGCACTTACTGTAATAAAATAGGACATGATAGTGTTAGTTGTTATAGTAGGCAAAGAGATGAGCGTAACAATACTAATCAGTCGGGAAACGGGCAGGCATCGAACGGCGCCGGCGTCCGTTCGATCAGCCAAATAGTAGCCGCACCGGAGGAGCAAATGTACAACGTTGCTTCAACATCGTCTCAGTAATACACGATAATCATATTTCATTTCAATCACCTAATTTTAATACAGAAAATATTAGTCTTCTTTTAGATACCGGTAGCGAAATAAATTTAATAAAAATAGATAAATTGACTGGCGAAACTTTAGTAAATGAAAAAGAAAAAATATTTTTAAAAGGCATAAATGACAAAATAGTATCTACTATTGGTAAAATTACAATAATTTTAATATTAAATAAAAATGAAATAAAAACCGATTTTCATGTAGTGAATAAAGAATTCCCAATACCGAAAGACGGGATTCTAGGTCACCACTTCCTGTTGCAAAACAACGCAGTAATAGATATCGCGAATAATATATTAACGATTAAAAATGATATTAAACGCGAATTAAATAAAATTTGTTTTACATTAAAACCGCGAACGGAAACAGTAGTATCTATACCAATAGCCGATCCTAATATGGAAAATAAAAATATTTTAATACACAAACAAGAATTAATACAGGATGTCTATTGCGCTAATATAATAAATACAGTTAAAAATGGAAACACAGTTATAAGTATATTAAATATTTCGGAATCACCACAAAACATTTTCGAGGACGAATTAAATAAAATTTTATACGAAGATAATGTAGAATATAAATTACACGAAATAAAAATGATTAACGATAATAACGACCGCGTAAATAAAATTAAAAATTTAATACGAAGCGACCATTTAAATAAGGAAGAACGAGATACGATATTAGAAATATGCGAACATTTTTCGGACGTTTTTCATTTAGAAAATGATTATTTAACATTTACAAACGCGGCAGAACATGTAATAAGATTACCGGCTAATCAGCCACCGATTTATAAAAGACCATATAGGTTACCGCAAGCTCAACAAAAAGAAATTGAGGAACAATTAAGTAAAATGGAAAAAGACGATATAATAGAACGTTCAATGTCACCTTTCAATGCACCATTACTTATAGTAAAGAAAAAATCAGATTCATCTGGTAAAGATAAATTTCGAATAGTAATAGATTTTAGAGCACTTAATCAAGTAACATTAAATGAATTTCACCCGTTACCAAATATTACGGAAATATTAGACCAGTTAGGACAATGTCAACTTTTTACTATTTTGGATTTAGCAAGCGGATTTTATCAAATACCGTTAGCAAAAGAATCTCGGGAATTAACAGCGTTTTCGACCGGTCAAGGTCATTATCATTTTAAGCGTATGACAATGGGAATGAAAACAAGTCCCGCGACTTTTCAAAGACTTATGAATAACGTACTTTCAGGGATTATTGGCATTAAATGTTTAGTATACCTGGATGACATAATAATATACGCGAAAAATTTAGCAGATCATAATAGTAAATTGATAGACGTATTCGAACGCCTACGGACGCATAATCTAAAAATACAACCGGATAAATGCGAATTTTTAAAGCGCGAATGTTTGTATTTAGGTCATGTAATTTCAGAACACGGTATTAAACCGGATCCGAAAAAGATAACATCAGTATTAGAATTTCCGACACCAAAGAACGTTAAACAAATTAAATCATTTTTAGGCTTATCGGGATATTACAGAAAATTTATAAAATCATATAGTTTATTAGCTAAACCAATGACACACTTATTAAGAAAAGATGTAAAATTTGATTGGGACGAAAACTGTCAAGCAGCTTTCGATAAATTAAAAAACGCACTTTGTTCAGAACCGATTTTGCAATATCCAGATTTTACAAAAGAATTTATACTTACAACCGATGCGAGTGGTAAAGCTTTAGGAGCTATATTATCGCAAGGTAAAATAGGTAGCGATTTACCGATAGCTTATGCATCTAGGACTTTAAATAGAAGTGAAATGAACTATTCAACAACCGAGTTAGAATGTTTAGCAATAGTATTCGGAGTTAAACAATTTAGACCTTATCTTTATGGTAGAAAATTCGTAATATTAACAGATCATAGACCGTTATCTTGGCTATTTAATTTAAAAGATCCATTATCTAAATTAGCGAGATGGCGCATACAACTCGAAGAATATGATTACGAAATAAAATATAAACCGGGAGTACAAAATTCGAATGTAGATGCGTTGAGTAGAATGTATAATATACAGGAAATAAAAAACGAAAGTTATACCAGCTTTTTGGAAAAATCGGAAACAACCGTAATAACAAATAAAAATGTCAAAGAAGTAAATGGAGATTTATTGGAATCACCAATAGAATACCACATAGTATCAGAAATAGAAAAATATTATAATTTCAAATCGGGAATTAATTATGAATTAAAAAGGAAGTTCGGAAATAATGAAATGTTAAAATCTAATAAAGAGATAGGCGATGTAGTAAAATTTAAACATGAGGAAAGATATATTATATTTATAATAACTAAAAGTAAAGTAAAGCAATTAACTACGTACGAAAATCTTTATTTAGCATTATTAAATTTAAAATACTTTTGTATCAAACATTCTTTGAATAAATTAACTATGAATCAAATAGGTAAAAAGGATGGTTTGGATTGGGCAAAAGTTAGATCAATGATTAGGTATATATTTCGCAATACAGATATAGAAATACTAATTTGCACTAAATTAGAATATACCAAGGAGGAAAAATTAATTATATTTAAACAATTTCATGATTCTTTATTAGGGGGTCATGCCGGATTACATAGAACGGTTAAAAAGATAAAACGGCAATTTAATTGGCCAGGTTTAAAACAAGAAGTGAAAGAGTATATAAAAAATTGTCCTTCATGTCAGGCTAATAAGACGACAAATAGACATCATAGAAGTCCAATGATAATTACAACGACAAGTTCTAGATCGTTTGAAAAAATATTTATGGATATAGTAGGACCTTTAATAACAACTGTCATGGGAAATACATATATATTGACCATGCAGGACGACCTAACAAAATTTTCTTTAGGCGTTCCATTGCCAAATCATACGGCAAATACTATAGCTGAGGCTTTTGTAGTAAATTTCGTATGTGTGCACGGTATACCTGAAACTATTTTGACAGATCAAGGTACAGATTTTCTTAGTAAAATTTTCACAGAAGTGTGCAAGTTACTAAAAATCAATAAAATAAATACAAGTCCTTATCACCCACAAACTAACGGTAGCTTAGAACGATCGCATAGAACATTAGCCGAATATTTAAGACATTATGTAGATAAAGATCTAAACAATTGGGACCAATTATTACCATATGCATTATTCGTATATAACTCGACAGAACACACTTCGACCAATTATCAACCATATGCATTGTTATATGGAAGAGAGATAGACATACCAGTTAAATTAAAAAGTAATCCGGAACCGAGATATAATTATGATGACTATATATTTGATTTAAAACAAAAAATGCAGGAATCGCACAAAATAGCGAGAGAAAGGTTAATTAAAAAGAAAATAAAATCTAAAAAACATTATGATAAAAAAGAGCATACTGAAGAGTTAGAAGTAGAAGATTTAATATTACTTAAAGATAAAACACAAAAGAATAAATTAAGTCCTTTATGGAAGGGTCCATATGAGGTTTTGGAAATATTAGATAGTGAAAACGTAATAATAAAAAGAGGTAGAAAACATGTTACTGTACATAAAAATGATGTGAAAAAATATCACGAAAAATCGGAAGAAGATAAAAGTGATTAAATAAAAATAATCATAACTATAAAATATTTAAGTAAATTAAGAAATAAATGATAATTATAAATTATAAGAAGTAATAGAAATAAGTAATTAAGTAAAATTTATAAAAACTATAACATAATAAGTTAGATTGATATTTCATATAAATAAGTTATAAGTACCTAATTAGTAAAATATTATAGGTTATTTCTCATAATGGCAACGAAATGTTTTGATATTGACGAAGATGATGAAACTGGTGAGACCACAGATTGGGTTGCGTATAATAAACCTCCAACTGTTTTATACAATATATCAAACGACCATGTTACCTTTCAAAATGCGAATTGGAATACAGAGGAAATATACAATTTAGAAATTACAAAAGAGTGTAAATATAACTCGTTAATCTTTAACTGTAGCACAACTTTAAAACCTATAAATGAATATACTGGAGAAACAACGGGCTTTGAATTAATAAAATCGTGTGAAGTATACAAGAGACAATTAAAAGAAGGAATAAAAAGACAAATCCCTTATATGAAGCAAGTTGCACAAATATTTATTAAAAATGCAGATACAGAAAAAAACAATACAGATGTTAGAACAATTACAACGCCTATTAAACAAATTAAAGAAATAAACAATATAACAAATATTAACATATACATTAATACAACAGAACTTATTATACACACCAGTACAACAAAACCACATACTAATACAACAGTAGAATCAATCATAAACGCCACAAATAGCACAATAAAATTGGAAAATACTTTTGCAAAAAGTGAAATGAGCAACAATAACATTACAAATAAGAATAATGTTACAAAATGTATAGACGATTTGGTACAAAAACAAAATAACTTTAAAAACGACTACTTTATTTGTATAACCTTGGGGATATTTTTAATGATCACTATATTATCAATAGTATACGTATTTTGCAAATACAAATGCATAGAGCGATATCGATATAAATACGTTATGAACCAAATAGATCTAAGAAGGACTAACTTAAAAGAATTAGAGTTATAAGAACGAATTTAAACTTTCATAGTAATTCAAAGAAGTAAAATATAATTAAAATAAATTAATAAATAAATATTAATAAGAAAAGAATATAAAGACTTTAGATATAGAAAAAAATCAGTAATAATAAAAATATGAAAATTCATAATAATTATATATAGGTATATATAGTTAAATAATTAAGACCATTTCTGAATAAATTTAGTATAAGTAGTTTAATATATACAATTATGAAATAATTAATTATAAATATTATAGGAAAGGAAGAAGAGATGTAATCTATGTTACTACGCCAGTAGAACAGAAATTGAAAATGCCATTGGTAATAGGAGTAGACAGTGCAACTATTCCAGATTTCGAACTAGAATTAGTTGAACAATTTCAAGGTCGTCATTTGACCCTTAGACTAAATAAAAACGATCAAATGATAGGAGAAATACTTGTGTGGACTATTAGTTACTGCGAGTCTTTCCAAAGATTCGAATATAGGAGCACATTAGATTTCGCTCATAGAATTATTTGTGGAGAAGAACATGAGTATTACAGAACCCTACCTGAAGATGCTACGATATGTATTTGTCTTTTAGAGGCACTGCTATATGGGCATCTACGTGATGTGTCACGTACTCCCATTCCATATGAATCAGAGGGGGAGTTTCTACTATTGGAAGAACTATGAATTAGAAATTGTACGACCAATGACCATTATAATAATGACCATTATTTAAAATATAAAAATAAAACGATAAATGTAAATAAAAAATTATAAATTATTAGTAATTAATAAAATAAGTATATATAAAAAAATAATAAAAAACTTTTGTAATCATTAAATATAATGTATGTAAGCTTGTGATGTCGTTGCTTGTAATAGAGCAGCGACACATAAATTCGTAATTATGGACTTTGAATTTTCAATGGTGGACAGGACAAGCATGGTGGTTATTTCAGGAGCTATCTCAAATAGCCTAGATCGATTCAAAATTCGTAAGTTGGAAGGTAGACCTTTATTGTTACCTGTCAACGAAGAACCAAGACCGATGAAAGACAGAGAGCTACAAGTAGCTATAAAAGAGATTAAAAGAGTATTTAGGTGTAAAACGGAGTTGAGAGATGCTTGTCTAGACCAGTTAAACAAAAGTTTGAATACGACAAGAAATAATTTGACACCTGGATATATTGAGAGTTACATCTTAAAAGGAAATAAGGAGAACGTAATAGTAGTATGGAACGGACACTCTGATAAAAGTATTCTGCACAGATTAGATTTAACGCAATTTCCAATTTTAAACATAACATGCTATGATAAATTATTTAATAAAAAATTTCACGATACAATTCGAAAAATTAAGTACCAGAGAAATAATATACGAAGTAGATATAGGGACATTTAACAAGTCGGGACGCCTACTTAATTTGGTAGAAACGCACGACATGATTTGTAAAAAGAAACATAAAATTACGTATGCACACGATCCTACTGTGGATGTAAAATACACCAAATGTATTTTTGACCTTGTGATACGAAAACAAAGATATGAAAATTTAATAAAACACTTTTAAAATTATAAATTAAAATTTTATATATAAATTTAATTTCAGACATAATAATTGAAAACTATAATAGTTAAATCAACCACAAAGTAATAAAACAAAATGAATAGATTGGAACAGTTAAGTGCGGAAATTGCACTAAATATTGAAACACAATACCACATAAATCCAGAACAAGGAGATTGGCATAATTTTACTAATTGCTATGACTATCATATAGTCACCGCAAATAATTCGATTTTAGTACCCTACGAGGATGACAAAATTTTGAAAATGATATCTGCAACTAAGAGATTTTTATCAGATATGTGCGTCGACAGAGATTTGAGTGAGCCTTATTGTTATGAGTTAAACTATTTTTTAGAAATATTAACTAACCCTGCAGATGTTTTGTACTATGATAGGTAATTATTCAGAGAATACTGGTCATTTCGGTTTGTGTAGTTAGCAGATAAATTCTTGTGAAATAACAGTGAGAATGTGTCTGCGACTACCTGAACCTACTTGATAATATAACACGTTAATTCGATCAATATTTTATGATAAATCCGGTTGGATTGTACGGCCCGCCCACTAACAACTTTTGACAATTGATTATGATGGAGCGAGTTCGTCACAATCCAAGTGATGGGGGATGATTGACCAAACAGTTAATAATCAGTTAAAGATAACGTCATTTGCAAAGGACAAACTTAAAATAAATAGTTGGCCATTGCATTTGGGGATAATATTTGATTGAGTAAACGAAAGAGAAAGACAATATAAAAATAATATGTAAATAAATATTATATTAGGAAATAATTATAAAAATATAAATTAAAGTATAAAATATAAAATTATTATTCAATATATATATACACTAATACTTAACGGAAACGTATCAGATACACTGAAATAATATAATAAATTATAAATAGAAACTACACATTACAAATATATTTTATTATATACCTAACTATTTTTATTCTATGGCAATAAATGCATTATTATTATTACTAAACTCTAACTTTTATATTATATAAAATTATATCATTATACTATTATAACCACTAACGATTTAGCATATAATTACTAACCAATTATATTATATAACTATATTAGATTATTATATTATTAACTAACCATTTATTTTATTATATAAAAAAAAAAATATAAAAAGGAAAAATTTGTAAGCACTAACAATTATATACTAACGACTAACAATTAATTACTAACCACTAAAAAAATTATATATTAAGTACACTATTGTAATCAGTAAATTTGTATTGTATAACTGAAATTTTATGAAAATGTTCAAATAATTGTAATATGATATTGTAAAACATACAAATAATTGTACATGTATTGTAATTGAAATTATTGTAAACAAGTTACAAAACTTGTATTGTATTTTGTAAACTTATATAACTATTTTTGTGCTAAGACTTTTGAAAGATTTCTGTCTTGAGGACATAAACCTTTTTTTTCGTGGGGAGGTGCTACGTGCTCTGATGTCCTATACCAATAATATAATACATAAAGGGGTCCATACAGAGTAGGCCTGAGTAATAAGATAATAATCAACCATATATTATAATATCATGACTCGTAATGGGAATAGTACGACGAGGAAATACTTAAGAATATATAATGGGGAGTAAATACCTACATACCTGAGGGGTAATATATTATGCCTAGTCGCTATGAAAATAGCCACTTATACTTTGACCTTTGGAAATCGGAGATGAACGAACTCAACGATACATTGTAGGCCTATAATATGACTGTCAATCATATTTATGATTATTGAATATTAATCTCGAGTTCTGAGAATCTCGAGCGAGGCTGACCACAGATGCGTGGGGATATCGTCACCGGATGTCGCCGGACGTCATCATCGCACGCGCATCCTCTGAAATGCGTAATAGTGTGAGAAGCGAATGACCTGAATACGAATAGGCCAGAAGGGACATGAGTAGGAGATCAGGGGACACTGACTATATAAGGGGGCCCAGGAGAGGACTCCCGCAGACGTGATTTTCCAAAGCTAGAGCAAGCACCTTCACGTCACTTTACACCAGAAATCGTTCATTAGGACTTAGTTTATTTTTTCAATTAGTTTAATTATTTGAACTTAGAATATTTTCAATCAGTTTTAATAAACACTTAGAAATATTTTGTCTATATTATTTCATCACAACCTATATCATTTTCGACAAGCTGTTGGCACGCTACAATAGCTAGACACTCAATTACCATTTTCGGTACACATTTATTCTTTTTGAATTCGAACAAGCACTGGGCAAGCGTCAATACAAACTTTTAGTGACCGATTTCTAGACACCCGACTACAATTACCAACCGAATTTCCCTTGAAACGATTTTCACTCGACCCCCTCGAAGGCGCCGGAGGCGGCTTCCACAAGCCTGGAATCGAGGCACACCAGCCGCTAGTCTTCTAATATAATAGGTTTGTTCCAACACTAAATTTGAGACTAGTTTCCGACTGATCCATGATTGATTTACGGCGCATGCGCTACCGTGGACTGATCATGGATTTTGTCCACTGTTGGAACACGTTTCTGACTGAATACTGATAGACTGCGCTTACAGTGTGTCCAAATTTAAAAAAAAAAAGGTATGGTGCCGTATTAATTTTTCTTACAAATTATGTAGAGAATAAACCGAGGGATATTCAAAAAATATTAATTATAATTTATAACCTTATACGTTGTTAATTTATGTATATTATTTGTATAATATACGATGTTAATTTATTTATTATTAATTGTATAATACACATTCTGAACTATGAATACTGATAAGTGATAGTAGGTTCCCTGTCCCCGAGTATGAATACAAAACTGAAAAGACCCAGAAGGTGGTAGAATACCCTGCCTACCATACGAGTTACAGCCCCACTGACATTCCTTTTGACTATTATGATTATTATACTGCAGTGGTTGCTGTGAATACAGCTTAGTATACTTGGGTTTGTTTTTTATTAAATGCAGTAAAAATGAGCGATATTGACGATTCAGATGACACATTTGCATTCAGTTCTTCCTCTGACGACGGATTGGAATTAATTAATAACCATAAAATAAAAAATGAACGTTTTATAGGTGAGTAGATGTTTAACGGGCTTCTGTTTTATTAGTGATTAATTATTTTATTTTTTTTTTTAGAAGAAACTGTCCAACAATATGATAGTGAAACATATTTTGGGCATTTCAGGATTAGTCGTCATGTGACAACAAGGATTACTGATTTGTACAGAGAAAGTAATTATTTTAAAAAAGACAGGCATGGCCAATTTGGTAAAATACCTGCGGATGACCAGGTTAGTGGTGTTTTAGTTCAGTTTATGTATTTCTTTGACTTTGGCCTAACAAAAATTAAATGAATCGCCCGAAAAAAGTCCCGATGAATATATAAATACCTACATAAAAAGTCATATAATATCATAAAAAATGTTAATTACTTACTTAAATCACATATTGAAATATAATTTAATTTAATTTAATACAAAGTCCCAACAAAAATGAATAAATTAATGAAAGTAGGTATATCAAAATTTAAGTATAAATATGATAAAATTGTATTGAAAAATACATTAAAGTATTATTGTTTTTAGGTTCTTATATTTATGTGGTTTGTGGGGCACCAAACTGCAAGCTTCAGAGATGTTGCGGACCGTTTCAACATCACACTAAGCTCTCTGCATAGAATTATTGAACGGCTTACATACTTTTTGAGCAACTATTCACCACAAATAATCAAATGGCCTAATAATGAACAGAAACGAGAATCAGAGATGTCATTTAGAGCTAATGGATTTCCTATGGCCATAGGAGCTATCGATGGTAGCCATATCCAGATAGATAAACCTGATAATGATCCAGATTCATACATAAATAGAAAGGGATATTATTCAATACAGATGCAGGTTGTCTGTGACCACAACCGCAAAATCATTGATTTTTTTGCCGGTTATCCTGGGTCCGTACACGATAGCAGGGTATTCAGAAATTCACCATTGTGCAATACTTTGGAAGAAAAATGTGGTCCATATTTCTTGCTCGGTGACAGTGGGTATCCGTTACAAACACGATTGATGACACCATTCAAGGACCGAGGGCAGTTAACAAGGAGGCAAATTAATTATAATTTAAAGTTGAGCCAAAACAGATATCTTATTGAACACTGCTTTGGAATTTTGAAGCAAAAATTTAGACAGTTGTATCACTTAAAATTCAGAAACATCACTAAAATTGTTCATTTTATGCGAGCATGCTGTGTATTACATAACATCGCCATTGATGATGAATTCCTCGAAGAAATTTCAGATGATTTCCATGCATCAAATGCACAAATACAAGCTGTACCACAAAACCAAGGCATTTTGGAGGAAGAGGATATTGAAGAAGACCATAATGCCAAAAGGTTTAGGGATAGAATAGTTGATGCACTTTTTATTTAATTATTACTAGTTTAGAGTTTAAGTTTAAGTTCACTTTTGTAAATATATTAATATACATATCTATTATCTATATTTCATTTTATTTTATTTTTTAAACCATAGTTAGTGGAGAGGTTGGTAAATTAAAATTAGTGAAATGATGGAAATAACAGATTTAAATATTAAAACATAACAAATTAAATTTCAGTCAAACTTTTTTGTGATTATTATCACAGGCAAATATAAAAAATACAACTTACATAGGTATAGTATAGCATAACAGATTTAAATATTAAAACATAACAAATTAAATTTCAGTCAAACTTTTTTGTGATTATTATCACAGGCAAATATAAAAAATACAACTTACATAGGTATAGTATAGCATAACAGATTTAAATATTAAAACATAACAAATTAAATTTCAGTCAAACTTTTTTGTGATTATTATCACAGGCAAATATAAAAAATACAACTTACATAGGTATAGTATATCGTAATAGACTTAAATTTTTAAATAAAATAAAATAAAATCTTATGAATAAAGTCTTAAATTTGTCTTAAAAATATTCACCCATTATACAATTTTTTTATGAATACTTTAATTATATCTGGAGAATATCATGATCGTTGCTTACCGTTAATGCAGTCTTATCATAATATGAGTAGTCATATGAAGTATTGTTTTTTTTGCAACAACATTGTGATTGCAATATCGCATTCCTTTCTTCAATAAGCTGATTCCGATCTTTAAATAGTTGTAATTTTTCCTTTTCTATTGCTAATCTTTGTTGTTGGTAATTTAATCTGTTTTGCCTAATTTTTTCAATTGTACTAATTTTTTTTCTTAAATTTTTTTTTTTAATAGCTTCTTCTTGATACACAACAATGTTTTCATCAGTGTCCTTTTTTGAAGTTGATGGACGAGAAGGTCCTTGATTTAAACAAACATCTTGTTCAGAAAAGTTAAGAACATCATGAACATCCTCAGAGGATAGTAAAATTTCAGGGTGGACATTTTTTTTATGCGCAAATATCTGGTCCATTTCTTCGCTGAATTCAAAATATTTCTTTCCTCGTCCTGTACTTTTTTTGTTTTCCACATACTTTTTATAATTCCTTTCCAAAACGCGCCATCGATTTTCGCAGTTGTTTGGATTAATTTTCATTTTATATGTTTGACTCATTTCTTCTGAAATTATTGCCCACATTTGTTTCAAACTTCTAATTTTCATTGTTCCAACTTTTTCTCTATGTTTGCCGTATAAATCAATCAATGTCTTGGAATTATGTATACTCCACCTACATTCTTCTTGGACAGCAGTGGTGACCCCAGTGTTCAAGACTATGAATTCATTTAACTCTGAAATTGAAAATGTATACTTAAAAAAAATGTATGTCGTAAGATTAGTAAAAAAACATTCAAATGTTCAAAACCTGATGTACAGAATCTAGAACAATTTATGAATATACCTTCCATTTTTAATACTGTTTTCAAACGTTATGCAATTTTCTGAGGCTTCTGTCTTCAATTTGAGGTAAAGGAGCTCTATGTATCTAAAAATAATTGTATACACATTAAAACGTAACACTAATATAATACATATTATGTAGGCAAAAATAAAAAAAAGAAAAGCACAGTAATAATTAATTATACTAGGTAGTACTTGAATATTTGGAAAAAAACTTTTATTTTATTAGTGATTTCACCTATTTAAAAATTTTAGTTAACAAGTAACAACCAACTAACTAAAAGAATAGAAATTATATTCATTATTTATAAAAATTAATAACTAGTTTGATACCCAAACATCAAAACATAAATTATGTTTCAATTTAACTCTAATTGATACTAGGCTATGAAAAATAAATTTAAAATAAAAGAAATTCACTTACAGTCAACCGTCATACTTTTGTTAGTAATAACTGTAGTAGAGTTTGATGTTTTAAAAGTGGTTAGTAGTGGATGACAATTCATGTAGGTAGGTATATTTACAGTTTGATGATGAACATCGACATTGACATTTTGTTTGATTGTTAGATTATTATTTTAACTAAAATACAAACGAATGATAAATAATAAATTAAAATGATAAGGTAAATGATCATTTACCTAGGTATTTCAATGTTATCTTACCATAACGAATTCGAAGGTTTGAAACAATTGATACAAATAACTAAATTGTATACAAACGTACAAATCTTAAGGTTTTCATAAAAAATTCAAATGCGAACATCGAACAACTGATACAAATAACCCAATTGATAACATAAATAATAAATGTATGATAACAGTGTCTCGGACTCCCAGTCCGGTCAAAATCCGCGGATCGTTTTGACTGTCAATGACCAGTCACAAAACTGGTCTAATAACGTGTTGGAACAACCATCTGACAGTTTGAGTTTGCGTTTTAGGCGAGTTGGAACGGAAAAATTCTACTGCGCATGCTCCCGGCAGTTCGATGATAGTTTGACCATGTGTTGGAACAAACCTAATAAAACGTGAAGACTTTTCCTTTTGTCCACCAAGGCGCTGCCTGTATCATAAGGAATTACCAATCAGAAAATTAGATTTTTTTTCCGACCCGTTATCACGTCTTTACGTTATCACGTCATCGCGGTCTATCGACGTCGTCGTTCTGTTATTACTGTATTTATCGTTTTTCGAAAACTTTTCGACATTTGAACCCCTTTTTTGTAAATTTTTTGGCGTTTTACGACCCCGTCGTCATGTTTTTCGAGTACTCCGTGTTTTTGTACGCCCGATAGAGTGCCCGTTTTCTACGTGTTTGTTTCGTTGTGTTCGCCGTCGCGTTAACCGAGACGGCCGCCGACCGACGTTCTTGCCGATTTAATTTCAACTTTTTCAGTTTTCGTCGTTCTTTTCACGCTTTTCGATATTATGATATGGTTTTTCGCGTAGCCCGTGTCCTTTAAACGCCGAACGTTTACCGATTGTACGTGAAATCTATTACGGTGATTGGACGTAACGATTAGAATTGCCGAACGACGTATGAGGTACCTATGTACGGTTTAACCTACTCGGTGTTATTTTAATGATTTCGATTAAATTGCATGATTTTATGTGTTGTAGGCTTACTGTTCGTCGATTCGTGTCGAATACAAGTCGTTTTCGTGCCCTTCGTACACTTTAGTTCCAGACCGTCGACAGTGCTGAATCAGCACTGAAGATTATTTTTTTGGATATCAAACATCGTGACTGGGTGTATTTCTTTAATTATCAAATTTGTGTATACTACATAGTATCTATTATCATATGTGGTAAAGGTGTATTATAGTCAAATGCTGCGGAGCATTGACGTTCGTTTATTCGCACAGTGTTGATTTACTCATATAGGTACTACATAATATAGTTAAATTACTGTTTTTGATTCAATAAATCGCATTTTATCATTTTATTTACATAGCCCTTATCCTTTCTAACTCAACCCTAAGACCATTAGACTAATGTTTTACCTCGAGTAGTCTTTTGTTGTACAGAAGTGTTTGTCGACGATGCAGGTTCATTCGCAAAGCACTGTCAGCATGTACTCCAGCATAGTGTATTGAAGCTACACCATGGTTGAATAGTTACTTTTACTCAGATATATACATATTAACAGCATAAATACAATAAAAACAAACGGAAAATGTTTATAGTACATAAGTGAGTTGTTGAATTAGAGTAGTTGATTTACTACGTACCGTGTGATTCTTACAAGCTGAATAATAAATAAAGTAATCTATGTGTTTTTGCACACATCTAAAAATAAATTTTGTTAATTAAATATAAAATATTAAACTATCAACATTGTTATAATGTATTGTATGTTATCATTTAAGCAATATGAAACATTTGGTAAGTTCAAAAGAATTAATTTGCAACCATAAGTATTTTAAATTATTTTATTTAATTTAATAGCCATCGTGTAAGTTTCAGACAAAAGGTTAATAAATAGTTTTATAAATATTTTAAATTATACAATTGAGTATATTTGCAATCTATACAATATTTAGCTTATTAAAATACATTTTATAAATTTTACTTTTATTGTAGAATAAATTGTTTTCTACCTAATAAAACAAAAACAGATAATTATTGATGTGTAGGTATTATTTTATTTTGAATCGAGAACACAATATATAAATTTAAAACGTTAAAATTGTATTAAGAATGTTGTTATTATACCTTATGCAAACCATTTACAATGTTCATCGACATTTAATAGTATTATTCATTTATTATGTGCATATTTTATTATAATATAAATAGTTTATAAATTATTTTTATAGTAATTAATTACAAAAAATAAGTTTGAGTTTGACACTATACTTTAAAGGCTCAACTTTTAAAAGTATTATATTAACCATTGATTCATGATTCAAAACGGTTTAAAACATTGAATATCTCAATTATATATTGTTATTTATATGATATAATTTATGCAATATGAAACATTTGGTAAGTCCAAAAGCATTGATTAACAACCTTAAGTATTTTAAATTATTTAATTTAATTTAATAGATACCATTTAAGTTTCAGACGAAAGGTAATTAAATAGTTCTTTAGTCTGATTGTAAATATTTTAAATTATACAATTGAGTATAGGTATTTACTATCTATAAAATATTTAATTTTTTTAAATAATTTATCTTTAGTTAAATTTAATGAATTTTACTATTATTGTATTATTTTATCTACCTAATAAATCAAAAACAGATAGTTAAATATTGATGTGTTTATATTTAAATTTTATTTTTGAATCGAGAACACAATTAATAAATTGCAAACATTAATATTTTGTTAAGAATGTTGTTATCATGTCTTTTGTAAGTATTATTCATTTATTATATGCATATTTAATTAGAATATAAACAATTTATATATTAATACATGATAAAAAATAAGTTTGACTATACTTTAAAGGCTTTTAAAAATATTGTATTGATCATTAGTTCATAATTTTATACAATTTAAAACATTGAATACCTCAATTATATTTTTTTATTTACATAATATCTAACAAAATAGGTACATGTAACAAAAATATGTATAAAAAAAATACAAAGAAAAATAATATATATGTATAAATAATATAACTATGCAAATATAAATGGTAATTATACCTATAGCAATATTTTAAATGGCATTTTTTTTATTTATAAATAAAGCCTCGACAACATAGGTCATTGGCCTAGAAAAGAACAAAAGTAGTTATTTAAATTGCATTTGTAACATGCATTTTGTATATAATATGGAGTTATAGTGATCAGATTCCTATAAGAATTTATAGGTACATTAAATTAGTGTAGGTCCTACACTGTAGTATGATAAATATGCTAAATATATCATTACACACAACCAAGCAAACTATTACTACATGTTGCATATTATGTACAATTTACATTTTACCATTCGACTGATATTATGTTTATGCATACAATACCTATGCTGTAGGTAGTATATTATAATAGTAGTAATCGGTAACGATGACATCAAATTAGAATAATTTGATAAATAATATTAGTAATAACAATTAATAAGTTTGGGTTTGACTTTAATGTATTGCCTGAAGTATTTATATAAATAATGTAGATTATTTAAGTATAGTTTTAGAGGATTTAAATTTTTGAATAAACTTGGTTAATCCAAAAACTGTATTCTTTACTATTGTATTATTAAATTAATATTACAAATGAATGTAATACACGTAAAAAATTACAATATGTCAAAAGATAAATTGAATAGGAAAAACTGTGCTGGATAGAAAATTCGTCGCGATTCGGAAACTGCTTAAATGCTCAAGATTTGACGGTTATCTCCAACTCAAACTGTAGTCGATAGGTTTAGGCGTTAGGTCCCCATGTATAGGTTAGGCAGGTATACCAAGATCGAATCCCCGCCCCGGCGTCAACGGCGGCGGCGCATGCTGTAACACGGCCGCCCGGAATTGTTGACTTTTTTTTCTCGATTTTTTCACGAAATATTTTGTTTATATTTATTTTGAATAATGTATATAATAAATACACGATTAAATTTACTTCCGTGTTTACAGTTACTTTTTCTGTAAATTAATAGAATAAATTACAAATTGTAACTCCGGAACTCCCGTGTTACGAATGTTGTTAATATTGTATATGCAATACAATACAATTTCACCTATGCGTCCACATTGTCCGCGATTCGATGCAATCGGATGCTTACTTAATTACTTTAGTTGTGTATCATAATTGATTTTCCCCGTTGATTGATGACTACTGAAATTCAACACGCGATTTACCTCTGACTTTTTTACTAGCATATCTACACCCGACTATCGACTTCCGAGGGAACATGACAAAATGTATAAAATGTATTTGTACATAACATATTTCGAAATGAGAGTTAATGAAAAGTTCTTATTATTTCATCAATTCCGCCCACAAAGTCCGCGATACGACGAAGTCGGATTGTCTACCTGTTAGGTTTATACGCTTTATTAGTGATAACGTTTTATCAAGGAGTTTCTACATATGCCGGATCCAAACATAGTCTTGTCCCTATGCTAAATGTATGGAAACAATTTTTAGCAATTTATTTTTATTAAATGTACTTATATTTAACATGAATTTTTGGTATATATAGATACATTATGATATAAATATTTGTAATAATACATTAAAAGTTTAAATAAGGAGACAGAATTTAAATAAATTTAAAAATTAATTTTGGCGCCAAAATCATTGTACAACAATAATTATGAAAATAATAATATCCTTTTTTTATTTTACTCTTTGTTCTTATTTGCCTGATTTATTGTTGATTATTTTTTAAATATGATAAATAAATAGTTGGGAGTTCAAAAATATATTCTATTTTTTTTAGCAATTATTTATTTTTTTTACTCACAATAATGTCTGCAAATAGTGCTATTAGTATGTTTGCGATATTTGATTATTTTAAATCAAATCCCAAACAACTAAAAAAGGGAGAACTTTCATTTAATGCTGGATACATTTGTAAAATAGTATACGACTCATCCAATGGATTAATACAAGGTGAAGTAAAAGCAAGTATGAAATCAATCCAGTATAAAGTCAAAGTATGCAATATATTGTATTAATTTTTATTAGGGCTCAGGACTTCTAAGAGTGCATGTTTTTAAATAATCATTAAAAACATAGCTAAGTAATACAGAAATATTTTTCATAGCAATACAAGTTTAAATTTAAAATTTATAGTTGCATATTTTACATATTTGACCATTTTTTTATTTTATAATAGCATATTTGACAATTATTTATATGAATAAGTTTTTAATTCCCAACTGAAGAAAATATCTAATAGTTCAATGTAATGCTCAAAGTAATTAGTACTAGGTATTTTAAAAATATACAAGTATATTCAACTTGTTGTTTTTATAATGTTTGTATTAGATTTAAACAAGCTGAAAATATGAAAATAATTATCTCAGATAATTAATCAAATTTATCTATTTATGTATCATATCTACAAATAGTATTATTATTTATTACAAATATTTCTTTTTTTTAAATGCATATTTTAATAGCATATCAAGTGAATCTTTAGGGCATAAATGCATGCATATTTTGAGGTTTTTTAGGGCATGAAGTCCCTAGCCCTAATTATTATTATAGAACTTCTAAATTTTAATCATAAAAAACATCCTCGTATAGATATTTCTCAATGATGGAGTTATATGTGACAGTACGTGTACATGTCCTAGAGGATTGGTGATTTGTCATCATATGGCAGCTTTATGTTTGTTTGCTCATCATAATTGTAGTTCTACAGATAGTATTTGCTCTTGGAATGTGAGAAATAGTAATCTTGAAAATACTAAAACTATTAGTGATTTATATCCTGCTTGTTCATACAAAGCTACAATTTGTTTACCAAACAAAAACCAAAATAACTTTAAAAAAGCTTTAGAACAGTTAGGTACACCAATAGGTATGTCCTGGCTATTAAAACCTGAACCCAATGTTGAAGTTTTATTTCAACAATCACCAGTTGTATTAATTAATGATATAATTATATCAGATGAGTATAAATCATCAACAACAAAAACACAGCTTCTAGAAAATAAATTAAGTGTGTCTGATGAAATTATTTTAAAAGTAGCACAAGAAACAATTGGTCAGTCCAAAAACATTAAATGGATTACATATAAAAAGCACAGACTTACTTCAAGCATGTATGGAAATATACTTGCAGCATGCCATAAGAAAAAATATAATCCATCACTGTTTAAATCACTGAACAATGAATATATCACTACTGGTGTGCATGCTATTGAGTGGGGACTTAATAATGAAGACGCAGCATTAAGTTTTCTCCAGAAAAATGAAAATGTAGTAATTCAAAAAACTGGACTATGGTTACATAAATGTGGATATCTTGGTGCATCCCCAGATGGACTTATAGGAGAAAATTGTGTAGTTGAGGTAAAATGCCCCTATAAATTCAGAAATAGTTTGCTATCAGAAGAAATAAGTAAAGATAAAACTTACATAATTTATAAAGAACATAATCAAATTCATGTAAACCAAAAACATAATTACTGGCACCAAGTTCAAGCACAACTATACTTTACCAGAAGACAAAAATGTATTTTTGTAGTTTGGACACCAAGAGAATCAATCATAGTTCATATATTTAAAGATAACCAATGGCAAAACAATATTGAAATACTTCAAAAGTTTTACTTTGAACAATATATTCCATACATTATATCAAATAAAATAATATAGCTTTATTCAAAATATTTTTAACAAATTCCTAATTTTACACATTAAATAGTTCCTTCAGTTAATACTTTTAATTATTAAAAAAATCAATTTACATTTTATTTTGTATTTCTTTAATTAGTGGATACTGGAAATTAGTGAGCGATGCTACAACTTTAAAAACATAGTCAGCTTGGGATAACAGAGATGTAGGTATATGATCTAAAATTCTGTAACATTTTATTCTTTGAATAGCTCTCTCTACATGGATTCTAGCTTTAGCAATAGTTTCGGTAAGTAAAACTTGTTCTGGTGTGAACTGTGGAGTGTCCAGAAATGGAGGTATATTCAAGTATACATTTGGAGGCAAAATATCACGAATTAAAAATCCTTTGTCTGCGAGTATTAAATCACCTGGTTCCAATTGAGATAAAACACCACTTTTCAGTGTTATTGTTTTATCTGAAGTGGAACCTGGAAAAAAATCGCTTACAAATGTAACAACACCATTTGGTGCCACACCAATTAAGGTTTTCAATGTATGATAGTGTTTATAGCTACTAAAAGTGGCTTTTTGTGTAGCCATTGACACTCTAGTAGTATCAGTTTTAATTTCTGTACAATCAAGAATAATTCTACAGTTATTAAATGTACTGAAGGAATTTGGTAGACATAGCTTATTTTTATTTTTTGATGGAATTTTAGACATAAATACTAAGAAAATGTTTTCATACAGAATATGGATCCAAGTCATAAAAATGTTTGTTATGGTTGCCTGACTACATTTAAATCGTTGGCCAAGATCTACATGTGGCAAATTAAGTCTTAGTTTCATTAAGGTAATTAACAATTGATCATGCATAGAAATATTTTCAACTTTCCATTTTAAGTAATAATTTATCTCAATATTTTCACATATTACCATCAATAAATCAAAGATTTTAGAATTGGGTAACCCAGTATATAACTTAATTAATTCATCATTACTTGAAATCAGTTCATAAGATAAGCACTCAGAAATTGAGGACATTTTTAATTTTAACTGTTCATTTTCTTTTCTTAGCAACAAAATTTCAGCTTCTAAGCATTTGTTGGTTTGATTAGACCTACAAATAGTAAGTATTTCACTTGTTAAGCACAAAACATTTATTTATGCATAATTATATCATACATTATAGATATAATATTTTATTAGACCAGTCCAAAGAAATTAACAATTTTGCATTGATTCCACTCAATAGTATTTGAAATATTAATTTATATTAGGTATTTGATATTTTAATATCTATTTAAAATTTAAATATAGGTATTTCAAAGGATTATAACTTGATAAAATATGTATATTGTATAGGTAATGTATAATTTTGTTAATTAATATAATAACTGGTCTTATAATATAATATTATATTATTTATATTTAGTATTTGTATTTATACATCATAGTTACTAACTGTAGGAGTTGATTCTTTAAATCAAGTGTATCTAATTCAACAATTTCTGATGGTGTTTGGGTAATTGTGCTACAAGTGCTAGTGCTAGTGCTAGTGCTAGGTACATTGTCATCAGAATGGCAGGCAATTTTGGTTCTTTTTCTTTTTTCTGGGGATTGAAAATTAAAAAATGCATTTTTCCTATGATCTAATATTTCAGGACCATTTTTTTTGTCTCCATTTCTGAAATGACAACTACAGATTCTAGCACCAGGTCCAGGTTCAACATCTCTTCTGTATACAAATAATTTTGTTGTTTATATAATACTTATATGCTTGAAACTACTGAAGCTTTACTACTTTACTACTTTGTTATAAATGTTTACAAGAATTTTATAAAATATAAAATAAAGTTTTATACTTCACTAATTTAATCCATCTACGCCTCTCTTTAGTTTCAACAGGAAATTTGAAGAAACTACATTTGTGTTTTTGGTTATTATGAGTACAATTAAATGCCCAACACAGCATGACTAATGGTCAATTTTGTTCAAAATAGTACCTAATCACTAAAAAAGATTTACAAGTTTTGAAGTTTATGTAAATGTAAATTATCAATACACTGGATTCATTAAAGTTTATTAGTCTGTAGTCATAACTTCATAAGCAACCAAACGCATTATTTATTTTTAATTTTTATAAATTAATGACAACGTAATAATATTGGACATCGGTCAAAAAGTCCGGGGACAAAAAATCCGGATTCAGTTTTTGTAGTCGGACAAAAAGTCCGAAAATACAAAATATTTTATACGGGAGATTATTTTATCATATTACACTCATTATTTCAAAAATTATTCATGTTTATGAAAATATTTTTTTACATATTTTTTACATTATTTTTTAAATATTTTTTAATAAGAATGTTGTTTTTTAACAACTTGATACTATGTAAAAAAATAATTTCAAAATAATGACTTTTAAATAATGATTCAATAGTATTATAATTTATAATAGGTATATAATATTTCCCGCCAAATTTGTTTTTCTAATTTATTTAAATTTCTGTACATATTTTAGAGAATCAAATATTTTAGATTTTTTATAATGACCTAATTTAACCTTTTTGACTAAAATACATAACTAAATCAAAATAGTTTTATTTAAAAAAAATGTTTAGTTATAGACCCTTGTATTAGATATAAGGACTTCGATTTGTTTGGATCCTGCTTATCTATAATCTCCTTGGATGACGTCACACTAATAAAGCGTATTTGCGTGTAAACTGATTTTTACTATAGATAACTGATAAAGTATTTAACATTCAAAAACTCGCTTTGACTTAAAATATTTTACGAACAAAACAGCACCCGCCTAACGATTAAAAAGTCAATAACATTGCTTTCAAAAACTTTTATTTTGCAGATTTTTTTTATTTTAAATACATACAAATACAATAAATTAATGGATAAGATTTACTTTCATATAAACAATTTGTTTTACTGTGAATTACTGATTAATGAATTATACCATTGTCATAGTGCATGCGTTGTACACTCAATAGTCAATTCATATAATATTTGATCCATGCGCCGACATTGTCTGCGATCCGACGCAGTCGGATTGCCTACCTGGTAGGTATAGTTCCATTGAATTTATTTTCACAAGTGATTATCGATTATTCAACGCTTAAACGACAACATTAGACTTAAACATTTTTTCCTACTTTCTATGGCAGGAGGTTAGACAATCCGTCGTAGAGCGGATTCCCCAGCCAGGTATCGATTTACGCCGGTCGAGGGCTGATAGCTAGACACTTAAAAGTCTACGTCTCAATCTCAAATTTCAAAAACTTTTCACATTCAAAAGGAGACCGCCAAACAATCGACGCCACGAATGTCTTATCAATTCTCGAAAACACCCGCCTTATCATCATCATCCCGATAGAATATTTGCAGTACTACCAATCAGTGGTACCAACACCACGGACTTATTACCGCCAAATCTTCATTGTTTGAAAACTTACCACTTTCAAGCTCTTCCATCCGTCCTAGGATATTCACTTACACCGAGTTTCACCCAAAGCGAGTTTCACGGGCCGCTAGTCTTATATTATAAAACGCGAAGAGGTTGACCCGGTTGCCACTTGAGTTCGCTTGCTGTACTCGCCGCGGTTCCTAAAACGGAAAAAAGAATGCGCTCCGGTCGCCGCGGCCCGCCGTTATCGCGCCCGTCCGGTTATCAAACCTACGACGTTGGACAACTATACGATTATTACTATTATTATTATTTATTCATTTTTCACTTTTCTGTGGCTTTTATAGCTTTTTCCATATTCGCTTAGTATACCTACGTTATTATTATACGTACCAAAATTCTGTCGTGTTATCACGACGAGCGTTTGGGTGTAAGACAAAAGTCGTTTAATACATATATAGGTACATATATATATATATAATAATAATAATAAATATTTTATTTATATTTATTATTATTCACACATAAAATGGATATTGATTACAAATATATTCAAAAGAAAATTAACAAGAATGCCTGTGTGTGTGTAATGAAATACGAATTAAACGAGTAAAACGATGTATAACGCAAATTCAGTGACGGTTCGGAAACGGTTTAAGTGCTCGAGATTTGACATCAATTTTCAACTCGAAAGGTAGTCGATAGGATTAGGCGTTAGGATAGGATAGGATGTAGGCAGGTGTAACCAGATCGAATCTCGCTTCGGCAGTATTTCCGGCGGCGCTTTGATTAACACTGCTAATCATTTTTTGCATTTTTTTTTCACTTTTTTTTTTCAAGTTATTCTAATTATTATTTTTCCAGCCCGTTAACAAATAAATAAATTAATTAATTAATCACCTATGCTCCTATTGTATAATACTTACCTAACTAATAAAAAACAATATATTTATGTATAGTTATTTGCTACAATATTTCAACATTAATGTACTAATTTTCTTTTTGAATCAAACACATAATATATTGCAAATGTTAAATATGTTTTGGTATCAGCTTTGTTATTATGTTTTTATGTAATAGTACTTATTAACTATCACTGAGTATGTTAAATAATAATAATTAATAAGTTTTAATTTATGGTAATTATTTCATTAAATTATATTATTTGTTTGAGTCCAGATTTTAAATTTTTGAAAAAATGTTATTATATTTCTATATAATATATTATATTGTAAAAAAGATTGGTACCTACCTACCTAATGAAACACAATACGTGTATGACGTATGTATGGAATAGGTACTTAAATAATATTATAAGAACATTATTATTAATAAAAACATCCAAGTTTAATCAGGGTTTTATGCAAAATTATTATCAAAACTTTCAAGTTTCAAGAAAAAAAATATAATACTTTTTCAACACGGTGTAATAAATGTATTGTGGATTATTTCACTTATAACACTCACAATATTCACATTGTCCGCGATCCGACGCAGTCGGATTGCCAACCTGATGGGTATTAGTAACACATAAAGTATATTCAATTTTTAGCAAATAAAAAATTCAGATTTCATTAATTGCGCCCACATAGTCTGCAATTCCAACGCAGTCGGATTGCCTACCTAAGTGAGTTAGTTGTGTATAAATCGATTTTCTCAAAATATAAGGCATTAAAATTTCGTTCGACTTCAATTTTTTCTCCTACAATACAACATCAGACTTACGACGTCAGGAGGTATAACAATCCGCCGTAGGCGGATTGCCCAGCACAACTATCGATTCGCAATGGTTGATGACTAATTGCTAGACCCTCAATTACCATCATTTTATTTATTTATTTTATTCTCATGCAAAAAAGCACCGGGCAAACGTTACGATATGTATCCAATCCATAATTGCTCAGCCAGGTATATATTTGCCCAGGTTGAGGACTGATAGCTTGACGCTCAATTACAATTTTTTATGTTATTTTTTTTTAACATGCAAAAAAGAACCGGGCAGGCGACGGGAAGCGATATTACACCAAACGATGACTGATAGCTAGACACTCAATTACCGTTTCGGTACACATTTATTCTTATTGATTTCAAACAAGCACCGGGCAAGCGTCAATACAAACTTTTACACCGAATGATAACTGATTATTGATATCTCACACTCAAGAGTAATCAACTCTATGACAATTTTAGTGACCGATTTCTAGACACCCGATTTTGTTTTACTCTGAATTACTGATTAATGAATAATACCATTGTCTTAGTGCATGCGTTGTACACTCAATAGTCAATTCATATAATATTTCACCCATGCGTCAACATTGTCTGCGATCCGACGCAGTCGGATCGCCTACCTGGTAGGTATAATAGTTGCATATAAGTTTATTATAACAAGAGATTGCTGATTATTCAATGCTCAAACGACAACATTCGACTTTAACATTTTTTCCTACTTTCGACGCCAGGAGGTTAGACAATCCGCCGTAGGCGGATTCCCCAGCAAGGTATCGATTTACACCGGTCGAGGGCTGATAGCTAGACACTTAAGAGTCTACGTCTCAATCTCAACTTTCACAGTGGCGGCTTTGGGGGTATTTTTTTGGTGAGGCGACTTATGTATCACCCCCCCCCCTCTTCATAACAAAAATTAAACTTCATAATAATGGAATTTAAAAATATAAAAATAATTATAACTATAATAATATACTTGTTTCGTATAGTAAATAATATAATAAAGTGAACATTTTAAAACTTGGTAGTCCTGAAAAAGACTTTTTTAAGTATACATTATACCTATCTTATATTATAAAACGCTAATAATAGTTGCGTTCACTAGGGCGGGGAGCGCTTGCTGTACTAACCGTAGTTGCGTTCGCAAAAAAAAGAATGCGCTTCGGTCCTCGCGACCCGCCGTTATCGCGCCCGGCATGTTATCAAACCGACGTTGGACAACTATACGATTGTTACTATTATTATTATTATTTAATAATTTTTCACTTTTCTACGGATTTTATAGCTTTTTCCGAGCTTTTCCGTATTAGCGTAGTATACGATATTATTATACGTATCAAAACTCTGTCGTGTGATCACGAAGAGCGTTTGAGTGTAAAACAAAAGTCGTTTAATACATATGTATAGATATTATGTATATAATAATAATAAAACGCATATTGATTACAAATATATTCAATTGAAAATTAACAAGAATGTCTGTGTGTGTAATGAAATACGAATTAAACAGGTAAAACGATGTATAACACAAATTCAGTGACGGTTCGGAAACGGTTTAAGTGCTCGAGATATGACGATAATAATCAACTCAAACTGTAGTCGATAGGATTAGGCGTTAGGATAGGATAGGATTTAGGGAGGTGTAACGAGATCGAATCCCGCAACGGCGATTCTCTCGGCGGCGCTCTGATTATCAGTGCGAATCATTTTTTGCACTTTTTTTCACTTTTTTTCTCATGTTATTCTAATTATTTTTTCATATTATTATTTTATTATATTAAATATAAGGTTGAATTACCAAAATTAATTACACTAATAGGTGCATTGCCATTATTTATTTGATTTTAAATATTGTTCAACTTAGCACCGTTTTACAATTTATTTTAATTTTAATTTGCAAACATTATGTAGTAGGTTTTATTTTATTATAATAAATATATATTTTAGAATATACCAAAACAGAACTTGACCTGAATGAAATGGGAAGCAAATTTTATATTTATTACATATTATGTGTAGATATATTAAAATATTGTAATTATTTGTTTATTATTTAAAATAATTCAACAATTACAATAAATTCCACGGACACGATTGTATGTACCTATAGATATTTATAAGAGTTAATAGTGAATAGTTATTCCTTGCTCACTTATAGTTGTAATTACATATACCTTGCTCACTTACTTATTGGTAGGTAATTAAAATTACATAGACACTAGACAGTCATATGAGTAGGTACATTACACACACTTTTCTTTTATTAAAATGTATTATAATATTCTATTGTACTGCAGTACTATGAAAATAAAATAAAATATAAGCTGTTTGAATACATAATACAGATTAGACACACACAGTGACTTATGCATTTTACTTACACTCTTCAATAAAAGTGCAATGATGAATTTATATTTTTATAAATTATGTTATGTTATTATTAATTATAATTATTATTTACACGAATCGTGTACCTATATACTTATTGATGTTCCTATTGTCACTGTTATTGGCTTGCAGAAAAAAACTGACAATATCTATATTATAAACTATATATGTGATAGGCTTAATGTTGAATTGTCGAGTCAGTTAAAATGTTTAATATTTATTACTAACGGTCAATTGTACATATCTTTAAAAAACTACTAAATGTATTCTGTAGTTAGATTTTTATAATTTTTATTAAATCAATCAAAACCTGTGCTTAATTAATGATATATAATATATTATATCTTTCTTTTTATGTATGTAAACACTATATAATGTAAATTGCATTAAACATATGATTTTGATGGCAACGGTGGTATATTTTTGTACTAGAGAGCAACATTTGACATCATATGATGAGATAAATTCAAGTATTGAATGTTTTACTCATAATATATTTCAATATAGATAATTATAGCAGACTACCAAATTAAATAAAATTATTTTTCTGTGGTAGGATTTTTATATTATTCAGATTAATTACATATACTCCTATTGTATAATAGTTACTGGTTACTCAACTAATAAAAAACAATATTTCAATATTTATGTACTAATTTTCTTTTTGAATCAAACACATAATATATTGTAAATGTTAAATATATGTTTTGGTATCAGCTTTGTTATTATGTTTTTTTGTAATAGTACTTATTAACTAGGTACCACTGAGTATGTTAAATTTGCTGATGATCAAATAAAGATTAATAATTAGGTAAAAAATGTTTAAAAAAATTTAATTATATTTCTAAATAATATATTATATTGTAAAAAAGATTGGTACCTACCTAATGACACACAATATGTGTATGTATGGAATAGGCCTAACCTACTTGGGTAATATTTTAAGAGACTATGCTATAATGTATTTATTAAAGTTATATAGATCAAGGATGCACATTAATATTTAACTCATTTAATAAATTTGGTATGTTAAAATAGTGTATATTCTATACTAAGGACAATATATATATATATATATAATATAATAAAAGCATGACATATTGTAGATAAATACATTAAAAAGACAATTAATACGAACATCCAAGCTTCATCAGGGTTTTATGCAAAATTACTAATAACTTTCAAATTTAAATTTTAAAGATAAAAAAATATAATACATTAACAACATGATGTAATAAATGTATTGTGGACTATTTAATTTATTAAACTCACAATACTGACATTGTCCGCGATCCAACGTAGTCGGATTGCTTACCTGAGGGGTATTAGTAACACATAAAGTATATTCAATTTTTAGCAAATAAAAAATTCAGATTTCATTAATTGCGCCCACATAGTCTGTAATTCGACGCAGTCGGATTGCCTACCTAAGTGATTTAGTTGTGTATAAATCGATTTTCCCAAAATATAAGGCGTTAAAATTTTGTTCGACTTAAACTTTTTCTCCTACAATACAACATCAGACTTACGACGTCAGGAGGTATAACAATCCGCCGTAGGCGGATTGCCTAGAACAACCATCGATTCACACTTGGTGATGACTAATTGCTAGACCAGTGTTTCCCAAACATTTTATCTTTACCGCCCACTTCCAAAAAAAAAATCCGACAGACGCCCCCCTTAAAAAAAATATTCTTAAAAAAGTATGCAATGAAAAATTAAATTTATTGTTTATAAATATATATAATGTATACTGTATAGGTACAAATCAAAAAAAAAAATATATCTTAATGAGATGGATGTGGTTGGTGTTTTGCTAGAAGTTCGTTGATATTAGGTTCTATTTTCGTTAGCAGCATTCTTAAGTCCCCACGATTAGTTATTTGTAACCGTTGTCTTTTTTTAGTGAGTAGATTGGTTACTGCACTAAATCCACGTTCAACCAAGTAGGATGATGGAAATGCGATCAGAAATGTTTGTACAACAGCCCACAATCCAGGATAAAGTATAGGTATCTGCTTTTGTAGCCAGAATACTTGGTAACCTTCCTTGAACTTTAATTTTAATTCCTCATTTGTAGTTACTTCTATCAATTCTTCTTCTAATTTTGCAGAATCTATGGTTTCTGTATTTGAAAATGGATCTAAAACCCATTTGGGTATGTTCATTTTAAGAATATCCTCAAATCGTTTATTGAAATCGGAATGTAGTGCTTCCAGGTGTTGACAATATGTCATTAAATCTTCATCATTTTTTTGTGCCATTGATAGATTTGGAAACTGTATAAATTCTTTTCGTCCTAAATTTCTTTTGTACATAAGAAGTTTTATTAAAAATGCAGAAATAATATTTTTTGTTTTGATTAAATTCAAATCATCACCTTGCAGCTGCAAATTTGTTTCATTAAATTTTTTAAACAGGTCAGTCAAATAAGCAATGTCACTTCTATAATTAATTAAGTTGCCTCGTAAAATATCATCTTTAGTTTTTAAAAATTCAAGTACCGAGTCAAACAACTTATAGAATCTGTCTAAACAGGCACCCTTCGACAACCAACGAACTTCTGTGTGAAATAATAATTGATTGAATTCTTCATCATTTTCAGTACAAAGTTGTCCAAACAATCTATCATTCAATGAATTATTTTTGATTTTATTGATAGCTGAAATTACATAATGTAATGACTTATGTAAGCGTTCACTCAAATTTTTGGCAACTAAATGTTGTCGATGAATGACACAATGTACAGCGAGTACATTTGGTACAGTTTTTTTCAAATATGCAATAAAACCTCGATGGCACCCTACCATGGCTGGAGCACCATCGGTCGCAACTGATAAGATGTTACACATAGGAATTTCTTTTTCTTTAAAAAACTCTTCCAATGTGTGATATATTGATTCTCCTTTTGTGTCAGTCATCAAGTTTTTAGCAAATAATAATTCTTGGCAAATCTTTTCTTCTTTTACGAATCGTACGTAAGCTAATAATAAGGCTTCGTTACCTGGTAAAGTTGATTCATCAAGCTGTATAGAAAATTTGGTGGCTTTTAAAAACTCGCATAATAATTCTTCGACAGATTGTGCCATTTCATCAATTCTCCTTTGCACTGTATTATTGCTCAGAGGAATTTTTTTAATTATGTCAAAAGCTGGTTTATGCAGCATTGTGTTTATTACCTCTTTTATAGCTGGTAAAATAAGTTCTTCGCCAATAGTATGTGATTTACCAGATTTGGCAATCAATAGAGAAATGTTGTACGAAGCTCGCAATCCGTCATCATCTTGTTTCGACGTTGTTGAAAACATATTGACCAATGTCGGCTCTTTCAAAAATTTCTTTTCAAGTGCTTGAAAATAAAATAAATCCATATTTTTTTTATTAGCATGAACTTTTATTAAATGTTCTTGCAGTCTCGACGGTTTCATAGCTTCATTTGAAAATACTTTTCGGCAAATGAGACACATTGGTAATGTTATATTTGTAGGCGATTGAATAAAACCATACTTCAAATATTCAATATTATACTGCCTACATTTTTTCTTCGATTCAGATGCCATGATGTGAAAAACGTTTAGAATTTAAATAAAATAATACACAAATTAACAAAAATTATTATAAAAACGACAACGAATAAGGTCGGCATTCGCGAATGTACTAAATACAAAAATAATTCAGATAATTTATATCACGTACGTTGTTTCTGTAATCGCAATAACGACAGATTATCGACGAATGTCGACAGACGACGAACGATTAATCTAAAAATACAAAATACACAATTCAGATAATTTGGATCACGTACGGTGTTTCTGTTATTGCGATAACGACAGATGAAACTATCACCGCCCCCTTTTTGTAATGAAATGCCCCCCAATTAAGCTTGTAACTTCCATTGCCCCCCTGGATAGGTCTAGCGCCCCCAAGGGGGCGATATCGCCCACTTTGGGAAACACTGTGCTAGACCCTCAATTACCATTATTTTATTTATTTATTTTATTCTCATGCAAAAAAGCACCGGGAAACGATACCATATACGTATCCAATCCATAATTGCTCAGCCAGGTATATCATAGGCGCAAATCACCTAAAAATATAAGGGGGGCTTAAGCACTAAAATTTTTTTGGAGGAAACAGACCCGTGAGGGGCGAAGCCCCTCACACACCTCAACAGTACTACACCATATATATTAACAAAATACAAATCAGTATTCACACAAATACATCTAAATATTTTATGCAAAACAAATTTATTTTATTTATTACAAATTTAATGACAATGTACGCTTATTTTCAGCATACTTATTTAAAATAATCTCATTATCAATAACTATATCCCTTTCAATATGAATAACTGATAAGTCCGATAGTCTTTCCTGACCCATGTAGTACGTGTCCAAGATTTTATTCTTCACATAACTGAAAAGCTCCTTTCACATGAAGCAGATGAAATCGGTAAAACTAAGGCCACTTGAAGTAACTTGAATAGATTTGGATAAACAGTTTTACTGATTACCTGTTTTAACTCTTTTAACCCAAATTTGTCAGTAAGTTGAATCGCACAGTTTCTAGCAACTGTAATTTCCGACTTTAAATACTCCTTATTTATTGAAAAAAAATAATTTTCAAACCTTGTAATGGTTAATAAAATATAATGCATTGGTATAGTCAAGACTCATAAGACTTTCTGTTGATTGTGCTAATTCTTGCGATTCTTCGGAAAGCCTTGATTTTAAACGATTGATTATAGTATCAATAATAGGGTAATAAAAATGATTACACCAATTATGTCATAGCAGTTTAATATATCCAGATGTAAATTTGATATATTATATTATTAATTTATTAAAACAAATAATTAAATAAATCTGTTTTTGAATTTTTAATAAATGTAATTAGGTAGGTATTATGGAAATATTAAGGTAGTAGTACTATAAGTTATAATCACGGGATTCGGGGTGCTAGCATTAAAATTCAGGGTGCTAAGCACCCTTAGCACCCCTGCGATTTGCGCCTATGGGTATAATATATTATATTTGCCCAGGTTGAGGACTGATAGCTAGACGCTCAATTATTTTTGATATGTTATTTTTTTTTACATACAAAAAAGAACCGGGCAGGTGACGGGAAGCGATATTACACCAAATGATGACTGATAGCTAGACACTCAATTACCTTTTTCGGTACACATTTATTCTTATTGATTTCAAACAAGCACCGGGCAAGCGTCAATACAAACTTTTACACCGAATGATAACTGATTACTGATATCTCACACTCAAAAGTAATCAACTCTATAATAATTTTAGTGACCGATTTCTGGACACCCGACTATCTTTTCCAACCAAATTTCCCTTGAAACGATTTTCACTCGACCCCCTCGAAGGCGCCGGAGGCGGCTTCTACAAGCCTGGAATCGAGGCACACCAGCCGCTAGTTAATATAATAATATATATAATAATATTTCCTGATAGATTTTGTATTTTATAATTATCACGAACTATGATTATAATCATAGTTCTTGATAATTATTAAAATAGAGTACAGATAAAGTCAATTGTATGTCAATGTGAGTGAGTGAGTACACATTAGAATACGACAATACGTCGAGTCGTGTTACACTAGTGTGCGTTGCCCGCGCTCCTCGGTATACTGCTATCATCCTTATCACTATTGGTTAATAGCTATTCGTTATTTTAAAAATAAAACAAATATGGACGTACGCACTACGCTGGAAGACGGATGAGGGCGAGTGGCGACCGTCAACACAACACACTAATACACTAACACAGAATACAAATTAATAACAGTATAACACTATTAACAGTTTAACACGAATAATACGTCTCGTCGGCGTAAAGTCGTTAATACTCATAAGTCATAATTTTAAAAACGCGCGAAGTCGTGATTTGCTGCAAGTTCGCCGTCCGCACTCTGCAGTATCTCAGCACTTCCATTATGTTCTAATCGTATCAAATCTCGCACCAGTCACAATAAAAATAAAGCACAATTCACTATACAGTAGTAGTGTCATCTATTCGTCTTTGGTCTACTGGTCTGTGACGCCGTTCGTACAGTTTTACGCCGCTCGTACAGTTTTACGCCGCTCGCACAGTTTTACGCCGCTCGCACAGTTTTACGCCGCTCGCACAGTTTTACGCCGCTCGCACAGTTTTACGCCGCTCGTACAGTTTTACGCCGCTCGTAAAGTTTTACGTCACTCGCACAGTTTTTAGCTTCTCAGTTATACACTTATACGCCGCTTTTAACTATTTTAAGAAGCTCATACCGTCGCAGGTACTTTCTGATACTTGAGTATCGAACTTCAAAACTGTTTTGTAAGTGGAATGTAATATAGTAGGTGGTAACTATAAAGTATAAGTGACAACTGTTAAGTGTGTTTGATAATTTTAATATTTTTATATGCCAAAATTAAAAATAAGTAGATCTACTAACTCTCATGTCCTATCAACACGAACCCAACGTCGTAACGTAGCGAGTCAATTTAATCGTTTAAATGATGAAATAAATACAACAGTTGAAACTCATCAAAGCCAAAAACAACCATTAAATTCTGAAATTGATAATACTGCTACTAATCTACCTTTAATTTTAGAAACTAATAATGGCTTTAACAATTTATTAAATATTGTAACAAATGAAGTACCACAAAATATTGAACCTATTATTGAACCATATACATTTCCTAGTCTTATTAACTCGACATTGAACACTACAAGTTCACAGTTTCAGCAGTGTGACAATGTAAATTTTAATCTAGAATCACTAGCCGAGTGGGCTCTTAAAGAGAATATCTCTCATAGTTCTCTTAATAAATTACTATTATTGTTGAAAACCCATGATTGTTTTAACCATTTCCCTAAGGATGCCAGAACTTTATTGAGAACGCCTATAAGCATTAATTCAATTCGCATTGTAGAACCAGGAAAGTATTTTCATTTTGGCTTATTAGAAAATATTAAATTATTCATAAATATCACTGAAAATATAACCAAAATAAATGTTGTAATTGGTATTGACGGACTACCTATATCGCATAGTAGTTCCAGTCAATTTTGGCCCATTCTAGGATATATACGACCTAAAGATCAAATTTCCCATTCATTGAAATTAAATGTGTTCATAATTGGTTTGTGGTGGGGTCATGGTAAACCAAAAGACAGTAATACATTTTTAAAAGACTTTGTAACAGAAGCTACTGAATTATTACTTCATGGTTTTGAATTTAATAATAATCATGTAACTGTTGTGATTGATGGAATTTGTTGTGATGCCCCTGCAAAGTCTTTTGTTCTCAAAACAAAAGGCCATACAGGTCTTAATTCTTGCTCTAAATGTACAATAGAAGGTGAATATTTAAATTGGCGTAAAGTATTTGCATATACTGATCATTATACTAAAAAAACTCATGCTGATTTTGTATCTAGAACTAATGAAGAATATCATATAAGTGAAACAAATACAATACTTCTCAAACTTCCCAACATAAATATAATTGATATTTTCCCCTTAGATTATATGCATTTAACATGTCTGGGAGTGATGCGTAAGCTTGTTTTACTGTGGATGAATAAGGGCCTATTAAATGTACGTCTTAATAGTACAAAACTTAAATGCATATCGACAAATCTAAGTTTAATCAAAAAATATATACCAATAGAATTTTGTAGAAAACCTAGAGATATCCAAGAAATAAATAGATGGAAAGTAACTGAGTTGAGACAATTGTTACTGTATACTGGCCCTATAGTTTTAAAAAACATATTAACCAAATCATGCTACACAAATTTTATGTGTTTAAATATTTCAATGATAATTTTATTGAGTAGTAATTTAGGAAAGTATTTAAATTTTGCTGACATTTTATTAAAACATTTTGTCAAGTCTTTTGGTGAAGAATATGGAACACTGTTTATTTCTCACAATATTAATGGCGTTTTACATTTGGTAGATGAGTACAGAATATTTGGACCACTGGACAATTCTAGCTGTTTTCCATTTGAAAATTTTATGAAAACTCTTAAAAAAATGATACGAAAACCTGATAAACCTTTAGAGCAAGTTGTAAAAAGATATAATGAAACAAGACATACAATTAACAAACTTCCATGTAATGTATCTACTATACATAACCCCGATAACATTATTTTAAAAAATGAACACAAAAAAGGACCTTTACCAGGAAATGTATATGGTGTACAGTACAATGTTATGATTTTGGAACTTAAAGGTTTTACTTTAAAAGTAAACCAAGATTCTGATTCCTACTTTGGAACAAATGATGGCCATATTGTTAAAGTTTTTAATATTGTAGCAGGAGAATCGGTCATTGTTTTAGGTAAATATTTTACTAAAAAAAAAAAAACTTGTATGAAACTCCAATTAAATCAAGTAAATTGGGAATTTTTATTGTAAATAATTTATCATCATCAATAAGTTCTTATTGTTTAAATGCAATATCTAGAAAATATATTTTATTTCATTTTGAAAATGAAAAAATAGCAATGCCTTTATTTCATACCGAGTAAATTATATAAAAATAATTTTCATCCAAATAATTTGTCATGTGTAAATAATATTTTATTTGTTTTTATAAATTTTATTAGTAGGAATTACTTAGATAAAAATATTTCTCATATCTTCTAAGTTATATTATGCATCATATAGCTAGATATAATATAAATAATCAATAAATAATTACCTCCTTACCCAACTACTTTAGAGTAAATTAATATTAAATCTATGCAGCTCAAAAATGTACTCAGTAGTTCAGTTTGAAGATGGGATATGTGCTATTCCATCATCCTGGTACAAAGATAAAATGTGTGCATGGCCAACTTCAAAAAAAACGTGAATAAATATATTGAAAGAAAAACTCCATTTAATGAATTGGAATTTAAAAGAATAAAAGCAAAACTATTATCAAAAAATATTGGTATGTACATTATTTAATATTTATACATTAATTTTGGTGTTTATTATATCTAATAATGACTAAACATTAATCTGTTGAATGTTAATTATCCACTATATTATATATAAAAAAAAAAACAGAATTTTGTTTTTAATTTATTATAATTAATAGCTATTTTTGTCCTAGGTCATCAATTTGATTTCTCATTCTTAATCACCTGCACAGATTGATATTTCAATTATTTGCTTCAATATTATATAATATATTTTTAAAAAATACCATTATTTTTATTTTGTTATTATAATTATTATAGGTTCCTTACTAGAGGCACGAGAAAAAGCAAAAGAAGAATCTGATTTATCCGACTTCAAATTCAATAATTTAAAAAAAAAACGTAAAGGAGAACAAATGTCTAGCAAACATTCTTACAAAACTAAGATTTTAAAAAAGTGTTCACCTCCTGTATATAAATCACCTACTATAACATCATCTTCAGAAATAGGTAACTAACTATCTTGTATTAATTTATAATGAATGCTGTACAAATTTGAAGAATATTGTGTTATACAATATAATATTATATGTATATCATCATATTTTTTAATGTACAATTTTAATTATTTAAATTTGTATCATGATCAATCACTGTTTTACATGAATTATAATGCTATATTATCATAGCTGGTATTTAAAATGTTGAACATTGATTGCAAATTTCGGTTTGACTTATTATTATATTATGTTTAATTATATCATATTATTATATCATTATAAATCAATAAATAATTTGATTTTATATTTTATATTAAATAAAATTGTTTAAACTATATTTCTATATTATTATTATCAAAGATGATACAGATGAAGATACAACGTTTACTTTAAAAGATCAAAAATATATTTCAAGCAGCAATTCATCAATTCATAGTTATAATACTGCAGTTTTACAAAAGTTTGATGATCCCACTATTCCTAAAAATGTCGACTCAATAATAATATCTCAAAATAATGGCCTGGATTGTGTTAATACTTCAAAACAAACAAGTAATATCAATACTAAATTTACATTAAAAAAAAAAAATACACTACTTGTTTATCTGTTATTGAGAATATAATTAAATAAAAATGTATTGTTTGTCACAAAACTAGGTCAATCTGAAATACTCCAAAACTTTTATGATAATGTTAACTCTAATGTTAATGATGATATAATTCTATCTTCACCTTTACTTCCTAATCAAAGCATAAAAACAGTACTTTCGGATGAAAATGAAGTCAGAATAAAGATGCAAATGTTAACCAAAATGAGTAAGTTTTGTATATGCTATATGTATTATGTATAGAATATTAATTAAAATAGGACATATTTTAAAAAAAAATTAGAAAAAAATTTATTTTTATAGTTATTAATTAACTAAATAAAATATAATAAGTTATTTATTATATTAACATTTTCAGATAGTCAAATTTCACAACTCTATAGGCAGGTCACAAATATGTCATATGATATTCGTAGAGTTCTGGAAGCTGTTGACAGAATTGAAGATAAGTTAAATGCTTCAAAAAATACAAATATGACTAATAATAGTTTTTATGAACAATTCACAATCGAATATATTTCTGATATGGATTCTCTTAATTTGGTAGAGCGAAAAATTGTCAATCATGGAAATTTATATCCTGATTATCGTAATCAATTGGTATTAAAAAAATTACCATTGTTATTTGCACTGCATTAATAATATATTATACATTAAATTTAAAAAAATATTTTTATGTTATTAGGTTTATAGCCTATCTAAACAAACTGGGAAGACAATCAAACAATCTGTAAAAAGAATTTTTCAAAAACTGTTTCATGATGAAATTTTGTGCCATTTTTCTTATCATGGAATTAGAAAGAAAGATCCATTTTCAACACTGAATATCTGTGCAGTGATTTTAGGTACACTATTTATAATAATACAATTGTATAAGTATTTAATTTTAATAGTTTTAGTTCATACTAATATAATATAATATTGTTATTCACATTAAAGAATCTATAAAGAAAGATTCAAAATATTCTGAAGTACAACTAAATGATATAGAAGATTATATTAAGATATATTTGTCTCAAGCGCCATTCAGACTCCAAAGAGAACAACAAAAATGTAAGAATATTGGTACTACATCCAATTAAAATATTTGCTGTTTTATTATAAAAATATATATGCATACATTTATATTATTTAAATAATATATATTAAATATATAATATAATAATATTATTATTAAATATATTAATTAATGATAATCTTTTTTTATAATTATTTTTTATCAGTATTTACCTACCAAGAAGTTAATTCTAATTTAATTTTATATTTTGTACAATGTATGTAATACAAACTGCGGGTCGCACAATATTGATATGTATAATATGATATGTTTTTAAATTTTAAATATTGTAATAATGCTGTATGTATTATAAACATGATAAAAACTTTCCTTTTTCTTTTAAAATTTTATTTTTTCTCATACATCTCTTATTATTTTTTATTATGTTTGCTATAAATATTATAACTATCAAGAAATTGGTTTATATTGTTAATAATATTTTGTATATAATTTGTTACAAACTGTGAGTTACTCAATTTTTGTTGTTTTTTTTGTTTAAATATGATTTGTTATAATATAATGTCATATTATAAAAATAGCATTTTTTTTTTCATATTCGATTTTATTATACCTAAGGTTTGCAAAACTATGATATTTTATTTTTATTATTTAGACAATTATGAAGTTTAAATTAAAAATACAGTGGGTATGGAAGACAATTATTATTTATAGTGAGGTGGGCAGGCCATGTGAGTTGTATTTGTTTATATATATTACATATATATATATAAGCCTATGGGTTTATCACAAAAATAATGTGCACTTCCAAAGACAAAAAAATCCTTTTAATAAGCAATGGTATATTATTGTATATTATGTAACTTTATTTATAATATATTTTAAGAATGTTGAGTAATATTATTATAATTCTACATTAAAATACTACAATATTACGAATTACTATAGTTAATTGTCAATATTGTCCCTTCATTACATTTATATTAACATTTGAGAATAAAACATTATATAAATGTTATATACATTCTAAATCGACACTTATTGTATATTACATATAGGTTACAAAAAATGTTTAATGCATTAGACAAATATCACTGGCATGTTAGACAACACACATGTATCATTATATGCATGTTCATTGTGTAATATAAATTATGTTAAATAAATAATACGAATCAATTTGTTATTAACTCTTGTATATTTTATAAAATGAAATATATTCGAAAGACCTTCACGGCACGAACCGTTACTGAGTACTGACAACTAACTGACTGTTAACGGATGATAACAGTCCGTAACATACAATATAAAATGTTATAAAATATGTTGCCATGGAAGACAACATATTATTAACCTTACAGTCGGCCCAAAAAAAAAAATGATTAACAATTAATTAACAATTAAAATAATAATAATAATAATTAATATAATAATAAGCTTATCATAAAAACAACTTATATAATACATAATATTTTTTTTTATAACAATCTTATATAATATATAATTTCTTTTTAAAAACAATTTTATATAGGTACTATATTATATTTTTCGCCCCTAAAAAAAAATTATATAAAGAAATTTGTTCCAACTTAAATCAATAAAAAAATTAATAAAAAAAAATTTATATGAATATATTTACTGAGGAATATTATTAACAAATTTTAAGATCAATGTTTATAGTTTAGGACTTTTTTTATTCAGTGATATACTCACTAAGCCATTTAGATTTTTTTATTATTCGACCATGACTAGAAACTTTAGGAACCTTGTTTTCGATTGAATCTTCATTCTCTGAGCTTTTGCTGTTTTCAGCGTTTGGTTTATCTTCTGCTTCGGTGGTTTCTTCAAATGCAATATTACCAGGATCATCAAGGTTTGGTCTGTTTATATATGGTTTGAGTGACTGTACGTGTACTACTCTAGTGTCTTTCTTCTTTAAATTTGATTGATCAAATTTTTTTATTTTATAACATACTTTACCTACTGCGTTTTCAATAATAAATGGACCTTTGTATTTTGGTGATAGTTTGGAATCTGAGACTAAAGGCCAATTGTACCAAACTAAATCTCCTTTTTGAAATGTTTGATTTAACCTATTTTTATCATAACGTTTTTTATTTTCGTCATGCTTCTTTTTGATGTTTTCGGCCGCATTCTTCCTTGTTTCAATTAATTTGTCTAACTGAAGATCTCTGGAGATCTCGGATATTGTAGTGCCCAAATTTAATTCATCACAAATGATTCTAGGTTCGTAACCATGTAGTAAATAGAATGGTGAGTATTTTGATGAACTCTGTTGGATAGTATTAATGGCTAAAATTAAATTTGGTAATTTTTCATCCCAGTCATTGGGGTATTCTAATGTGTATTTAGAGAGTACAGCTATTATTGTTGCATTAGAACGTTCAATTAAACCATTTGATTGTGGGGTATATGGTGGGCTTAACAAATGTTCAATTCCATATTTATCTAGAAACTGATGAAATTTAGCACTGGTGAAAGAAGAACCATTGTCACTAATATATGTAAGAGGCGGTCCATATTGATTGATGATGTCTTTTTCCACTGTATTAATAATGTCATCTGTTGCTGTTGTACAAGTTGGTCTAGCTACAAGAAATCGTGTAGCATGACATATGTGTGCTAAAATGTAGCAATTACCGGATTTTGTTGGTGGCAATGATAGATGATCAGATGATACAACTTGAAATGGAACTTGAGGAAAACTTCGTTCACCTAACAAACCGTATGCCAAGGTTGTTCTTCTATTAACTTTTTGACAAACAATACAACCTTTGACGTACAACTTTGTATCCTTGCGCATTGAACTCCACCAAAATCTTGATTTTAATTTTTCTAAAGTTTTCTTTGCATCAAAATGACCAGCATTGTCATGACAGCTTTTAAGAACTATACTGCGACATGAAAATGGGATTACTATCTTAATAGTTTCATGTCCATATTCGTTATTTACATGAACTAAAATACCATTGTCATATTTATAAGAAAGTTTTATTTGTTGAATATGTAAGTTATCAATATTACTTCCCAATTTCTTAGCAATTTGTTGACAATAAGCATCAGACTTCTGCGCCAATTCCAATTTGATATTCTGCATTGGGATGACTGCTAAACATAAGTGATTCTCATTTATGTCTGGTTGAGGATACCTAGATAAATGATCTGCAATATGGTTAAGTTTACCTGATCTATATATAGGCTCAAAATCAAATGATGATAAATCTACTACATATCTGGCAAATTTACGGTTTAATTTAGCTTTACTTACAATATATGCAGTTGAGTAACTGTCTGTTAAGAGTTTAAATTTTTTTCCTGTAAGGTAAAGTCTAAATTTATCGGTTATTGCCCAATGAACTGCAGTTACTTCAAGTTCATTACTATGGTACTTTTTCTCAGCATCTTTGAGTGTACGGCTAGCATATTCGATGATGCGCGTCTCTCCGTCATGAATTTGAGAAAGGCAAGCTCCTATACCTTCATAACTTGCATCTGTTTCTACTGTAGTGAGTGCATCTTGTTTAAAATAAGCAAGTAATGGTGGTGATGTTAATGTTAATTTCAATTTAACAAAAGCTTCTTGTTGCTCCTGGTTCAGAGTAACCGGTTGGTTTTTTTTTATAAGTCCAATTACTTTTTTCTTTGGTATTTGTTTTTTCCAATTTACAATCATAACTAATATGTCCTTTCGACTTGCACTTAAAACAAATTTGATCTTCTCTTTTGTCAATTGTCGGATTGAAACGATGAATTTGTTTTGTCTCTTTTTGAGGATCTTCTCCTTTAAGTGTATTATATGTGTTGACTGCTGTACTGTTTAATTTTCGAATAGTATCTAATGGAGTTGCATGACTTATAAGATCTTGTACAGAACTGCACATTGCCGTTGCAAGTGGAACTGCCCAAGTATTGTCAGTGATTCCTTCTAAAATAAGAGAAACACGGTCTGATTGCTGCATTTTGAAAGGCGCTTTTTCAATAATTGCATCCTTATCGAATATGTACTCGACAATTAATTCATCTTTTCGAAGAATACGTTTTCCCTGGAATTTGATAAAATCAGAAAAGGACATTTTACTTTTAAATCGTTCTATTAATTTTTCTTTCCATTCAGACCACGAATCAATTTGTCGACCAGAAACTTTGTTCCAATTTAATGCTGAACTTCTAAGTCGTGAAACAGCATTGACTAGGGTTAAGGACTTCGACCAATGAGCGTGACTTGAAATGCGTTCGACTTCTCCAATCCAGTCTTCAACATTTTCGTGCTTTTTGCCGTAGTACAATGATATTGCACTAGCTGTGTCATTAGTAGATATTATTTGCACTTGACTATTATTGCTCACACTATTGCTAACGCTCATATTTTCGGAAATAAGCTTTTGCGTAGCTACCAGTTGAGATAATAATTCCATTGGAATCTGTGTTTTATCGATAGTATCTGCTCTTACATTTTTTAACCTATCAACTTCTCGTTGTAATTCTGCTATTTTCTTCAAGTCTTCAGCTTGTTTAACTCTTGAAGAAATTAAGGCTTCTTGCAAATTATCGGCTATAACTCGTTCATTGTCAGCCAATAAAAAATCTACCAACTCGTCTTTGGCACCTTTATCAGGAAGATGTCGAAATCTTAGCTCTTTTCGCAATTCATCGACCTTAAAAGTTTTCAACACATTGATATCAACTGAATCTATATTACTCATATTGAATATCAATTACTATTTCGGATATACGTACGACACTAACGAAACGTGATGCGGAAAAACAAAATCGCGAACGATCAACAATATATGTATATATTAATACTATATAATAACAACAACAACAAACGAACAACGATATCACTTCTTTCGACTGGAATACGCGGTATCAGTTATCAAACTCAACAACTGATAAGCAAACGGTGCTTTGCGCTTCCAACATCGATGTTAACCTCAAACTTAGAAATTAACGATTTTACAAACCTCGTGACACGTTAGATGATTGATGATCGAAAACACTTATTGCGAAACTATACTTACACGAAACGCACGAATTCAAATTATTTTCGACAACAAAAATAAAAAGGTTTTTGCCACAGCGCCATGTAATATAAATTATGTTAAATAAATAATACGAATCAATTTGTTATTAACTCTTGTATATTTTATAAAATGAAATATATTCGAAAGACCTTCACGGCACGAACCGTTACTGAGTACTGACAACTAACTGACTGTTAACGGATGATAACAGTCCGTAACATACAATATAAAATGTTATAAAATATGTTGCCATGGAAGACAACATATTATTAACCTTACAATTGTTTAAAATGGCATGAATATTAAAACTGTGGCCAATAAAAGTTGCATGCATATTGTGGAGACATTAAAAAATCAAAAAGAAACATCCATTCAATATGTATTTACTGTAATCGTTAGTAAAAAAACTTTAATGCAATGTTGATAATACATTTCTTTGCTATCTGGGTAATAGTATAATATTGGCTTCTTATGTATAAATGTTTTATTTACTTTTCAGGGATCTTACTGTGATAGTAAAGAATACGCAGGAAAAATCGATTTAGTTGAAGGAAACTCTTTTTTTACTTTTATTTCTAATATTGTTAAGACCGGAATAAACTCTTCAACATATTCAAAAAGAGCAGATTTGATAACTAGTCGTATGAAAGTAATATTACAAGAACTTCAATATGGTGTAATAATGGTGAAATGTGATACAACAGCTGGACATGTCTTAGAAACTATGCTCAATGACTGCCCAACAGCAATAGAGCAAAGGTCCTGTTCAAATAAAAAATGTCCTGGTACATTATCTAAAACTACACGTGATATTAATTTTATATCATATCAAGTCAACCACAGCGAAATGATTAAAGAGCTACAATCATTTTTGGACGAACGTGTGAATACGGAAAATGCAAGATGTATTGATAATTGCACTTCATAAATTTATATTCAATTGTCAAAAATGCATTTGTTTATAGATGTTTTGTTTTGGGAAAGTAAGAATGTATAATGTATATAAATATATATGATATAGTATGTTTATCGACTAAGTCCGATCACACGATATATAATTGCTGTAGGTACTAGCATTTTTTAATCCTAAGGTAAAAATTAAATTGGTTAATTTTTTATGGATAATAATATATAAGATTTAACTGTCATGATTTTTGCATCTAAGGAACCGGATAAAGCAATAAAAATTTTTTCAATTAAAAACTTTGCGATCGGGCTTCTTTGATAACCTCTTTAAAGTTAAACAAATTATTTCATTAAGTACTACTTCAAAAAAAAATTTAGATGAATGTTTGGAATTGAGCCAACACAGCACCGAAGCAGCAAGGATGGCACAAATTATATTATCAGATATTCCTCAAGTGTTAGTTCATGGAAGTACAACGTATGAACTTCGTGGAGTGATAAGTTTTCGTCAAGGAAAAAGTAACTTACGAAATTCGATTGGCCATTATCAAGCCTATTTAAAAAGAGCTGGAGGAAATAATTGGGAACTGTATGATGATCTCCAGAAAAAACCCATTCCCACAAAATCCACATCAAAAGTGCCTTGTGAATATTTATTTTATACCATTTAGTATGTTAATCAAATACAAATTTTTAATAAATTGACTCAAATGCTGTTTATATGTTATTTATTTTAAATTAACTCAAATAAAGTGTAATACTTGTAACCAATAAACAATTAGCATATATGTATCCAACGGTAAAAATTGCTAAATTTCCATTGTAGGCCAGACTGGCGCAACGGTAAAAACATGTAAACGGTTTTTTAACCATAAAAAACTGTCGTGCGAATTCCGGCGTCAGTCGTGCAAATTCATGCGATGGCGTGCTAAGTATTGGTATAGTCAAAATCCGAAATTTCGCAAAATTTCTATAACGGGCCGGGTTGGCGCAACGGTAAAACACGTAAACGGTTTTTTAACCATAAAAAACTGTCGTGTGAATTCCGGTGACAGTCGTGCAAATTCATGCGAATGGCGTGCTAAATATTGGTATATTTATATATTCGATATCTATATTTTTTCTATTGGGCCGGGCTAGCGAAACGTTGCGCCAGCCCGGCTCATCAATTTTTGGATTTAACTGTTAAACCAGTATCATGCAAATTCTAATTTTAGTCATGCAAATTCATGCTAATTACATGCTAAATATTGGTGCAAAAATTTTCCAATATTTCAAAATAGGCCGGGCCAGCGCAATGTACGTCTAACAATATGTGAGAGTATAGATAGTGTATAGCAATATATGAGAGTATAGCTAGTGAAGCTCATAAATTTTATGAAACGGTAATTTTAAGTAGAAAGATTCCTATGAAACTACTGTTTAATGGTTCTACCAGTTGTATAATAACTGTTCTTTTTCATCTTAACAATATTTAGATAAATCAAAACTTTTAAGTGTTAATTCTCATATTTTTAAATTTAAAAAACAAAATTGATATCTATGCATACATCCAAAGGTAAAACCTTAAATTTAATTATATTGGGAAAGCTTCTTGATACTCTTTGTTATAGTCGGGGACACGAAAAATGGCGTGTGACCGACGCGATCCAAGCGGTTAAATCGTCTAATGGGTTCTTAAATGGCCAATTGGCGCGGCCAAATTTTGCCGCGCTTAATATAATTACCGCATGCGCCGCATGTTGAGAACCACCGACCGCAGGCCGGGTGTGGGTTGGGGTACATTCAAGGTCACACGCCACTTTTCGTGTCCCCGACTATAGCTTGTTTTTATCATATATTTTAGATTCTGAACGAAGTGATGAATGTATTGCATTTACTATGATGTGTGTTTTTTTTTTTTTTTTTGGTTCTGACTCCAACATTTGGAGCAGTAATAATGCTCCGATTTTTGACTTCAGCCCCTCTTTGAATAGGGAATTGAATCTAGTTGGTACTTTAGGGGGGTCAAAATTAAAATTTTCTAATAGTTTTCAAAAAAATCGAGAAAAACAAAAAAAAATGGCAGAAAAATGGAAATTTTACGGAAAAACCACTTTTCGAGAAAATCGATTTTTTGATTTTGCTGTAACTCAAAAACGAATTATTGTAAATACTTGAAATTTTCACCAAATGTTTATATTATGGTTATCTCTTTACAGTTAAATTTTCAAAATATTTTGACCATTTTTAAGCTACTAATAGACAATTGAAATTTTCGACTTTTCTAAGTTTTTTTTTCTTCAAATGCCGATAAAAATTTTTTGGGTGGCCAGAAAATCTTGAAAATTTAATACAAGGTTTCTTATAAGTTGTTCTTAAAGTGATAAAAAAAAATCCGAAATCGTTAGTCACAATTTTTTTTTATAAGTGTTTAAAGTTCGAATTTATACGAAATATGTCAAAATTTAAATTAAATTTCATACGCTCATAATGCGAATGTTGGCCATAGTAACCATAGTAACATATAAAAACTATTCTATTTGTTTCAAAATAGAATATTTGACAATATTTAAATATAATATATCCTAAACTGACAAATCATCTTCGTTCAGAATCGTTTTTCGTATACAATGATACCTATCATTGCATTCAAATTTAACCTACCCTAGTCCGAGGTCCACCCCATCCCCTAATGTACAGCAGAGCGATACTCACTTACCAACTTTTTCAATTATGAAAAAAAAAATTTATAATATTGTAGTAATTACTCTAAAATGCAATTTTATTGAAAAAAATGTGTATAATATTATTATATTTTATATTAAATATAAATAAAATGGTACATTATCATAATATTTATGTTAAAAAAGCGGGTAAGTGGGTATCGCTCTGCTGTATATTAGGGAGTGGGGTGGACCTCGGACTATGGTAGGTTAAATTTGAATCCAATGATAGGTATCATTGTATACGAAAAACGATTCTGAACGAAGATGATTTGTCAGTTTAGGATATATTATATTTAAATATTGTCATATTATATTCTATTTTGAAACAAATAGTATAGTTTTTATATGTTTCTATGGTTACTTTATAGTTTATAGTATTTGTTTATTAATAAAAAAAATATTAGGCAACATATGCATAATGAGAGTATGAAATTTCATTTAAATTTTGAAATATTTCGAATAAATTCGAACTTTAAGCACTTATAAAAAAAAATTGTGACTAACGATTTTGGATTTTTTTTTACCACTTTAAGAATAACTTATAAGAAACCTTGTATTAAATTTTCAAGATTTTCTGGCCACCCAAAAATTTTTTATCGGCATTTGAAGAAAAAAAAACTTAGAAAAGTCGAAAATTTCAATTGTCTATAAGTAGCTTAAAAATGGTCAAAATTTTTTGAAAATTTAACTGTAAAGAGATAACCATAATATAAACATTTGGTGAAAATTTCAAGTATTTACAATGATTCGTTTTTGAGTTACAGCAAAATCATTAAATCGAAAAGGGGTTTTTCGTAAAATTGCCATTTTTCTGTCATTTTTTTTTTGTTTTTCTCGATTTTTTTGAAAACTATTTGAAAATTTTAATTTTGACCCCCCAAAAGTACCAACTAGATTCAATTACCTATTCAAAGAGGGGCTGAAGTCAAAAATCGGAGCATTATTACTGCCCCAAATGTTGTCGTCAGACACAAAAAAAAAAAAAACACACATCATTGTAAAAGCAATACATTCATCACTTCGTTCAGAATCTAAAAATATTGTATATGGCATAGTTTATATTCTTTTAGAACTTAACTTGACAAATAAGACATTAATTAAGTAGGTACCTACTCAGAGTAAAAAGAAGTTTGATTAATGACATATCAAAACCTTTCTTACTTTTCTAAATAATTGCATAAGGTATTGTCTTTGGTCTTGAGGTATAAGGTTTTTGGAATCTATAAGCCAACGCCATTCTTCTTGTCCAACATGAAAATGACATAATAATTGCATAGATTCGGGGAATATTTCTTTCAGTGCTTGTTTTTCAGCAGCTGAATCATCTGTCATAAAGATATTGGGTGCCTAGAATATTAATGGAAATTTTAATAGGTACCTAGGAGTAGGTACTTAATTTGATTACAAACTATCATAATATTATTATGCTCAATATTATTGTTTCATAATTTTTTTTTTTTATTTATTCTTCAAGAAGATAATGGGCCCCACTGAACATGTTCTTGTGGGGGCCCATGAGTTTACAATTTGAAATTTAAATACATTAAATAGTTCTTATAAATAAAATACTTACAATTTGTAATATACATTTCTTACATACCTAACTATAATATTAATAATATAAGTAATACATATTTTCTTCTCTTTGTTTATATAATATAGTATTATGTAAAAAATTGTGTAGTTAAATAATACAATATAATAATATGGTGATATAAAACTAAAATTAACAATAATTACTAAAATCATACAACTAATATGATAAATAATGCAGTAATCCTATACGTTTGTTATGAGTTTGTCTATATTTTGTTCTTGTAATAGCCAAAGTGTAATTTTTTTTTTAAGAATCTTAACAGAGTTGCTGTGTATAATTTCTATTGGTAGTATATTGAACATTTTTGGACCAATATATAAGTATGTGGATTGTGTTAATTTTTTGTGCATAGTTGGTACTTTGATATTAGATATTTACCTAGTATTGTATCTGTGTTCAGTTTTAAAAGTAAGGTTATTTTTAACTATGTAAAGTACCGACGCTTTATTAAATATTTTTTTTATTGGTAGTACATTCATGACATTGTATAAATATTGTTAAATATTGTCATAATAGTTTTGTTTTTTGTATCAATATTTTAGATTAAGTTAAGTATATACAACTTGAGGATATATTATTAACACTTACATCAGATTTACCAAAACACTTAGGAAATGTATTTCTTAGAAACCCAAAAGCAGCCTTGTAGCTTTCAGTTGATTGGCCTTGATGTAGTAAAATGCTTAAAGGCACTGCACCAGCCTTTGTTGCAGTCAATAAAATAGTAATTGTAGTTTCTAAGGTATCACAGCTACTGCTGCTGTCACAAAATATAATTTCTCTAGAAGCATCTAAGAGCTGAGCTCTTTTCATAATTTTTGTAGTTACAAGAACAACCCATGGTGTATCTTCATTCACATACACTGAAATTTCTAAAGTAAAACTATGAATGTTAAATCTAAAATCTAAAATCATATAGGTACATTGGTAAACAGAATAAAAGAAGAAATGTATACCTTGTAAATTATATAATGGAATTTTTTCTTTTAGTTTTTCCAAAGGATGATCTACACTGCCGAAATTTGATTTCCTCCAAACATTATGAAGGTGATACACACTGTTTTTTATTGGATTAATGGAACCATTAGCCAATATAATTTTAATGGACTTTTGTTTTTCAAGATTTCTTTTTCATGAAAACAACAAGCCTCACTAGGTCCCATACCTTCATTGAAGTACTGAAGAAACAATTGTTCAGTCTGCAAATATAAAATAAAATAAAATAAATTATATTGAACAATGGTAAAAGTGTAATATATTTTTAAAACCTACTTCTGAATTTACTCTTAAAAATTTAAGAGAGCCACTGGTGTTAATGGTATGGTTATGTTTACCAATTGATGTAACTTTTGCACACAATGGAGGTGTCATTTTAAAATAAATGTCATTTTTCCTAGTATTTCGATTACTTTTTTTTATAAGTATGTCCAGTTTCGCTTCACACAGTGTGTTGCGTGGTGTCAAATCTTCAATGTTTTTAATAAGTGTGGATTTTGGTTTAACTTTGTTTCGATGATTATGCTGGCAAACCAGGCAAACCCAATACTTGTGAAAAACAACTCTAAAAATAAGTGAGAATGAGTATCAGGGATCAGATAGGTCCTAAATACAGAATGTACAACATATGTTATATTCATAAAATAATAAAATATTCCTACATACTTGTTAAAAACACTTAATTAGCATATCATCAGACACCTAGATAAATACTTGAATAAAAAGTATTTAGATATTGTAATATATTTTCCAATGAGTGTTTATATACAATTACAAGAGGGTGAAAATATATTAAAAAAGCAATTGAAATATTCCCAAATACTAATTTGTTTTTCTTATATTTGCTGGCTTTGGCTCATGTTAGCTTTTTTAACATAGGTTTATTAAATAGTTAAGTATCATTAGGTCAGTTTTTGTATTTTTATGTGGAAAAAATGTGTAAGTTCCAAACTGCCATACTCTTACTCCTTAATATTTAAAACACATTTTTTTTGTATCCATTTAAAAATTCATAATATAAAAATTATTATTTAAATTATTTAATTTACTTTTATCTAAGAACTCAAATCTATCTAACACTGTAATATAATATCATTGCAATGTAGGTATATTATTATATTATAATACTGTATAATAAATATTAAAGTGATTGGTAATCATTTTTTGGTTTGACCAATAATGATTTGGTAAATATAACTAAATAAACTTAATTGAAAATTTATTATTAAATAATAATTGATTTGATGTTTAATACATGTATATTCCATATCCCATTACACTCGGGTATTATCAGTATATTCATAGTAATATGCATTAGGTACCTACATACTATAATACTTAACTTACTTTTCTGGGTTTTGTAACTGCCCATTGACAATCCAATTTGTACTAGTTTTTTCTTGAAATAGTTGAAGAAATTCTGCTATCTCTTCAGCATTGTTCATATTACAACGTATCACATTTTGTTTTTCATTTTCATCTTCAATTAATTTGCAATGCAAATTAGTGTTTAAACTATTTATTTCCTCCAAAATACTTTGTAGACTCATATTAAAAATAAAATAGTAATAAAAGTTCTCAAAGTTCACAAGTCATAGTAGGTACTATTATATACTAGTAGACAGTAGTTAAACTTATTTAGAAAACATCTAACAATTCTATTAATAACATCTATTACTACAAAAACAATTATCATGTTATCATTGGCGGGAAATTTAAATAGACCAATGAAAACGCATTATTATAGAGCCGCTCTGTGGCGTCTAGGGTTTCGTATATCGCTCACCGGACGTCATCGTGCACGCGCATCCTTAAAGAGCGGATGGTCTTCGGACGTCATCATCGCACGCGCATCCTCTGAAATGCGTAATAGCGTGAAAAGCGAATGACCTGATTACAAATAGGCCAGAAGCGACCTGGGTAGGAGATCAGGGGACACTGACTATATAAGGGGGCCCAGAAGAGGACTCCCGCAGACGTGATATTCCAGAGTTAGCGCAAGCACCTTCACGTCACTTTGCACCAGAAATCGTTCATTGGGACTTAGAATAATTTTTAATTAAAATAATTAATTGGACTTAGAATAATTTTCAATCAGTTTTAATAAACATTTAGAAATATTTTGTCTACTTTATTTCGACACGACCTGTATTTTTCGACAAGCTGCTGGCCCACTACAATACTTACAAAAATTTCCAGAACGAAAACAACCTTCACGAGCTACATTTGTCAATATTGAAAAGACATTACGCCAAACAGGTAGAAACATACTAACTAAGCACATACTAGATAAAAGAGTAACAAGATTTTATTGAAAAAAAAATATATACATAGATAGTCTATAATACAAGTATAATATAAATTAAATTAAATATAATATAAACATGAATTTGAATTAATAGGTATCGTTAAGACATTAATTACATCAAATATTATCATAGAATCAATATGCTACTACATTGATATATTTAAAAAAAAATTATTTATTTATTTATTTATATTTAATTTAATAATAAATTAGTTTATTTAAAAATAAATCACTAAATAAATTTAAAAAAAAATTGTATATAGGTAGTTTTCCAAATGGCCGTCGATCAAAACATTTCACTGCTGCAGATGATTCTCATTCTGTTAATGTTTTAGCTGCATTTAGTGTCACTCCTCACGCATCAATAAGAACCGTAGCTCAGCAAACAGATAACAGTAAATTAACTGTACATCGGATATTAAAAAACAATTTATTTCACCCATTCAAATTGCATTGTGTTCAAGAGTTGAAACCATCTGATCCAGAAAGAAGACGGCAATTCATATCAGAAATTGTTAGCTTATATAATCAAGATAGCAACATATTGAACAAAATTGTATGGACTGATGAAAGTCTTTTTAACAATAACGGCATGGTAAATCGCCATAATGCACATTATTGGAATGATAAAAATCCATTTTGGACAAGAGAAACAAAGTCCCAAGTTCGATGGTCCATAAATGTATGGTGTGGTATACTGGTATATTAAATACCTTAATAGGACCTTACTTTTATGAAGGAACATTAACTGGTATACGTTATTTGGATTTTCTAGAAAACATTTTGCCATTATTACTAGAAAATGTTCCTCTTCGTACTCGGGAATGTAAGTGGGTACAGCAAGATGGAGCTCCACCACACAATTCCAATATAGTTATGGTGACCATATACTAAAAAAGAAAAAACAGTACATAAAAATATAGGCCAATATATTATGTATATATATATATCAATATAAATACCTAACAATATACATCAATTTAAACTCATTTATTTATTTTTAAACATAAATATGCATCACAGATTTTTAATCTTACATGAAAAAAAAATATGTGTTTTTATATAACTAAACTCATGTGACTTTCATGAAAAACTATTAAAAAATTTGTATAATATTACGTAAATAGTGATTTACTATAAACGAATTTAAATTTTTGTTATTTTAAAAAAAAGTAAAAGTTGAGAAAACTTTAAATTTAACCAATTGTTTCAATAGACACTATTGATTTAAATATTATATAGGTACTTAAGTAGCTATTAAATATAATAATTATAGTATAATTGCATACTATATTTTTTGTTATTAGATATCTTGCCACTGGATGTATGCTTACTGAATTATACTACAATTATAGAATTGGAATTTCAACTTTAAGTGGAATAATTCAGGAAGCGTGTAAAGCAATTTGGAATAATCTTAAATCTATTTATATGGCTGAACCAACCAATGATAAATGGTCAGACATTTCTGAACACTTTATGAATGTGACTAATTTTCCGAATTGTCTTGGCGCAATCAACGGAAAACACATTCGAATTATTAAACCAGCTCATAGTGGATCTCAATATTACAACTACAAGCATTTTTTTCAATAGTATTATTAGCTGTCTGTTTTTCAAATTACTGCTTTACAACAGTTGATATCGGTGATTATGGAAAAAACAATGATCTTCCATATTTAAAAATTCAAATTTTTTTAAAAATCTGATAAAAAAACAATTGAATATACCAGATGATTATATACTACCAGGTACCAGTGGACCAAATCTTCCATGTGTCATTGTTGGGGGGGATGAGGCTTTTGGATTATCTCAACATATTATGCGTCCATATGCAGGCAAAAATTTAACAATAAAGAAAAGGGTATTTAATTACTGTTTATCTCGAGCACGTCGTTTCATTGAATGTTCATTTGGAATTCTCTCTAACAAATGCAGAATATTTCACAGGCCTTTAAACGTATCAAAAAACTTTGCTGAAGACATAATTAAAGCTTGCGTGATACTTCATAATTTTGTTCGTATACGAGATGAAAATACATTGACGTTCGAAGATACATTATCATACCAAGGATTCACAAATATGAATGGAATATTAAATAACATAGCTGGAAAAACACCAACTAGTATTCGTGATCATTTCGCTGATTATTTTATGGATGTAGGACGAGTACCATGGCAATTAGATAGTATTCAAAAATAATTTATGTATATATTTCAATTGAAATTAACTATGACGTACCTACTTTATTTTTATGTGTGTAGTTTCTGTAATACTTAAATATTTTATACATAAAAAGATATAAGAGTATATACTTATTATACCAATTTTTTATATTATATAAAATAGTTATATACATATTAAATAGGTATTATATCATATTGTTCTAATATTATAATATTTAATAATATACTAATATTCTTTAATACATACATTTGTTGTTTTATTTATGTAGTAGGTACTTACACATTTCTTTTTTTTCAATTGTTGGCATTTCATCATATTTTTCACAAAATATTCGGCACACGTCTATCCATGAGTTTTGTTTTATGATCTTGTTAGCATAATATTAGTGCTCGAAATATCCCACAACTCTTTCCGTTTTTCAATCTCAATTATGAATTTGTCCGTATCAAGTATCATAATTATTGATCAATTTCAAAATATATAATAAAATAAATTACTGCCTTAATAAATTATTTTAGATTCTGAACGAAGTGATGAATGTATTTCATTTACTATGATGTGTGTTTTTTTTTTTTTTTTTGGTTCTGACTCCAACATTTGGAGCAGTAATAATGCTCCGATTTTTGACTTCAGCCCCTCTTTGAATAGGGAATTGAATCTAGTTGGTACTTTAGGGGGGTCAAAATTAAAATTTTCTAATAGTTTTCAAAAAAATCGAGAAAAACAAAAAAAAATGGCAGAAAAATGGAAATTTTACGGAAAAACCACTTTTCGAGAAAATCGATTTTTTGATTTTGCTGTAACTCAAAAACGAATTATTGTAAATACTTGAAATTTTCACCAAATGTTTATATTATGGTTATCTCTTTACAGTTAAATTTTCAAAATATTTTGACCATTTTTAAGCTACTAATAGACAATTGAAATTTTCGACTTTTCTAAGTTTTTTTTTCTTCAAATGCCGATAAAAATTTTTTGGGTGGCCAGAAAATCTTGAAAATTTAATACAAGGTTTCTTATAAGTTGTTCTTAAAGTGATAAAAAAAAATCCGAAATCGTTAGTCACAATTTTTTTTATAAGTGTTTAAAGTTCGAATTTATACGAAATATGTCAAAATTTAAATTAAATTTCATACGCTCATAATGCGAATGTTGGCCATAGTAACCATAGTAACATATAAAAACTATTCTATTTGTTTCAAAATAGAATATTTGACAATATTTAAATATAATATATCCTAAACTGACAAATCATCTTCGTTCAGAATCGTTTTTCGTATACAATGATACCTATCATTGCATTCAAATTTAACCTACTATAGTCTGAGGTCCACCCCACCCCCTAATATACAGCAGAGCGATACCTACTTACCCGCTTTTTTTAAAATTGGTACGAATTGACGGACTCATGTGTCTCGTCTGAATATATTCATAACAATGTGTAGATTATCGGTGGCTAAGACATAAACACAGTGTCCAGCCACTAGAGGGCAAGAGACACGAAATCCTTATCTGTGTCTCGTGTGAACGCTTCTATAAATATCAATATATTTTTAATCGCCCGATTCTTTTCAGACACTAGTCGCTGGCCACAAAGTGTCTCGTGTGAAACAGCTCTTACTAGTAAAAATTGAAGTATCGCCGATCTCTTGTAATTCAACATAATTTATTATTCGTTCAGACTGCTCAAACTGTACATCAATGTTTTCAATATCTTCATTAAGTAACTCAAAAATTTGATTTTCATTTAATATTTGAGAAGTTGAATCAGGATCAATGCTATTACTGAAAATATGGATAAAACTATTAAATAGATAAAAAAAATAATATTTTATATTGAACACAAAAGTATACCTGTTTAAGTACCTAATAAGTATATTTAATACATAAATGATAAAAGTATTTTTTAATTTTTTAGATAAATTAAAAAAGTTTAATTTTTATTAAACAAAAACATAATAGGTAAGAGAGTCCCTTTAAATTATTAAAACAAATCCATATACTTTCAAATTCTAATTGGGCAAGATAAATTATTTTAAATACATTAAATATAATATGTACAATAAAATTATAATTACATATATTTTTTTAAATAGTAAATTATTAAAGTAATATGTACATATTTAATTTATTTGAAAAAACTAATAATTTGCAATTATTAATAATCTAACAAGATATTTTATTAAAATCATATATTTTACCTTATATCATCAATGTCATATTCATCAGAACTTGTTTCTAATCTGTTCTCTGGGCCAGTTTCGTTCTCAATAATATTGTCATCAATTTCATCATCTAGTTAGAATAAAATAATGGACAAATGTAACATATTATAATCATTGTTTGTTATTGTCATTGTTTGTTGTTTTTTTATTTATATTTTTTATAATGCCCGTGTGCGTAGTAAAAAATTGTACGAGTGGCAGTCGCACATCAACAATTTCCGAAATTAAACCAATCCTTTATCGTTTTCCTAAGGAAGAATATCTGCAAAAATTGTGGATTGAGCTTAGTGTTATGTCTGAAAAATTTAAAATTTCTTCTGGTTAGTAAACTAAGGATTGTCGTGTACCTCGAAAAAATAACCAAATTGCAAATTAATCTAAATATTGGTATTATGTCATTGCTTAAAAATGTACAAAATGACATACATAGTAATCAATAACTATAGATTAATTTGTTATTTAAGTATATTATTATTTTAATTTACCTAAAATATATGTAAGTAAATGTTATAGCACGAATATGCTCATTACATTTTGATTCGTCTGATTATGAAAAACCATTGATCCAAAGAATGTTAGAATATTCTCCTAAACATCAACGAAAACTTAAACCCAATGCTACGCCATCAAAAAATTTGGTTGGTTATTATTTAGAAAAAAAAATAATAAATCATTTTATTCCAGCCCAGAATTCAAAAGCCAACATTTAAATGTAAGCCTGTAAATACACATACACCACACTCCACACATGATAGTTTATTCCAATCTACTTCTCAAAGTTCTAATTATTAATTAATTCATTTCACAAAATCTATTATTTTAACCAAGGCTGGGCAAGTTAATGATTTTTTTTAACTCAGTTAAGTTAAACATTTTTGTTCAATTAAATTAATAGTTAAGTTAATTTATTTTTTTAATATATCAATTAAGTTTAAAGTTAAGTTTGTTAACTTAACTTCAATTAATAAGTTAAGTTAATAATAAAAAAAAAAAATTCATTGAAAAGGTTTTAAAATAAGTGAAAATCACTTGTATAGTAGGTAATAATGTAATATACTAATATTAATAATATATATTAATATGATGTATATAATTTAAAAACTGTTGTAGGGCTGTATCATTTTATCACTCTATTTAATATTTATATTTCGCTCTGGAGTCTGGGTTGATTTACGTTTTAATTTAAATGTGCTTATTTTATTGTTTAACCTTTACAATTCAAAAATAAATAACTCAAACATTTAAAGATGAGGTATAAAAAAAAATTAGTAACTATATTTTTTACTTATAACTTTTATTTTTTAAATATTACAAATATTATATTTGTATATAAATATAATATAATATAGAAATATATTTATTTATATGTAAGATTAGTACTTTGCTGCTGGTTTATTCAAATTATTAAAATTAATTTAATTGGTAATATCATTTATTATAAATTTATAAATACAACAGATCGCTCACTGCCTGTATAAAAATACCGCGCGGAAATTATTTCCGATAGAGCGCGTTAAGGTATTTTGACTACAATAAAATTAAATATTATTCCTAATCGGCTTCTGCATCGTCGTTGACGGCCGCCTTCGCGTGACATGTCGTAACGTGCAAATCCACGAACCGCGCTAAATGCTAATGCTTCCAAAAATGCTTGCCGGAGACTCGCGCACGACAACACTGTTTAAACTTACCAATCAAACTTTTTTGTGCTGAGATATTCAGGTTTATCACTTGTATTGAAATCAAAAAGTTTTATCTTACTTACAATTATTCACAAATATCAAAACTTCTAATTGTCGAATTTGGTTACCTACCTTAATAAAATATTAGATACCTATTGTTAATTTTTTACTACAATAAACATAAAACAATAATAACATACTCACGAAATAATTTTTATGGTAGGTATGCCTAATTTATATTATACATTTAGGTATAGGTACGTTAGATTAGGGTACTCTTTAACTTTCACTCTAAAGGCTTAAATAATATTATTATTTTATTAGTTATTAAATTTATATTTACCTGAGTCTTGTTGATATGATTTTTATAAACATAACGAGCAAAATAAAATAAAGCAAAAAATATGAAATTACACAAACAGAAAAATTAACAATATACAAATCAAAATCAATAAAAGATCAACAATTAAATTATGTACCTATCAACATAAATAAATTGAAATTTAAAATATAATACTTTATTAAATAATAACACAAGTTCAAATTAGATATACTGGTGATCGTGATATACATAAACATTAGCAATAAATATACATTGATAAATAAATATAAAATAATAATCTTATATTATAAAACGCGTGAGGCTTCGCCCGTTTACCACCGGAAGCGCTTGCTGTACTCACCGCGGTTCCTAAAACGGAAAAAAGAATGCGCTCCGGTCGCCGCGGTCCGCCGTTATCGCGCCCGCCCGGTTATCAAACCGACGACGTTGGACAACTATACGATTATTATTATTATTATTTATTATTAATTTTTCACTTTTTTACGGATTTTATAGTTTTTTTCGAGTTTTTCCGTATTCGCGTAGTATACGTTTTAATTATACGTACCAAAATTGTGTCGTGTGATCACGACGAGCGTTTGGGTGTAAGACAAAAGTCGTTTAATACTTATAATATTTATGTATGTATAATAATAATAATAAATATAAATACAATAGACATAAAACGGATATTGATTAGTGATTACAAATATTTTCTAAAGAAAATCAACAAGAATGCCTGTGTGTGTGTGTGCAATGAAATACGAATTAAACAGGTAAAATGATGTATAACGCAAATTCAGTGACGGTTCGGAAACGGTTTAAGTGCTCGAGATTTGACGATAATAATCAACTCAAACTGTAGTCGATAGGGTTAGGCGTTAGGATAGGATAGGATTTAGGTAGGTGTAGCGAGATCGAATCCCGCTCCGGCGATTGTTCCGGCGGCCCTGTAATAAACGGTACGAATCATTTTTTGCATTTTTTTATTTTTTTTCACTTTTTTTTCTCATGTTATTCTAATTATTTTTTCATATCATTATTTTATTATATTAAATATGAGGTTGACTTACCAAAATAGTTACACTTATAGGTGCATTGCCATTATTTATTTGATTTTAAATATTGTTCAATTTAGCACCGTTTTACAATTTATTTTAATTTCAATTTGCAAACATTATGTAGTAGGTTTTATTTTATTATAATAAATAAATATTTTAGAATATACCAAAACAGAACTTGACCTGAATGTAATGGGAAGCAAATTTTATATTTATTATATATTATGTGTAGGTATATTAAAATATTGTAATTATTTGTTTATTATTTAAAATAATTCAACAATTACAATAAATTCCACAGAAACGATTGGTATGTACCTATAGATATTTATAAGAGTTAATAGTGAATAGTTATTCCTTGCTCACTTATAGTTGTTATTACATATACCTTGCTCACTTACTTATTGGTAGGTAATTAAAATTACATAGACAGTCATATGAGTACATTACACACACTTTTGTTTTATTATTAAAATGTACTGTACAGTGTATGCATATATATTGTTTTAATGCTAAACATTTACACTTAACATTGACATTACTTAGTGTGCCATAGCTCAAAAGTACTTTCAACATATGTCAGCAATAGTATTAAAATTAAATAAAATATAAGCTGTTTGAATGCATAATACAGATTGGACAGACACAGTGACTTATGCATTTTACTGTCCAATAAAAGTGCAATGATGAATTTTGTATTTTTATAAATATTATTATATTATGTTATTATTAATTATTATTATTATTTACTCAAATGGTGTACCTATGCTTAAGTATATTGTATTAATTGATATTCTTATATTGTCACTGACATTGGCTTGCAGATAAAAATTGGCAATATCTATATTATGAAGGTATGTGATAGGCTTATCGTTAAATTGTCGAGTCAGTTAATAACATTTAATATTTATTACTAACGGTCAATTGTACATAGGTACCTATCTTTAAGAAACTACTAATTGTATTCAGTAGTTAGATTTTTATAATTTTTATTAAATCAATCAAAACCTGTGCTTAATTAATGATAAATAAAATATTATATCTTTCTTTTTATGTATGTAAACACTATATAATGCAAATTGTATTAAACATATGATTTTGATGGCAACGGTGGTATATTTTTATAGTAGAAAGCAACATTTGACATCATGTGAATGAGATAAATTCAAGTTTTGAATGTTTTACTCATAATATATTTCAATATAGATAATTATTGCAGACTACCAAATTAAATAAAATCATTTTTCTGTGGTAGGATTTTTTATTACTCAGATTAATTACCTAAATGCTCCTATTGTATAATAGTTACTGGTTACTCAACTAATTAAAAACAATATTTCAATAATTATGTAGGTACTAATTTTCTATTTGAATCAAACACATAATATATTGCAAATTTGCAAATGTTAAGTATATGTTTTGGTACCATCAGCTTTGTTATTATGTTTATTTGTAATAGTACTTATTAACTATCACTGAGTATGTTGAATTTGCTTATGATCAAATAAAGATTAATAATTAGGTAATAAATGTATAAAAAAATTTAATTATATTTCTAAATAATATATTATATTGTAAAAAAGATTGGTACCTACCTAATGACACACAATATGTGTATGTATGGATTACTTGGGTAATATTTTAAGAGACTATGCTATAATGTATTTATTAAAGTTATATAGATCCAGGATGCACATTTACCATTTAACTCATTTAATAAATTTGGTATATTAAAATAGTGTATATTCTATACTAAGGGCAATATATATATATATAATATAATAAAAGCATGACATATTGTAGATAAATACTAAAATACATTAAAAAGACAATTAATACGAACATTCAAACTTCATCAGGTTTTTATGCAAAATAACTAATAACTTTCAAATTTAAATTTTAAAGATAAAAAAATATAACACATTAACAACATGATGTAATAAATGTATTGTGGATTATTTCACTTATTAAACTCACAATACTGACATTGTCCGCGATCCGACGCAATTGGATTGCCTATCTGAGGGGTGTTAGTTACACATACAGTATATTCAATTTTTAGCAAATAAAAAATTCAGATTTCATTAATTGTGCCCACATAGTCTGCAATTCGACGCGGTCGGATTGCCTACCTAAGTGATTTAGTTGTGTATAAATCGATTTTCCCAAAATATAAGGCGTTAAAATTTCGTTCGACTTAAACTTTTTCTCCTACAATACAACATCAGACTTACGACGTCAGGAGGTATAACCATTGCCCAGGATTGCCCAGCACAACTATCGATTCACACTGGTTGATGACTAATTGCTAGACCCTCAGTTAACATTATTTTATTTATTTATTTTATTCTCATGCAAAAAAGCACCGAGCAAACGATACAATATGTAACCTATCCATAATTTCTCAGCCCGGTATATACTTGCCCAGGTTGAGGACTGATAGCTAGACGCTCAATTACAATTTTTGATATGTTATTTTTTTTTAAACATACAAAAAAGAACCGGGCAGGCAACGGGAAGCGATATTATACCAAATGATGACTGATAGCTAGACACTCAATTACCATTTTCGGTACACATTTAATCTTTTTGAATTCATACAAGCCCCGCGGGCAAGCGTCAATACAAACTTTTACACCGAATGATAACTGATTACTGATATAGTGATATCTCACACTCAAGTTGAGTTCTCAACTCTATGACAATTTTAGTGACCGATTTCTAGACACCTGACTATCATTTCCAACCGAATTTCCCTTGAAACGATTTTCACTTGATCCCCTCGAAGGCGCCGGGGGCGGCTTCTACAAGCCTGGAATCGAGGCACACCAGCCGCTAGTCTTATATTATAAAACGGTAAGGAGTACGGCCATCGTCCGCCAGGGGCGACGCGTAAAATGGTGGTTTGCCAATCAGAAAATTAAATTTTTTTTCTCACGTCCCGCCCGGCGATCGGTGTTCCGCACCACCGTTTCGTTATCACCGCGATCGTTATCAATTATTATTAGTTATTATTTATTATTTCGAAAATTTTCAGTTTTTCACCATATTTCAATACCTACTTTTCCTTCGTTTTTCGAGTCCGTTCTGTACGTATTCGTGTAGTGCACGACTTTTTCAAGCCGTACGTATGCGGTTTGTTCTCCGAAGATCGCGTTCATGTCGATCGCCAACGCGGTAACAATTACGGCCGTAGAACGACGTTTTTTTCAGTTTTTTTTTCCGCAGACCGTTTCGTGTTTTAAGACCGTTCTGTCCGTATTCGTAGTGCACCTTTCGAAAGCATTACACAAATTCGGGTCGTGTGTTTTGGATCGCAGACGCTGACCGACTTACGAGGTATGTAATCCGTACTTTTTGATTTGTACTGTACTTATGTACATATTTATATATATATAATATATTATTATCTTATTTTTACGTGTTATAGGCCTATTCGTTACTTTTGTCGTCTATCTCATCGTTCTCTACCGTCTACGTCGACGAAATATGGTACGTAAGTCATTACTTCGTTACAACTAATATACTCATAGTAGTTTAATATAGTTTTTAAACGTGTTGCAGGTTTTCGGAGAGCGGTGATGTCTGTTTCGACGCACAGTTTTCATTTACCGATGTACACTACTTTTTGTTGATTCAATAAACTGCATTATATCATCATATTTATATTGTTCTGTTGTTCTCGGTAGCTCGACCTTTAGACACATCTTAGACCATTGGTCATGCTCTCTGGCATAAAAGTATTCACCGACGACGTTTGTGTCGCACAGTAGGTATTGTATTTACGATCTCGATTGTGTATTATAATATTACGTATAATAAGCTTATAGGTGAATTGTTGAGTTAATAACATTTAATATTTATTACTGACGTTCAATTGTACATTACTTAGAGAAACATACAAAGTGTATTCTGTAGTTGGATTTTTATAATTTATATTAAATCAAACAAAACCTGTGCAATATTATAACTTTATTGATTGTGTGTATGGTAACAACTGCTACGTGCTCTGATGTCCCGTACGCAATACTTAATACATAATACATAATATATGAAGGGGGTACGGCTACGTAGGCATAGGTATTAAAATAATAACCTACAATAATTGGGATAACACGAAAACCCGTATCAAAGATACTACGCCGTAAGCAATTAAATAAGGTAAAACAAGTCTAGACATTGTAACAGCCCATATTAATTTCAACCCTCTGCGCTGGGAGACTCACTAAAAACAATATATTAACCTAACCCAACCGCCAGAATATAATATAACGATATAATAAAAACTATATAATTATTGATAATCATATTAGTCACAACGCGAGTCTGAGAACTCGGACACAGTGATTGCGGTTAACCACCTGCTCGTGGGCGGATAGTCTCCGGACGTCATATTGGAATACATCATCGCACGAGCATCCTGAAATGCGTAATAGCGTGAGAGCGAATGACGCACATAGGAATAGGCCAGAAGGGATATGGGTAGGAGATCAGGGGACACTGACTATATAAGGGGGTCCAGAACAGGGCTCCCGCAGACGTGATTTTCCAGAGCTAGAGCAAGCACCTTCACGTCACTTTACACCAGAAATCGTTCATTGGGACTTAGTTTAATTTCCAATTAGTTTAATTATTTGAACTTAGAATATTTTCGAGCAGTTTTAATAAACACTTAGAAATATTTTGTCTATATTATTTCATCACAACCTATATCATTTTCGACAAGCTGTTGGCACGCTACAAATTTGGCGCAGTCGGTAGGATTCTTTCAAGAAGAATTCTTTGGACGAATCTATTTATTTTTTTTAAATAAAAAATAATTTTTTTCAACTTCGAAATTTTTTTCGAAATATTGAAAAATTTTTCAACGAAGAATTCGAGAGGCAGATCAATCACGATTCACTGTTGAAGAGGACAACTGATCACTGTCAACTTCAGCGACTCTGAGAAAGAATCATACGCGTAGCGAGCCAACCGATTCAAAGTCAAAAATTCAACAATCAGAAATGGAAGCAGCAACTCAAGCCGTCGTAGTGTGAGTTATAATTTTTTTTTTGTAATGTAAAATAATTATTAAGTGCTAGCTCTGATCCGTCTCCTTTGGAATTAATATTCCATCGTAAAATTTTTATTGTGAAGGTGTATATATATTCTCCCCGTAAAATAAAATAATAAATTTTTAACAATCAATAATAATTTTTCTAATTAAAAATAATTAAATAAATAATAAAATAAAAAAATTAATCAAAATAATTTTTTTTAAAGTTGGAATTTTTACAATTAAATAAAATAAAATAAATTAAACAATTTAATAAATAATAAGTTATAAAATAATAATTTTTATAATACTTAGGAAATTTTTCAAGTTCCGATTCTTGTGTTTAAATAAATAAATTAAATTAAATTAAATATTAAAGAATAAAATAAAGAAAATTTAAATAAGTAATAATTAATAAATAAAATATTTTATTGGAATAAAATAATAGCAACCAGTTATAAAAATAATTAATAAATAATAGTGACATAGAAAATTTTTCTAACAGTCAAAATAATTAAATTTTTTTTTTATTATAAAAGTATATCAATAATTTAATTTCGATAATTAATTGTAAAGGTAATATAGAAATAAATAAATAATAGTTGAAAATCGAAAAAAATAAAATAAAATAATTTTTCGGACTTAGAAAAATAATCGAAGAAAAAATAAAATAATTTTTCGGACTTAGAAAAATAAACGTGAATAAAATAAAATAATTTTTTCAGATTTAGGAAATAAAAGTGAATTTTTAGAATAGAATTAAATATTAATTGAGGATTTAAATAAATATAAAAAAAAAGAGTGAACATAAGCAAATAAATTATTGAGAATTAAGAAGATTTTTTTTTAGGATTTTGAGTTGAAATTAATACGTAATAATTATCGTTTTTGAAAAAAAAAAAAAGGTTTATAAGGGTAACCGTTGGAAATAATACGGAATAAATAAATTGTTGAGAATAAATAAAAATAAAAGAGAGTATACGTTGAAAATAATACGTAATAAATAATTTGTTGAGAATAAATAAAAATAAAAGAGAGTATACGTTGAAAATAATACGTAATAAATAATTGTTGAGAATAAATAAAAGTGGCTAATACGTTGAAAAATACGGGAAAATATTTTATTGAGAATTAAAAGAAGTTGAACTATTAGAGAAATATATGTGTCACAATTGAGAATTTTATTGGAGGAATTTAAATCCTATTATTGAGTTATTAGAAGGCAAAGTGGTAAGACCTTATATTTTGTGAATTTATAAAAGACAGTGGAGTCTAAAGTTTTTATTGAGTTATATTGAGAATATTTGAATTTTATTAGGCAGAGTACCTATTTTATATTGAGAAATAATTGTGAATTTTTATTAGGCAGAGAGTCCTATTTTGTGTTGAATAAATAAATGAGAAAATAATTGAGAATTTTAGTTAGGCAGAAATAAGCCCTATTGTGTTGAATAAATAATTGAGGAAAATAATTGTGAATTTTTAGGCAAGAAATAAGACCTATAGTGTTGATTAAAAATAATTGAGAAAATAATTGTGAATTTTAGAGGCAAAGGCCTAGTACTTGAAAAATATATGAGAATAAATTTGGAACAAAAACGATAATAATTAAGTTTAAAAAAAAATATAATATAAAAAAAAAAAATTAGAATATTATTAAGTTAGTAATTAATATAATTTAGTAAAAAAAAAAATCAAAAAAAAAAAATATTATATATTAATTTAGCCGTAATTTATTATTAAGGATTAAATTAAGTTAATTTTATTTAAGTATATAAGTAGAATAGACAATTTGTTTTAATTTAAGAATAGTTATTTTTTCGGTGATTAATGAGTAATATAAAAATAAATTTATGAGTAGTGATACGGAAGGTAGTATAACTGACGAATTAAACGATAGATTATCGGGAGAAAAATTTAATAGTGAAACTAAGGAAAAGGGAATTCAAGTGGAATTAAATATAAATAAATCTGATAAAAATAAAACAGATAGTGAATTAATTACAGCGGAAGGTTACGGAAGTCCGCAAGAATTTGATAAAAATAAATATTTAAGTGAAATAGTAGAGAAAAGTTTATTAGATACAAGTATTAAATTTAATACAATTAACGAAATCGAAAAAAGGGTTATAGGTACGCGCACAAAACAGAATATAGTGCATACGCAATTGCAACCAGTAACTAGAAAAGCTAGAGTAAAAATGGCGGAAGCTAAACTTTTATTAAAAGATATTTCATCGTTAATACCAAATTGCGCTGACGAAAAAGATGTATACGCGTTTATTAGGGCATGCGATTACGCATGTGAGGCGATAGAAAAAGAACAATTGCCATTATTAACTAAATTTATAGTAACCAAATTAACAGGGAAGGCATTAGACGTATGTCGTTATAGGGAAACTTCGACTTGGGAAAATATAAAAGTAATTTTAAAAAGCGCATTTGAACAACCATTATCTCCGCAAACACTTCAAATAAGTTTGAACTCTTTACGCATGCGAAATGACGAAGACGTACAATCTTATAACGGTCGTGTAGAAAAATTGTATTATAATTTATGCAGCGCAACGGTAGCAAATAAACCCGCGGAGGAAGCGAAAATTCTTAGGCAAGCGATAACGGAACAGGCATTGGCTATATACATCAATGGATTAAAAATGAATTTACAAACAATAATACGTGCGAGAGATCCAAAAACTTTAGAAGTAGCTATGCAACTAGCCAGACAACTGGAAATCGAACTCAGTCATAATACGGAAATAACGCAGAATAATGTAAAAAAGGAACAAAACGCGAATAACTATAATAATAATAAACGTTGGCAAAATAATTATCAGGGCAATAATAACGCGCAGAAATTTAATAATAATTATAACAATAACTTTAGACAAAATTATAATCGTAGAAATGACGGAAACTATGGACAGAATAATTTTAACAATAATTATCGCAATAATAACGGCAACAATTTACCTAGGAATAACAATTTTAACAGAGGCGGTAATATTCCCAATAATAACTATAATAATTATCCACGTAATAATAATGATCAATATAGTAATAATAATCAGAGTATCAATAGACAAAATAATTCAGGATGTTATAATTGCGGTAGAAATAATCATATCGCGCGAGATTGTCGCATTGGCAGACAAAACCAAAGACAAAATAATAATGTTCGTCAACCCGTACAAAGTAATAATAATGGACAACGAAATAATATTAATAATAATGCAACGCCGATAACTTGCACTTACTGTAATAAAATAGGACACGATAGTGTTAGTTGTTATAGTAGGCAAAGAGATGAGCGTAACAATACTAATCAGTCGGGAAACGGGCAGGCATCGAACGGCGCCGGCGTCCGTTCGATCAGCCAAATAGTAGCCGCACCGGAGGAGCAAATGTACAACGTTGCTTCAACATCGTCTCAGTAATACACGATAATCATATTTCATTTCAATCACCTAATTTTAATACAGAAAATATTAGTCTTCTTTTAGATACCGGTAGCGAAATAAATTTAATAAAAATAGATAAATTAACTGGCGAAACTTTAGTAAATGAAAAGGAAAAAATATTTTTCAAAGGCATAAATGACAAAATAGTATCTACCATTGGTAAAATTACAATAATTTTAATATTAAATAAAAATGAAATAAAAACCGATTTTCATGTAGTGAATAAAGAATTCCCAATACCGAAAGCCGGGATTCTAGGTCACCACTTCCTGTTGCAAAATAACGCAGTTATAGATATCGCGAATAATATATTAACGATTAAAAACGATATTAAACGCGAATTAAATAAAATTTGTTTTACACTAGAACCGCGAACGGAAACAGTAGTATCTATATCAATAGCAGATCCTAATATGGAAAATAAAAATATTTTAATACACAAACAAGAATTAATACAGGATGTCTATTGCGGTAATATAATAAATACAGTTAAAAATGGAAACACAGTTATAAGTATATTAAACATTTCAGAATCACCACAAAACATTTTCGAGAACGAATTAAATAAAATCTTATACGAAGATAATGTAGAATGTAAATTACACGAAATAAAAATGATTAACGATAATAACGACCGCGTAAATAAAATTAAAAATTTAATACGAAGTGACCATTTAAATAAGGAAGAACGAGATACGATATTAGAAATATGCGAACATTTTTCGGACGTTTTTCATTTAGAAAATGATTATTTAACATTTACAAACGCGGCGGAACATATTATACGATTACCGGCTAATCAGCCACCGATTTATAAAAGACCATATAGGTTACCACAAGCTCAACAAAAAGAGATTGAGGAACAATTAAGTAAAATGGAAAAAGACGATATAATAGAACGTTCAATGTCACCTTTTAATGCACCGTTACTTTTAGTAAAGAAAAAATCAGATTCATCTGGTAAAGATAAATTTCGAATAGTAATAGATTTTAGAGCGCTTAATCAAGTAACATTAAACGAATTTCATCCGTTACCAAATATTACGGAAATATTAGACCAGTTAGGACAATGTCAACTTTTTACTATTTTGGATTTAGCAAGCGGATTTTATCAAATACCGTTAGCAAAAGAATCTCGGGAATTAACAGCGTTTTCGACCGGTCAAGGTCATTATCATTTTAAGCGTATGACTATGGGAATGAAAACAAGTCCCGCGACTTTTCAAAGACTTATGAATAACGTACTTTCAGGGATTATAGGCATTAAATGTTTAGTATACCTGGATGACATAATAATATACGCGAAAAATTTAGCAGATCATAATAGTAAATTGATAGACGTATTCGAACGCCTACGGACGCATAATCTAAAAATACAACCGGATAAATGCGAATTTTTAAAGCGCGAATGTTTGTACTTAGGTCATGTAATTTCAGAACACGGTATTAAACCGGATCCGAAAAAGATAACATCAGTATTAGAATTTCCGACACCAAAGAACGTTAAACAAATAAAATCATTTTTAGGCTTATCGGGATATTACAGAAAATTTATAAAATCATATAGTTTATTAGCTAAACCGATGACACAATTATTAAGAAAAGATGTAAAATTTGATTGGGACGAAAACTGTCAAGCAGCTTTCGATAAATTAAAAAACGCACTTTGTTCTGAACCGATTTTACAATATCCAGATTTTACAAAAGAATTTATACTTACAACCGATGCGAGTGGTAAAGCTTTAGGAGCTATATTATCGCAAGGTAAAATAGGTAGCGATTTACCGATAGCTTATGCATCTAGGACTTTAAATAGAAGTGAAATGAACTATTCAACAACCGAGTTAGAATGTTTAGCAATAGTATTCGGAGTTAAACAATTTAGACCTTATCTTTATGGTAGAAAATTCGTAATATTAACAGATCATAGACCGTTATCTTGGCTATTTAATTTAAAAGACCCTTTATCTAAATTAGCGAGATGGCGCATACAACTCGAAGAGTATGATTACGAAATAAAATATAAACCGGGAGTACAAAATTCGAATGTAGATGCGTTGAGTAGAATGTATAATATACAGGAAATAAAAAACGAAAGTTATACCAGCTTTTTGGAAAAATCGGAAACGACCGTAATAACAAATAAAAATGTAAAAGAAGTAAATGGAGATTTATTGGAATCGCCAATAGAATACCATATAGTATCGGAAATAGAAAAATATTATAATTTCAAATCGGGAATTAATTATGAATTAAAAAGAAAGTTCGGAAATAATGAAATGTTAAAGTCTAATAAAGAGGTAGGCGATGTAGTAAAATTTAAACATGAGGAAAGATATATTATATTTATAATAACTAAAAGTAAAGTAAAGCAATTAACTACGTACGAAAATCTTTATTTAGCATTATTAAATTTAAAATACTTTTGTATCAAACATTCTTTGAATAAATTAACTATGAATCAAATAGGTAAAAAGGATGGTTTGGATTGGGCAAAAGTAAGATCAATGATTAGGTATATATTTCGCAATACAGATATAGAAATACTAATTTGCACTAAATTAGAATATACCAAAGAGGAAAAATTAATTATATTTAAACAATTTCATGATTCTTTATTAGGGGGTCATGCTGGATTACATAGAACGGTTAAAAAGATAAAACGGCAATTTAATTGGCCAGGTTTAAAACAAGAAGTGAAAGAGTATATAAAAAACTGTCCTTCATGTCAGGCTAATAAGACGACAAATAGACATCATAGAAGTCCAATGATAATTACAACGACAAGTTCTAGACCGTTTGAAAAAATATTTATGGATATAGTAGGACCTTTAATAACAACTGTCATGGGAAATACATATATATTGAGCATGCAGGACGACCTAACAAAATTTTCTTTAGGCGTTCCATTGCCAAATCATACGGCAAATACTATAGCTGAGGCTTTTGTAGTAAATTTCGTATGTGTGCACGGTATACCTGAAACTATTTTGACAGATCAAGGTACAGATTTTCTTAGTAAAATTTTCACAGAAGTGTGCAAGTTACTAAAAATCAATAAAATAAATACAAGTCCTTATCACCCACAAACTAACGGTAGTTTAGAACGATCACATAGAACATTAGCCGAATATTTAAGACATTATGTAGATAAAGATCTAAACAATTGGGACCAATTATTACCATATGCATTATTCGTATATAACTCGACAGAACACACTTCGACCAATTATCAACCATATGCATTGTTATATGGAAGAGAGATAGACATACCAGTTAAATTAAAAAGTAATCCGGAACCGAGATATAATTATGATGACTATATATTTGATTTAAAACAAAAAATGCAGGAATCGCACAAAATAGCGAGAGAAAGGTTAATTAAAAAGAAAATAAAATCTAAAAAACATTATGATAAAAAAGAGCATACTGAAGAGTTAGAAATAGAAGATTTAATATTACTTAAAGATAAAACGCAAAAGAATAAATTAAGTCCTTTATGGAAGGGTCCATATGAGGTTTTGGAAATATTAGATAGCGAAAACGTAATAATAAAAAGAGGTAGAAAACATGTTACTGTACATAAAAATGATGTGAAAAAATATCACGAAAAATCGGAAGAAGATAAAAGTGATTAAATAAAAATAATCATAACTATAAAATATTTAAGTAAATTAAGAAATAAATGATAATTATAAATTATAAGAAGTAATAGAAATAAGTAATTAAGTAAAATTTATAAAAACTATAACATAATAAGTTAGATTGATATTTCATATAAATAAGTTATAAGTACCTAATTAGTAAAATATTATAGGTTATTTCTCATAATGGCAACGAAATGTTTTGATATTGACGAAGATGATGAAACTGGTGAGACCACAGATTGGGTTGCGTATAATAAACCTCCAACTGTTTTATACAATATATCAAACGACCATGTTACCTTTCAAAATGCGAATTGGAATACAGAGGAAATATACAATTTAGAAATTACAAAAGAGTGTAAATATAACTCGTTAATCTTTAACTGTAGCACAACTTTAAAACCTATAAATGAATATACTGGAGAAACAACGGGCTTTGAATTAAGAAAATCGTGTGAAGTATACAAGAGACAATTAAAAGAAGGAATAAAAAGACAAATCCCTTATATGAAGCAAGTTGCACAAATATTTATTAAAAATGCAGATACAGAAAAAAACAATACAGATGTTCGAACAATTACAACGCCTATTAAACAAATTAAAGAAATAAGCAATATAACAAATATTAACATATACATTAATACAACAGAATTTAACATACACACCAGTACAACAAAACCACATACTAATACAACAGTAGAATCAATCATAAACGCCACAAATAGCACAATAAAATTGGAAAATACTTTTGCAAAAAGTGAAATGAGCAACAATAACATTACAAATAAGAATAATGTTACAAAATGTATAGACAATTTGGTACAAAAACAAAATAACTTTAAAAACGACTACTTTATTTGTATAACCTTGGGGATATTTTTAATGATCACTATATTATCAATAGTATACGTATTTTGCAAATACAAATGCATAGAGCGATATCGATATAAATACGTTATGAACCAAATAGATCTAAGAAGGACTAACTTAAAAGAATTAGAGTTATAAGAACGAATTTAAACTTTCATAGTAATTCAAAGAAGTAAAATATAATTAAAATAAATTAATAAATAAATATTAATAAGAAAAGAATATAAAGACTTTAGACATAGAAAAAAAATCAGTAATAATAAAAATATGAAAATTCATAATAATTATATATAGGTATATATAGTTAAATAATTAAGACCATTTCTGAATAAATTTAGTATAAGTAGTCTAATATATACAATTATGAAATAATTAATTATAAATATTATAGGAAAGGAAGAAGAGATGTAATCTATGTTACTACGCCAGTAGAACAGAAATTGAAAATGCCATTGGTAATAGGAGTAGACAGTACAACTATTCCAGATTTCGAACTAGAATTAGTTGAACAATTTCAAGGTCGTCATTTGACCCTTAGACTAAATAAAAACGATCAAATGATAGGAGAAATACTTGTGTGGACTATTAGTTACTGCGAGTCTTTCCAAAGATTCGAATATCGGAGCACATTAGATTTCGCTCATAGAATTATTTGTGGAGAAGAACATGAGTATTACAGAACCCTACCTGAAGATGCTACGATATGTATTTGTCTTTTAGAGGCACTGCTATATGGGCATCTACGTGATGTGTCACGTACTCCCATTCCATATGAATCAGAGGGGGAGTTTCTACTATTGGAAGAACTATGAATTAGAAATTGTACGACCAATGACCATTATAATAATGACCATTATTTAAAATATAAAAATAAAACGATAAATGTAAATAAAAAATTATAAATTATTAGTAATTAATAAAATAAGTATATATAAAAAAAATAATAAAAAACTTTTGTAATCATTAAATATAATGTATGTAAGCTTGTGATGTCGTTGCTTGTAATAGAGCAGCGACACATAAATTCGTAATTATGGACTTTGAATTTTCAATGGTGGACAGGACAAGCATGGTGGTTATTTCAGGAGCTATCTCAAATAGCCTAGATCGATTCAAAATTCGTAAGTTGGAAGGTAGACCTTTATTGTTACCTATCAACGAAGAACCAAGACCGATGAAAGACAGAGAGCTACAAGTAGCTATAAAAGAGATTAAAAGAGTATTTAGGTGTAAAACGGAGTTGAGAGATGCTTGTCTAGACCAGTTAAACAAAAGTTTGAATACGACAAGAAATAATTTGACACCTGGATATATTGAGAGTTACATCTTAAAAGGAAATAAGGAGAACGTAATAGTAGTATGGAACGGGCACTCTGATAAAAGTATTCTGCACAGATTAGATTTAACGCAATTTCCAATTTTAAACATAACATGCTATGATAAATTATTTAATAAAAATTTCACGATACAATTCGAAAAATTAAGTACCAGAGAAATAATATACGAAGTAGATATAGGGACATTTAACAAGTCGGGACGCCTACTTAATTTGGTAGAAACGCACGACATGATTTGTAAAAAGAAACATAAAATTACGTATGCACACGATCCTACTGTGGATGTAAAATACACCAAATGTATTTTTGACTTTGTGATACGAAAACAAAAATATGAAAATTTAATAAAACACTTTTAAAATTATAAATTAAAATTTTATATATAAATTTAATTTCAGACATAATAATTGAAAACTATAGTTAAATCAACCACAAAGTAATAAAACAAAATGAATAGATTGGAACAGTTAAGTGCGGAAATTGCACTAAATATTGAAACACAATACCACATAAATCCAGAACAAGGAGATTGGCATAATTTTACTAATTGCTATGACTATCATATAGTCACCGCAAATAATTCGATTTTAGTACCCTACGAGGACGACAAAATTTTGAAAATGATATCTGCAACTAAGAGATTTTTATCAGATATGTGCGTCGACAGAGATTTGAGTGAGCCTTATTGTTATGAGTTAAACTATTTTTTAGAAATATTAACTAACCCTGCAGATGTTTTGTACTATGATAGGTAATTATTCAGAGAATACTGGTCATTTCGGTTTGTGTAGTTAGCAGATAAATTCTTGTGACATGACAGTGAGAATGTGTCTGCAACTACCTGAACCTACTTGATAATATAACACGTTGGTTCAATCAATATTTTATGATAAATCCGGTTGGATTGTACGGCCCGCCCACTAACAACTTTTGACAATTGATTATGATGGAGCGAGTTCGTCACAATCCAAGTGATGGGGGATGATTGACCAAACAGTTATGATCAGTTAAAGATAGCGTCATTTGCAACGGACAAACTTAAAATAAATAGTTGGCCATTGCATTTGGGGATAATATTTGATTGAGTAAACTAAAGAGAGAGACAATATAAAAAAAAAAGAATATGTAAATATTAATACTATAAATAATAATAAATATTACATTAGGAAATAGTTATAAAAATATAAATTAAAGTATAAAATATAAAATTACTATTCAATATATATATACACTTATACTTAACGGAAACGTATCAGATACACTGAAATATTATAATAAATTATAAATAGAAACTACACATTACAAATATATTTTATTATATACTTTACTATTTTTATTCTATGGCAATAAATGCATTATTATCCACTAGACTTTAACTTTTATATTATATAAATTATAAAATTATATTATTAACCACTAACAAATTAACATTTACACACTAACCAATTATATTATATAACTATATTATTCAATTATTTTATATAACCACATTAAAAATATTATTCACTAACCATTTATTTTATTATATAAAAAAAAAAAGGGAAAAATTTGTAAGCACTAACAATTATTTACTAACCACTAAAAATTTATATATTAAGTACACTATTGTAATCAATAAATTTGTATTGTATAACTGAAATTTCATGAAAATGTTCAAACAATTGTATTATGATATTGTAAAACATACAAATAATTGTAAAATGTATTGTAATTGAAATTATTGTAAACAAGTTACAAAACTTGTATTGTATTTTGTAAACTTATATAACTATTTTTGTGCTAAGACTTTTGAAAGATTTCTGTCTTGAGGACATAAACCTTTTTTTTCGTGGGGAGGTGCTACGTGCTCTGATGTCCCGTACGCAATACTTAATACATAATACATAATATATGAAGGGGGTACGGCTACGTAGGCATAGGTATTAAAATAATAACCTACAATAATTGGGATAACACGAAAACCCGTATCAAAGATACTACGCCGTAAGCAATTAAATAAGGTAAAACAAGTCTAGACATTGTAACAGCCCATATTAATTTCAACCCTCTGCGCTGGGAGACTCACTAAAAACAATATATTAACCTAACCCAACCGCCAGAATATAATATAACGATATAATAAAAACTATATAATTATTGATAATCATATTAGTCACAACGCGAGTCTGAGAACTCGGACACAGTGATTGCGGTTAACCACCTGCTCGTGGGCGGATAGTCTCCGGACGTCATATTGGAATACATCATCGCACGAGCATCCTGAAATGCGTAATAGCGTGAGAGCGAATGACGCACATAGGAATAGGCCAGAAGGGATATGGGTAGGAGATCAGGGGACACTGACTATATAAGGGGGTCCAGAACAGGGCTCCCGCAGACGTGATTTTCCAGAGCTAGAGCAAGCACCTTCACGTCACTTTACACCAGAAATCGTTCATTGGGACTTAGTTTAATTTCCAATTAGTTTAATTATTTGAACTTAGAATATTTTCGAGCAGTTTTAATAAACACTTAGAAATATTTTGTCTATATTATTTCATCACAACCTATATCATTTTCGACAAGCTGTTGGCACGCTACACAACATTATGTTTTTAATGTTTTAATAAGCACCATATTATGTAATTTGTATTAAACATGAGATTTTGCTGGCAAAGTTAGTATATTTTTGTAGTAAAAACTGACTAGAAAGCAACGTTTGACATCATGTGAGCAGATAAATTCAAGTATTGTATGCTACACTCATAATATATTTCAATCTATATAATTATTGCAGACAAACACCATAAATAAAAACATTCTTCTGTGGTAAGATTTATACAGATTAATTACTTATGCTCCTATTGTATAATATTTACCCGTTACTTAACTAAAAAAAAAAAAAACAATAGGTATTTGTGTATAGTTATTTTGCTACAATATTTTAATATTTATGTATTAATTTTCTTTTTGGATCAAAGCATAATATATTTTAAATGTAAAATATACAATTTTGTACCTATCTGATCAGTGTTAAAATGCTTTTTGTAATATTAGTTATTATAGCTACACTGAGTAGGTGAAATTTGATTAAATAATAATGTTTTAATTTATGGCCTCAATTGTTTTTATTATGTTATATTATTTGTTTGTGTCTACAGATTTAAAATTTTTGAGAATAATTAATTATATATTTATCAATTTTTTAAACATAATCTGCATGGTTATGATTTTATCAGTTATATAACTAACTATTAAAACACACTAGTTCACTATATTTATATAATAAACATAATAATATATAACTATAGTATGTGTATGTGGTGTGTTAAAGAAAGGAAAATTACAGTCAATAAATGCATTAATTTTTTAATTAATTAAATTAATAGAATAGTTAAATTATTTAACATTTTAAACAATTTATCAGATCTTGTATGAATAATTAAATCACAAATATTAATTAATAATAACTTTAATAAACTTATTTGATATTTCATTTTTAGGAAAATAAACTTACTACTGCTTCTAATACAATTTCAAAGAACACAATGTCAATGGAAGGTAAATTAAAGATGAAATAAAATTAAAATATTTGCAATTTGTTTTATGATTTTTTTTCTTTTTTAGATGAATCATTGGATACTTTACATGTAGAAAGTCCCAACAAGTCAACATTAAGTAAACCTATTATTGATACAAATCGTGATCCTTGTCAAGGTAAGGAAAATGCATATTATTTATTATCGAACGGTTTTGGTCCGTATCAACCTAAAAATTATGATTTTCCAAAACGTGGAGGTAGAAAGTTTCGATCAGAATGGTTCATATCTTTTCCTTGGCTAGAATACAGTCCTAGTAAAGATTCAGCATATTGTTTTTATTGTCGTGCCTTCCCATCTAATAAATCAGATATAACATTTATTAGCGAAGGTTTTCGTCAGTGGTCAAAGGCTTGTTTTAAATCTTTTCCAAAGCATGAACAATCAGTACCACATAAAGAATCTATTACAAAAATAGCTGGATATAACGAAGCTAAAAAATCTGGTAGTATAATCAATAAAGTTAATACACAATATAATCAAGAAGTTGCTGAAAATAGGGAATATTTAAAGTGTGTTTTAGAAACCTTGCTTTTCTGTGCCCGACAAGGTATTGCCATAAGAGGACATAGAGAAAATGAAGAGTCTCAAAATAAAGGCAATTTTCAAGAATTATTAAATCTTCGTTCTAGAGATAATGATATTATAAGACGTTATTTTACTGAAAAAGAAAAAAACTTTCGGTATGTGAGTGGTGAATATTTAAATGAGTTTCTTGGATATATGGCTAATATTGTTATCAGAGATATTGTGGATAATGTGTTAATTGCTAATATTTTTAGTATAATTGTTGATGAAACACAAGATTTATCAAGGCACGAACAAGTTGCAATTATTTTAAGATATGTTAATAATGATTTTTCCCCAATTGAAGCTTTTTTAGGATTTTATAAAGTTGAGAGTACTGATGGTTTAACACTTTCTTTATTAATAAAAAATGTTCTTATTTCTAATGGATTACAACTTGAGTGTTTAAGAGGACAATGCTACGATGGAGCAGCATCCATGCGAGGTGCTTACAAAGGAGTCCAGTCAAGAATTAAGGAAGAAAATCCTTTGGCTTTATATGTTCACTGTAATGCACACATACTTAACTTATGTCTTGTTGATCTATCTAAACAAATATCTCATGTAAGAAATGTATTTGGTACTTTAAGTACTTTACATAATTTCATTAATGCTTCATCTAAAAGACAAGCGGTATTTGACAATATGCGTTCAAAGTTAAATATGAAAATGGGTGATGGGCCATCTACTTTGAAAAGTCTTAGCGATACTCGTTGGAGTTGTCGAATAGATGCTTTAGAGTCTCTTATATTTAATTACCAAGTTGTGATTGACTCGTTGGAAAATATTTCAGAAAATGATTCTATACATGGGTCAGATGCAAATTCATTGTTAAAATCAATGAAAACATTTGAATTTTTATTTTGTGTTCATTTTTTCAGAGATATTATGTCCATTACCAATATTTTGTCAAAATATCTACAGAGTTCCAATATTGACTATTCTAGTGTACAGCATATGACCAAAGCAACTATTCAAGAACTCTCTAATATGCGATGTGAAGATAAATTTGATATGATATGGAGTAAAGCTAATGTTATGAGGATAGATAATGAAATATGTTCCCCAATACTAAGTAGAAAATCAAAAGTTCCTAAAAAACTTGGTGGAGGTTTAAAACAAAATGAAAACTGTAATGTTAAAGATCATTATAAAATAAACATATACTTCCAAGTTCTTGATACTATAATAAGTGATATGAAAGAAAGATTTAAAGAAAATGACATACATATTTTAAACTGTATGCAAGATATAATAGTAAATGAACCAATAAAGTTCACTTCATTTCAAGATGTTAGTACAATGTATGGTTTTAATGAAAGTGAACTCAAGGCTGAAACAAAGATATTCAATAGGATGTACAAAAGCCTGAATACTGAAAATACTATCCAATCTAAAATAAAATATATGAGGTCAGGCGATAATGCTATTGGGTTTCCAACATTGGCAAAATTATATAAACTTTTTTTAACTATACCATCAAATTCTGCAGCATGTGAAAGAAGCTTTTCTTGTCTCCGACGATTAAAAAACTACTTAAGAAGTACTATGGGACAATCTAGATTAAATCATTTAGGAATTTTACAAATAGAACGTGAAAGATCGTTAAATATTAATAACGATGAAGTCATAAAACAATTTGACTCATCTACAATACCACGTCGTTTAAAGTTTAATAAGTTGTAATTATTATTATATTATAATTGTAAATGGTTATGTGATTTAAAGTTTAAATAAAAGTAATGTTTGTGGCTATATATATATATTTAATAAAATTAAATTTATAGCTTTTAATAACTTGTATTTATATATAAAAAGAATTATATAGATTTATAATGTATTTTATGTTAATAAAATATAATAATATGGCTACATTAAAACATTTTTTTGTAATGTTGGGGGTGTGGGGGCAAAGCCCCCACGGGTTTGTTTACCCCGAGTAACTTTTGCAACCCTGGATATTTTTCCCAAATTACGCCACTGCTCAATAGTCAATTGATTTAATATTTGATCCATGCGCCGACATAGTCTGCGATCCGACGAAGTCGGATCGCCTACCTGGTAGTTATAGTTGCATTGAATTTATTATCACAAGTTATTACCGATTATTCAACGCTCAAACGACAACATTCGACTTAAACATTTTTTCCTACTTTTGAAGGCAGGAGGTTAGACAATCCGCCGTAGGTGGATTCCCCAACTAGGAATCTATTTATACCGGTTGAGGGCTGATAGCTAGACACTCAAAATTCTACGTCTCAGCTTTCAAAAATTTTTCATTTTCGAAAGAAGACCGCCAAACAAGCGAACGTCTTATCAATTCTCGACAATACCCGCCATATCATCCCGATAGAAGACTCGCAGTACCACCAAATCTTCCTTTTTTAAAAACTTTCTGCTTTCAAGCTCTTCCATCCGTCCTAGGGTTTTCACTTACACCGAGTTTCACCCAAAGCGAGTTTCACGGGCCGCTAGTCTTATATTATAAAACGGTAAGGAGTACGGCCATCGTCCGCCAGGGGCGACGCGTAAAATGGTGGTTTGCCAATCAGAAAATTAAATTTTTTTTCTTACGTCCCGCCCGGCGATCGGTGTTCCGCACCACCGTTTCGTTATCACCGCGATCGTTATCAATTATTATTAGTTATTATTTATTATTTCGAAAATTTTCAGTTTTTCACCATATTTCAATACCTACTTTTCCTTCGTTTTTCGAGTCCGTTCTGTACGTATTCGTGTAGTGCACGACTTTTTCAAGCCGTACGTATGCGGTTTGTTCTCCGACGATCGCGTTCATGTCGATCGCCAACGCGGTAACAATTACGGCCGTAGAACGACGTTTTTTTCAGTTTTTTTTTCCGCAGACCGTTTCGTGTTTTAAGACCGTTCTGTCCGTATTCGTAGTGCACCTTTCGAAAGCATTACACAAATTCGGGTCGTGTGTTTCGGATCGCAGACGCTGACCGACTTACGAGGTATGTAATCCGTACTTTTTGATTTGTACTGTACTTATGTACATATTTATATATATATAATATATTATTATATTATTTTTACGTGTTATAGGCCTATTCGTTACTTTTGTCGTCTATCTCATCGTTCTCTACCGTCTACGTCGACGAAATATGGTACGTAAGTCATTACTTCGTTACAACTAATATTACTCATAGTAGTTTAATATAGTTTTTAAACGTGTTGCAGGTTTTCGGAGAGCGGTGATGTCTGTTTCGACGCACAGTTTTCATTTACCAATGTACACTACTTTTTGTTGATTCAATAAACTGCATTATATCATCATATTTATATTGTTCTGTTGTTCTCGGTAGCTCGACCTTTAGACACATCTTAGACCATTGGTCATGCTCTCTGGCATAAAAGTATTCACCGACGACGTTTGTGTCGCACAGTAGGTATTGTATTTACGATCTCGATTGTGTATTATAATATTACGTATAATAAGCTTATAGGTGAATTGTTGAGTTAATAACATTTAATATTTATTACTGACGTTCAATTGTACATTACTTTGAGAAACATACAAAGTGTATTCTGTAGTTGGATTTTTATAATTTATATTAAATCAAACAAAACCTGTGCAATATTATAACTTTATTGATAGTGTGTATGGTAACAACATTATGTTTTTAATGTTTTAATAAGCACAATATTATGTAATTTGTATTAAACATGAGATTTTGCTGGCAAAGTTAGTATATTTTTGTAGTATAAACTGACTAGAAAGCAACGTTTGACATCATGTGAGCAGATAAATTCAAGTATTGTATGTTACACTCATAATATATTTCAATCTATATAATTATTGCAGACAAACACCTTAAATAAAAACATTCTTCTGTGGTAAGATATATACATTATACAGATTAATTACTTATGCTCCTATTGTATAGTATTTACCCGTTACTTAACTAAAAAAAAAAAAACAATAGGTATTTGTGTATAGTTATTTTGCTACAATATTTTAATATTTATGTATTAATTTTCTTTTTGGATCAAAGCATAATATATTTTAAATGTAAAATATACAATTTTGTACCTATCTGATCAGTGTTAAAATGCTTTTTGTAATAGTAGTTATTATAGCTACACTGAGTAGGTGAAATTTGATTAAATAATAATGTTTTAATTTATGGCCTCAATTGTTTTTATTATATTATATTATTTGTTTGTGTCTACAGATTTAAAATTTTTGAGAATACTTAATTATATATCTATATATATTATTTTGTAAAACAATACGTTAAAATGAAAACTTACAACATTAATGTTTTAGCACACCAATAATGAAAATGTTATTTAGCATAGATTTTGCTGTCATGGTTGGTATATTTTTTCTTGCAACATTTGAGCTACATTTTGAACAAATCTGTTAAATTCATATATTGTATACACCACTCAAAGAATATTTCAAAATTTATATCTATTATTGCTTAAAATAATAATTTTTTATTTCGGTAAGGTTTATATTACACAAATTAATTATGCTTTAATTGTGTAATAGTTGCTTACTACAATATTTCATTATATATATTTTGATTTTAGTTTTTGAACCAAACACTCAATTTGTTGCAAATTTAATGTTAAATATACATTTCCTTTGATAGTTATATTAAAATGTTTTTTATTTATTATTTACAATATTATCGATCATATAAGGACAAAAGTATTTATTAGGTATTACGTTTATGTTAAATTTGCTCAAAAGTAATAAATAAATTATTAAATGAACAATAATGATAATTAAATTATTAATCATCAGTAAGCTTGAGTTAGATATGACTTATGACCTCAATGATTGAGAAATGATGTAGATCATCATGTATGAGCATTAGTATTTAATTTTTTTGATAAATTATGAATATTATATAAAATGGTGTATAGATTATTAAACACATTATGCTCATAATACATGATAGAAAAACACAGTGTAAACAGATATTGTAAATTAATACATCAAAAAGACTATAAATAAAGGTATTCAAGTCTCATAACACTCGAATTATACGAATCACATGAATAAAGCAGTGTATAACAAAAAATTCGTGGCGGGTCGGAAACTGTTTAAGTGCTCGAGATTTGCCAACAATACACAATTCAAACTGTAGTCGATAGGTTTAGGCGTTAGGATAGGATAGGATTTAGGCAGGGGTAACAAGATCGAATCACGCACCGGTGGATATTCCGGCGGCGCTTTGATTAACACTGCCTACCATTTTTGCATTTTTTTTATTTTTTTTCCTTTGTTTTTCTAATTATTATTCCATATTATTATTCTTATATAATATGTTAAATCAATCAAAACATGTGCTTAATTAATCCAAGATTTATCAGGGTTTTATGCAAAATTACTATCATAACTTTCTCAAGTTTCAAGATAAAAAAAATGTAACACTTTTACAACATGATTTAATAAATGAATTGTAGAATTTTTAACTTATTACTCACAATACTTACACACCGTCCGCGAACCGACGCAGTCGGATTGCCTACCTAAGCGATTTAGTTATATATAAATCGATTTTCCTTAAAGATAGGACGTTAACACATCGTTAGGGTAATCGGTCAAAATATCCAAGGACAAAATATCCACGGACAAAATATCCAAACCAAAATATCCAAGGACAAAATATCCAACGGTCAAAATATCCACGGACAAAATATCCAAATATATCCGTTTTTCCGAAAATAAGTGCATTACACTTTATTTTCTAATAAATCTAATAAAATATAAATATATTATATTATAATACATAAATTAATAAAATAATATAAAATAAAATGTAAAATAATCTTATTTTTTAATAAAATTAATAATTAATTTATAAAGAAAATAAGTGCATTACACTTTACTTGCTAATAAAATTAGCTCAAATACTCAAATAATATTAAGCATTTTGACAAGAAAAATAAAATTTTATAAATAAGAAAAATGTATAATATAATAGAGAAGGATCTAATAAAATATAAATATATTATATTATAATACTTAAATTACGTTAATAGTAATAATATCACAAAATATACTGCACACACATTAGTCAAATAATATAAAATAATTTGTTTTGATTAATACAGTATACACACAATAGTCAAATAATAAAATAATACAAAATAAAATGTCAAATAATTGTTTTTATGTATACAGTAGGTATACTAAAATAATAATTAAAATTTAGAAAATGTTTTTAAAAATAAGAAATTGTATCTTAATTATTGTCGAATAAAATTAGCTATTGCATTTAAAAAATTGGGAATGTCCCTAGTTCTATCATTATATTCTTCGCAAATATGTTTTAATAAGTTTTTTTTATTTTTTTTCGTTGGTGGTCCAATGGTCCCCAGTTGACGCTGTGCGACTTTCGTTTCGTCTGCTGCATTTTCATGCCGCATCTTGGTAATTAATGTCCAAATTGTTGGATGCTTGTGATTCACCTAAATCAATATTAAATAAATTATATTGAATAATTTAATTTTAATTTCTAATAATAAACACTTACTAAGTTTGAAAACCGATTATTCCATCCCTCACATACATTGTTAGTCCGATCTCCGTTATTTAATGTTGCATCGTTTACATTCCAGACAGATGGTGGAAAATGAGGAGATGTTTTTCGCAATTTTATACGTGTCTCCGATTGCCCGTTTCCGACTCTTTTATAGGACCCTATATACGTGCGCTCAAAATATTCGACCAAATCTGTGGCTTCTTCAGGCATGACACTTTTTAAATATGATAAACCTTAAAAAAATCAATGTTTTAAATTATTATTATTTGTTTCATTATTTCAAAAAGCATTCAGGTTTTTGAAAATATTTTTTTACATAGTTTCAAGTTGTTAAAAAAGCAACGTTTTTATTAAAAAAAAATTATATTTGTGTGGAGTGGAGTGGTACGGGGTTACCCCGTAAAATATTTAAAAATATAATTTTTTATTAAAAAACGTTATTTTTTTAACAACTTGAAACTATGTAAAAAAATATTTTTAAAAACATGAAAACTTTTTAAAATAATGAGTGTTTTATGATAAAAGAATCACCCTGTATGTATTTAATTTTATGTGACATAAGTCAAATTTCTATAAAGTCGAACCTTAAAATTATTTAATATAATATATAATAACTTATTATTGTTGAGAATCTCGTTAATTTTAAATAATATTTATTTAATAAATAAACGAGTTAAAAGTTAAATCGTTAATAATAATAACTCGTTACTTTTTTTTCAAATTTACTTTTAATTTAATAAGTTTTTTAATAAATTATATTTTACGTTTTAACTACTTACCTTTATCAATATCATTTATTGGTAAAAATGCCAGGCTGTCTAGCATGCCACAAAAATGTGAAAATTCCTCATTTGATCTATATAATTGTTCAAGACCTAACTGCTGTATTTTTCTATGTGTACTCTGGCAGAGATGAAAAAAGCATCCCTGGATTTGCACATCTTCCCCAATAACAGTTTTTATGGAATTTATAACTGCTTTTTCAAAATCCACATTAATAATTTGTGGGTCTGGAAATAAATTTTTTTCGGCACATTTATGCATTATAATTTGAAACATATTTTCGTAACTTGATTCGGTTTTGTTTTTGAGTAAAATGAAAGCGGCAGTTATAAAAACACTATTTATTTTAACGCGAATGACATACAATTGATGAAATATTACTGGAGCCATTGAAAAATTTCCATCCATATACCAGGTCGAAGCTTCAGTTAAATATTTCAAACCATTATCTGTTGCAAAAATAATTATTCGTTCAGTTTTGTCAGTCCCGTTATCGTGCAACAAAAAGCGTGTTGACTTGTCACCCAAATAACACCATTCATCCTCTATAACTAACTCACTGAGACAATTAGGATTTATTGGATTAGTTTTAGATTTTTGTCTTCTTAATCTTCTTTTTACAGTGTCTTCGGCTGGCATCAGAGCTTTTGTGTTATGGTCCACTTTTGCTACCACTTCGGAAAATATTTGTCCCGGCTTTTTTTCACTATGCACAGCAAGTTGAATCATTTCATTCACATATTTTGTTACATTAATTTTCTCTGTATTTTTGGTACATGTCATTAAATGTGTTTTTATTACGTGCGGTTCAGAATAATCCAATTCAGATTGTAAAATCCCTGGACATTTTAATACATTTGATTTTACACAGCGCCATGATATTTTTTTAATACCTTTATATTTAATAGTATACATATGTCCACTAAATAAGGCTTTTAAACCACCTTTGTTTGAACTCGTTATTTCCATATTATTAAATTTTAATAAATTTATAAACTGCACTTCACTATAACACGAAAACCGAACAACGTTGACGACGATGAAGACAATAATGATGTATTTTAGATTTATATTTCGAAGTTTGGAAAACAGACACTAAATATAGGTACAGCCACAGCTTATAGTCCGTATGGCTGTATAGGTACAATATAACATGATCTAATAAATAATAATCTGATAAAATCATTATAGTCACTCTCACTCACACTTGTCTTGTCGAAAATGTAAACGATAAGATACGTAATACGTATTATGGCATAGCGTCTCGTGAAATTTCCAGGTTGAAATACAATTATATTATTATATACGTATTATTACATTTTACTTTTATCGTGGGTGCGTGTATGATGTATACGTCCCTTATATATATAATAATATATATCAGCAAGTAACAACAATTAAAAGCTCAACTCATGGGTGGATTGGGAGAGCTATGGAATTGTATAGAAACCGGATCAGTTCCTAGATCCTTTTCTATTATATTATACATTTTTTTTATTTATAAAATTTTATTTTTCTTGTCAAAATGCTTAATATTATTTGAGTATTTGAGCTAATTTTATTAGCAAGTAAAGTGTAATGCACTTATTTTCTTTATAAATTAATTATTAATTTTATTAAAAAATAAGATTATTTTACATTTTATTTTATATTATTTTATTAATTTATGTATTATAATATAATATATTTATATTTTATTAGATTTATTAGAAAATAAAGTGTAATGCACTTATTTTCGGAAAAACGGATATATTTGGATATTTTGTCCGTGGATATTTTGACCGTTGGATATTTTGTCCTTGGATATTTTGGTTTGGATATTTTGTCCTTGGATATTTTGTCCTTGGATATTTTGACCTAGATTCCATCGTTAGACTTACACTTTTTCCTCTACAATACAACATCAGACTTTCGACGTTAGGAGGTATAACAATCCGCCGTAGGCGGATTGCCCAGCACAAGTATCGGTTTTCACTGGTTGATGACTAATTGCTAGACACTCAATTACCATTATTTTATTCTCATACAAAAAAGCACCGGGCAAACGGAACGATATATATCTAAATATAAATTGCTTAGCCAGATACCAATTTGCACCGGTTAAGGACTGATAGCTAGACGCTCAATTACAATTTCTGATATGTTATTTATTTTTTTAACATACTAAAAAGAACCGGGCAGGCGACGGGAAGCGATATTACACCAAATGATGATTAATAGCTAGACGCTCAATTACCATTTTCGGTACACATTTATTCTTTTTGAATTCAAACAAGCACCGGGCAAGCGACAATGCAAAATTTTAGTGACCGATTTCTAGACACCCGATTACCATTTCCAACCGAATTTCCCTTTAAACGATTTTCACTCGACCCCCTCGAAGGCGCCGGAGGCGGCTTCTACAAGTCTGGAATCGAGGCACACCAGCCGCTAATAGTATAAAACGTGAAGACTTTTCCTTTTGTCCGCCAGTCGCCGACGCAGCAAATTGCAGAGAGCCAATCGTAAATTAGATTTTTTCCCGACCCGTTATCACCGTTTTACGTTATCGCGCTATCTCGAAGTCGACGTTTAGTTGTTACTGTATATATCGATTTTCGAAAACTTTTCGACGTTTTAACCCCTTTTTTGTAATTTTTTTGGCGTTTTACGGCCCCGACGTCGTGTTTTTCGAGTACTCCGTGTTTTTTTACGCCCGGTAGAGTGCCCGTTTTCTACGTGTTTGTTTCGCTGCGTTCGCAGTCGCGTTTACCGAGACGGCCGCCGACCGACGTTCTCTCAGATTTAATTTCGACTTTTTCAGTTTTCGTCGTTCTTTTCACGCTTTTCTTCGACATTATGGTATGGTTTTTCGCGTACCCCCCGTCCTTTAAACGCCGTACTTTTACAACGTTTGTACGTGATATCTGTTAGTGTGATTGGACGGAACGATTAAAATCACCAAACGACGTATGAGGTATGTACGTCCTGCCTACTCGGTATTATTTTAATTATTTGAATCAACACTGCAGATTATTTTTTTGGATATCAAACGTCCTGACGGTGTGTATTTCTTTAAATATCAAATGTGTGTGTACTGCATTAGTATCTATTATCATTTATCATATGTGTTGCAGGTGTATGGTCAATGTCGCGGACCATTGATGTTCGTATGTTCGGACAGTGTTGATTTACTCATATAGGTACTACATAATATAGTTAAATTACTGTTTTGGATTCAATAAATCGCATTTTATCATTTTATTTACATTGTCTTATCCTTTGTAACTCAGCCCTAACACCATTAGTCCAATGTTTTACCTCAAGTAGTGCTTTGTTGCACAGAAGTGTTTATCGATGATGCAGGTTCATTCGCAAAGCACTGTCAGCATGTACTCCAACAGAGTGAATTGAAGCTACAGTATGTTTTTGATATAATTAAATAGTTACTTTTACTCAGGTGTTATATATATTACCAGCATAAACAGATTAAAACATAAGGAAAATGTTAATAGTTCATAAGTGAGTTGTTGAATTAGAGTAGTTGAATAACTATGTATCGTGTGATTCTTATAAGCTGAATAAAAAATAATGTAATCTACATATTATGATACATAAATTATTGTTGTACAACTCTACATATTATTTAGTATTATGTAATTAAGTAATTTTATGCTACACATAAACGCATGCATAAACTATAATACGTACTACATGTTTTCGCATACATCTAAAAATAAATTTTATTAATTAAATATTAAATATTGAACTATCGACATCGTTATAATGTATTGTATGATATCATTTATGCAATATGAAACATTTGGTAAGTTCAAAAGAATTAATTAGCAACCATAAGTATTTTTAATTTAATAGCCATCATAAGTTTCAGACGAAAAGTAATTAAATAGTTTTATAAATATTTTAAATTATACAATTGAGTATATTTGCAATCTATACAATATTTAGCTTATCAAAATAAATTTTACTTTTATTGTATAATTGTTTTCTACCTAATAAAACAAAAACTGATAATTATTTATGTGTAGGTATTATATACGTTTTATTTTTTGAATCGAGAACACAATATATAAATTTAAAACGTTAAAATTTTGTTTTTATATCTTATACTAACCATTTACAATGTTCAACGACATTTATTAGTATTATTCATTTATTTTGTGCATATTTAATTAGAATATAAATAGTTTATAAATTATTTTAATAATAATTAATTACTAAAAATAAGTTTGTGTTTGACTATACTTTAAAGGCTCAACTTTTAAAAGTATCATATTGATCATTGATTCATGATTTTATAGGGTTTAAAACGTTGAATAACTCAATTAAATTTTTTTATTTATATGATATAATTTATGCAATATCAAACATTTGGTAAGTTCAAAAGAATTGATTAGCAACCATGAGTATTTAAAAATTTTTAATTTAATTTAATAGCTACCATTTAAGTTACAGACGAAAGGTAATTAAATAGTTCTATAGTCTGATAGTAAATATTTTAAATTATACAATTGAGTATAGGTATTTACAATCTATAAAATAATTTATCTTTAGTTAAATTAAATGAATTTTTCTATTGTATAATTGTTATCTACCTAATAAATCAAAAACTGATAATTAAATATTGATGTGTTTATATAAAAATTTTATTTTTGAATCGAGAACACAATTAATAAATTGCAAACATTAATGTTTTGTTAAGACTGTTGTTATCATGTCTTTTGTAAGTATTATTCATTTATTATATGCATATTTAATTAGAATATAAACAATTTATAAATTTATTATATTAATAGTAATAGGTACATGACAAAAAATAAGTTTTACTATACTTTAAAGGCTTTTAAAAATATTATATTGATCATTAATTCATAATTTTATACAATTTAAAACATTGAATACCTCAATTAAATTTTTTTATTTACATAATATCAAACACGATACATGTATTTATAATAAAAATTTGTATAAAAAAAATACAATGAAAAATAATAAACATAAATAATATAACTATACAAATATAAATGGTAATTATACCTATAGCAATATTTTAAATTTAATTTTTTTTTATTTATAAATAAACACTTTGACCACATAGGTCATTGGCCTTGAAAAGAACAAAAGTAGTTATATAAATTTCATTTGTAACATGCATTTTGTATATAATTTGGAATTATAGACTATAGTGATCAGGTTCCTATAAGAATTGAGGTACATTAAATTAGTGTATACACTATAGTATGATAAATATATTAAATATGTCATCATACACAACCAAGGTGTTGTGTATTGCTATATATTGCATGTTATGTACAATTTACATTTTGCCATTCGACTTTGTTATTATGTTTATGCATACAATATGCAGTAGGTAATATGCTATAATAGTAGTAATCAGTCACGATGACATCAAATTAGAATAAAAATGTTTGATAAATAATATTAATACTAACAATAAATAAGTTTGAATTTGACTTTAATGTATTGCCTGAAGTATTTATATTAATAATGTAGACTATTTAAGTATAGTTTTAGAGGATTTAAATTTCTGAATAAATTTGGTTAATCCAAAAATTATATTATTATATTATTAAATTAATATTACAAATGAATGTAATGCACGTAAAAGATTACAATGTGTCAAAAGATATTGTTCGCAAATGCATGTAAAAGACAATTAATAAAAATATCCAACTCTCATTACATACGAAATATATTAATTACACAAGAAAAACAGTGCTTAACGCAAAATTCGTTGCGGATCGGAAACGGTTTAAATGGTCGAGATTTGACAGAATTTGACAACTCAAACTGTAGTCGATAGGTTTAGGCGTTAGGTCCCCATGAATAAAATAGGCAGGTATAGCTAGATCGAAACCCGCCCCGGAGGAATTAGCGTCGGCGCATGCCGTAACATGGCCGCCCGGATTTTTTGCATTTTTTTTCTCGATTTTTTCAGAAATATTTTGTTTTATATTTATTATGAATAAATACACGATTAAATTTACTTCCGTATTTACAGTTTCTTTTTCTGTAAATTAATAGAATAAATTACAAATTGTAACTCCCGTGTTATGAATGTTGTTAATATTGTATATTCAATACATAATAATATAAAATTCAATACAATTTCAACTATCCGCCCACATTGTCCGCGATTCGACGCAATCGGATTGCTTACTTGATTACTTTAGTTGTGTATCATAATTGATTTTCCCCGTTGATTGCTGACTACTAAAATTCAACACGCGATTTACCTCTGACTTTTTTACGATCATATCAACACCCGACTATCGACTTCCGAGAGAACATGACAAAATGTATAAAATATATTTGTACATAACATATTTCGAAATGAGAATTAATGAAAAGTTCTTATTATTTCACCAATTCCGCCCACAAAGTCCGCGATCCGACGAAGTCGGATTGTCTACCTGGTAGGTTTATTTGCGTGTAAACTGATTTTTCTATAGATAACTGATAAAGTATTTAACATTTAAAAACTCACTTTGACTTAAAATATTTTACCAACAAAACAGCATCCGCCTAACGATTAAAAGGCAATAACATTGCTTTAAAAAACTTTTACGTTGCATAATTTTTTTATTTTAAATACATACAAATACAATTAATTAATGGATAAGATTTACTTCCATATAAACAGTTTGCTTTACTGTGAATTACTGATTAATTAATAATATCATTGTCATAGTGCATGCGTTGTACACTCAATAGTCAATTGATTTAATATTTGATCCATGCGCCGACATAGTCTGCGATCCGACGCAGTCGGATTGCCTACCTGGTAGTTATAGTTGCATTGAATTTATTTTCACAAGTTATTACCGATTATTCAACGCTCAAACGACAACATTCGACTTAAACATTTTTTCCTACTTTTGAAGGCAGGTTAGACAATCCGCCGTAGGTGGATTCCCCAACCAGGAATCTATTTATACCGGTTGAGGGCTGATAGCTAGACACTCAAAATTCTACGTCTCAGCTTTCAAAAACTTTTCACATACAAAAGGAGACCGCCAAATAATCGAACGTCTTATCAATTCTCGACAACACCCGCCTTATCATCGCGATAGAAGACAAGCAGTACCACCAAATCTTCCTTTTTTAAAATCAATCTGCTTTCAAGCTCTTCCATCCATCCTAGGATTTCACTTACACCGAGTTTCACCCAAAGCGAGTTTCACGGGCCGCTAGTCTTATATTATAAAACGGTAAGGAGTACGGCCATCGTCCGCCAGGGGCGACGCGTAAAATGGTGGTTTGCCAATCAGAAAATTAAATTTTTTTTCTTACGTCCCGCCCGGCGATCGGTGTTCCGCACCACCGTTTCGTTATCACCGCGATCGTTATCAATTATTATTAGTTATTATTTATTATTTCTAAAATTTTCAGTTTTTCACCATATTTCAATACCTACTTTTCCTTCGTTTTTCGAGTCCGTTCTGTACGTATTCGTGTAGTGCACGACTTTTTCAAGCCGTACGTATGCGGTTTGTTCTCCGACGATCGCGTTCATGTCGATCGCCAACGCGGTAACAATTACGGCCGTAGAACGACGTTTTTTTCAGTTTTTTTTTTCGCAGACCGTTTCGTGTTTTAAGACCGTTCTGTCCGTATTCGTAGTGCACCTTTCGAAAGCATTACACAAATTCGGGTCGTGTGTTTTGGATCGCAGACGCTGACCGACTTACGAGGTATGTAATCCGTACTTTTTGATTTGTACTGTACTTATGTACATATTTATATATATATAATATATTATTATATTATTTTTACGTGTTATAGGCCTATTCGTTACTTTTGTCGTCTATCTCATCGTTCTCTACCGTCTACGTCGACGAAATATGGTACGTAAGTCATTACTTCGTTACAACTAATATACTCATAGTAGTTTAATATAGTTTTTAAACGTGTTGCAGGTTTTCGGAGAGCGGTGATGTCTGTTTCGACGCACAGTTTTCATTTACCGATGTACACTACTTTTTGTTGATTCAATAAACTGCATTATATCATCATATTTATATTGTTCTGTTGTTCTCGGTAGCTCGACCTTTAGACACATCTTAGACCATTGGTCATGCTCTCTGGCATAAAAGTATTCACCGACGACGTTTGTGTCGCACAGTAGGTATTGTATTTACGATCTCGATTGTGTATTATAATATTACGTATAATAAGCTTATAGGTGAATTGTTGAGTTAATAACATTTAATATTTATTACTGACGTTCAATTGTACATTACTTTGAGAAACATACAAAGTGTCAAAGTGTATTCTGTAGTTGGATTTTTATAATTTATATTAAATCAAACAAAACCTGTGCAATATTATAACTTTATTGATAGTGTGTATGGTAACAACATTATGTTTTTAATGTTTTAATAAGCACCATATTATGTAATTTGTATTAAACATGAGATTTTGCTGGCAAAGTTAGTATATTTTTGTAGTAAAAACTGACTAGAAAGCAACGTTTGACATCATGTGAGCAGATAAATTCAAGTATTGTATGTTACACTCATAATATATTTCAATCTATATAATTATTGCAGACAAACACCTTAAATAAAAACATTCTTCTGTGGTAAGATTTATACATTATACAGATTAATTACTTATGCTCCTATTGTATAATATTTACCCGTTACTTAACTAAAAAAAAAAAACAATAGGTATTTGTGTATAGTTATTTTGCTACAATATTTTAATATTTATGTATTAATTTTCTTTTTGGATCAAAGCATAATATATTTTAAATGTAAAATATACAATTTTGTACCTATCTGATCAGTGTTAAAATGCTTTTTGTAATAGTAGTTATTATAGCTACACTGAGTAGGTGAAATTTGATTAAATAATAATGTTTTAATTTATGGCCTCAATTGTTTTTATTATATTATATTATTTGTTTGTGTCTACAGATTTAAAATTTTTGAGAATAATTAATTATATATCTATATATATTATTTTGTAAAACAATACGTTAAAATGAAAACTTACAACATTAATGTTTTAGCACACCAATAATGAAAATGTTATTTAACATAGATTTTGTTGTCATGGTTGGTATATTTTTTCTTGCAACATTTGAGCTACATTTTGAACAAATCTGTTAAATTCATATATTGTATACACCATTCAAAGAATATTTCAAAATTTATATCTATTATTGCTTAAAATAATAATTTTTTATTTCGGTAAGGTTTATATTACACAAATTAATTATGCTTTAATTATGTAATAGTTACCTATTGCTCAACTAATAAAATATAGTATATTAATGTATAGTTACTTACTACAATATTTCAATATATATATTTTGATTTTAGTTTTTGAACCAAACACTCAATTTGTTGCAAATTTAATGTTAAATATACATTTCCTTTGATAGTTATATTAAAATGTTTTTTATTTATTATTTACAATATTATCGATCATATAAGGACAAAAGTATTTATTAGGTATTACGTTTATGTTAAATTTGCTCAAAAGTAATAAATAAATTATTAAATGAACAATAATGATAATTAAATTATTAATCATCAGTAAGCTCGAGTTAGATATGACTTATGACCTCAATGATTGAGAAATGATGTAGATCATCATGTATGAGCATTAGTATTTAATTTTTTTGATAAATTATGAATATTATATAAAATGGTGTATAGATTATTAAACACATTATGCTCATAATACATGATAAAAAAACACAGTGTAAACAGATATTGTAAATTAATACATCAAAAAGACTTTAAATAAAGGTATTCAAGTCTCATAACACTCGAATTATACGAATCACATGAATAAAGCAGTGTATAACAAAAAATTCGTGGCGGGTCGGAAACTGTTTAAGTGCTCGAGATTTGCCAACAATACACAATTCAAACTGTAGTCGATAGGTTTAGGCGTTAGGATAGGATAGGATTTAGGCAGGGGTAACAAGATCGAATCACGCACCGGTGGATATTCCGGCGGCGCTTTGATTAACACTGCCTACCATTTTTGCATTTTTTTTTTTTTTTTTTTCATTTGTTTTTCTAATTATTATTCCATATTATTATTCTTATATATGTTAAATCAATCAAAACATGTGCTTAATTAATCCAAGATTTATCAGGGTTTTATGCAAAATTACTATCATAACTTTCTCAAGTTTCAAGATAAAAAAAATGTAACACTTTTACAACATGATTTAATAAATGAATTGTAGAATTTTTAACTTATTACTCACAATACTTACACACCGTCCGCGAACCGACGCAGTCGGATTGCCTACCTAAGCGATTTAGTTATATATAAATCGATTTTCCTTAAAGATAGGACGTTAACACTTCGTTAGTCATTATATCTTTTTTTATTATTAATATTATATTTATTCGTTTTCGCCGTATTCGGTATTCCCGTTACGTTACGTATGTATAAATATTATTTTCTCTTTTTACGTACGTATATGTAAGAATTATATTATTCGTTTTCGTTTAATAAGATATTATATATAATATTATATTATAATATATTATATTTTTTCTTTGTATAATAATACGTATATTATATATATATTTTTTTTTATCACTGCGATTGTTATCAATTATTATTATATTTCAGTTATTACTATTATTATTTCGAACGTTTTCCGTTTTTCACCGGATTTAAGACTTTTTCACGTTTTTCGGTGCCGTTCTGTCCGCGTTCGTCTCTTTCAAACCCTACGTATACGGTTCCGATTGCGTTCGTGTCAATCGCCATCGCGGTATAAATTACGGCCGCCGAACCACGTTTTTTTTCAATTTTTTTTTCCGTTTCTTGTTTTACGACTGTTCGGTACGTATTCGTGAAGTGTGCCTTTCGAAAGCCGTACACAAATTCGATTCGTGTTATATTATTATTATTTTTATATTTCTGTATAATATATTAACATATTATATTGTAAAAAAGAATGGTGAAACACAATATGTGTATGTATGGAATAATTAGAAAATATTTTAAGAGACTGTGCTATAATGTATCTATTAAGGTCATATAGATCAGGTATACACAGTAATATTTAATTCTTTGAATAAATTTGATATGTTAAAATAGTGTATATTCTATAGTACTCAGATTAATTACCTAAATGCTCCCTATTGTATAATAGTTACTGGTTGCTTGACTAATAAAAAACAATATTTCATATTTATGTACTAATTTTCTTTTTGAATCAAACACATAATATATTGCAAAGGTTTAATATATGTTTTAGTATCAGCATTTTTATTATGTTTTTTTAATAATACTTATTAACTACCACTGAGTATGTTAAATTTACTTATGATTAAATAAATAATAATAATCAATAAGTTTTAATTTATGTCCTTGATTGTTTATATTATATTATATTATTGATTTGAGTACAGATTTAAAATATAATTAAATTTCTATATAATTTATTATATTGTAAAAAAGATTGGTACCTATCTAATTAAACACATTATGTGTAGGTATGGAATACTTAGATTATATTTTAAGAGACTGTGCTATAATGTATTTATTAAAGCTATATAGACCAGGTATGCACATTAATATTTAATTCTTTGAATAAATAGTGTATATTTTATAGTTTTTTTCTATACTAAGGATAATAATATATAATACAATAAAAGCATGACATAATACTGTAGATAAATACATTAAAAAGACAATTAATAAGAACATCCAAGCTTCATGAGGGCTTTATGCAAAATTACTAATAACTTTTAAGTTTGAGATAAAAAAATATAACACTTTTACAACATGATGTAGTAATAAATGTATTGTGGATAATTTCACTTACTACACTCACAATACTCATATTGTCTGCGATCCGACGCAGTCGGATTGCCTACCTGAGTGGTTTAGTTACACATAAAGTATATTAAATATTTAGCAAATAAAAATTTCAGATTTCATAATTTGCTCTCACGTAGTCTGCAATTCGACAGTCGGATTGCCTACCTAAGTGATTTATTTGTGTATAAATCGATTTTCACAAAAGATAATAACATTATACAACATTAACACTTTATTCAACTTCAACTTTTTCCACTACAATACAACATCAAATTTCGACGTTAGGAGATATAACAATCCGCCGTAGGCGGATTGCCCAGCACAACTATCGATTCGCACTGGTTGATGACTAATTGCTAGACACTCAATTACCATTATTTTAAATAGGTATTTATTTTATTCTCATGCAAAAAAGCACCGGGCAAACGATACGATATGTATCCAATCCATAATTGCTCACCTAGGTATCTATTTGTCCCGGACTGATAGCTAAACGCTCAATTACAATTTTTGATATGTTATTTATTTTAACATACAAAAAAGAACCGGGCAGGTGACGGGACACGATATTATACCAAATGATGACTGATAGCTAGACACTCGATTACCATTTTCGGTACACATTTAATCTTTTTAAATTTAAACCAGCACCGGGCAAGCGTCTATATACAAACTTTTACACCGAATGATAACTTATTACTGATATCTCACACTCATAATAATCAACTCTATAACAATTTTAGTGACCGATTTCTAGACACCCGACTACCATTTCCAACCGAATTTCCCTTGAAACGATTTTCACTCGACCCCCTCGAAGGCGCCGAAGGCGGCTTCTACAAGCCTGGAATCGAGGCACACCAGCCGCTAGTTTGCGCCCGTTTGCCGTCGGCGCTAGGTGTATTTATAGTGAATTACCAATCAGAAAATTAGATTTTTTTTCGAGTCCCGCCCCGCCCGTGGATCGACGTTCTGAGCCGTTTCGTTATCACCGCGATCGTTATCAATTATTACTTATTATTATTTTGAAAATTTTCCGTTTTCACCGGATTTCGAGATTTTTCCTTCGTTATTCGAGACCGTTCTGTACGTATTCGTGTAGTGCGCGACTTTTTTAAGCCGTACGTATACGGTTTGTTCTCCTATTGCGTTCGTGTCGATCGCCAACGCGATAACAAATAAGGCCGCCGAACGACGATTTCTTTCTGTTTTTTTTCCGCAGATCCGTTTCGTGTTTTACGACTGTTCGGTCCGTATTCGTAAAGTGCGCCTTTCGAAAACAGTTCACAAATTCGGGTCGTGTGTTTTGGATCGCAGAGTGTAGACGAGGTATGTAATCGCTTATATTTGCTTTGTACTGTATATAAATATATATAATATATTATTATATTATTTTTACGTGTTTTAGGCCTATTCGTTACTTTTGTCGTCTGCCGCATCGTTCTCGACCGTCTGCGAAGCGAAATATAATACGTATGTCATTACTTCATTACTACTAATATACTCATAGTAGTTAATATAGTTTTTAAACGTGTTGCAGGTTTTTGGAGAGCGGTGATGTCTGTTTGACGCACAGTTTTCATTTACCCGTGTACACTACTTTTTATGGATTCAATAAACTGCATTATATCATCGTATTTATATTTTTCTGTTGTTCTCGGTAGCTCGACCTTTAGACACATCTTAGACCATCGGTCGTGCTCTCTAGCACAAAATTGTTCACCGCGTACGTTTGTGTCGTACAGTATTGTATTTACTATTTAGGTACTCGGGTGTGTATTATAATATTACGTATGTGAATATGATGGGCTCATTGGTGAAATATTGAGTTAATAACATTTAATTTTTATTACTGACGTTCGATTGTACATTACTTTGAGAAACGTAAAAAGTATATTCCGTAGTTGGATTTTTATAATTTATGTAATATTATTAAATCAATCAAAACCTGTACTTCATTAATGATAAATAAAATATTTTATTTTTAATTATAGTTTGTATGGTTATAACATAATATTTTAAATGTTTTAATAAATACCATATAATACAAATTGTATTAAACATAAGATTTTGCTGGTAACGTTAGTATATTTTTGTAGTAGAAAGCAAAGTAGTGAGCAGATAAATTCAAGTATTGTATGTTGCACTCATAATATATTTCAATCTATATAATTATTGCAGACAAATACCTTGAATAAAAACATTCTTCTGTGGTAAGATTTATACATTATACAGATTAATTACCTATGCTCCTATTTTATAATATTTACCCATTAGTCAACTAAAAAAAAAAACAATAGGTATTTGTGTATAGTTATTTTGCTACAATATTTTAATATTTATGTAGGTATTAATTTTCTTTTTGGATGAAACGCATAATATATTTTAAATGTAAAATATACAATTTGGTATCAATGTTAAAATGCTTTTTGTTATAGTAGTTATTATAGCTACACTGAGTAGATTAAATTTGTTTAAATAATAATAAGTTTTAATTTATGGTCTCAATTGTTTTTATTTTATTGTATTATATTATTTGTTTGTGTCTACAGATTTAAAATTTTTGAGAATAATTAATAATTATATATCTATATATATTATATTGTAAAACAATAAGTTAAAAAGACAACTTATAACATTTAATGTTTTAGCACACCAATAATGAATATGTTATTTAACATAGATTTTGCTGTCAAGGTTGGTATATTTTTTCTTGCAACATTTGAGCTAAATTTTGAATAAATCTGATGAATTCGTATATTGTATACATATACATCACTCAAAGAGTATTTCAAAATTTATATTTATCATTGCTTAAAATAATAATTTTTTACTTTGGTAATATTTATATTACACAAATAAATTATGCTTTAATTGTGTAATAGTTGCCTAATGCTCAACTAGGTAATAAAATATAGTATAAATGTATAGTTACTTACTACAATATTTCAATATATATATTTTGAATTGAACACCCAATTTATTGCAAATTTAATGTTAAATATACATTTCTTTTGATAGTTATATTACAATGTTTTTTATTTATTATTTACAATATTATCGATCATGTAAGGACAAAAGTATTTATTAGGTATTATGTTTATGTTAAATTTGCTCAAGAGTAATAAATAAATTATTAAATGAACAATAATGATAATTAAATTATTAATCATCAATAAGCTCGAGTTAGATATGAATTATGACCTCAATGAATTATATATAATAATTCATCATGTATGAGCATTAGTATTTAATTTTTTTGATAAATTATGAATATTATAAAATGGTGTATAGAGTATTTAACACATTATATATGCTCATAATACACAATAAAACATCACAGTGTAAACAGCGGCGCTTTGATTAACACTGCGATTCATTTTTCGCATTTTTTTCTTTTTTTTTCCTTTGTTATTCTAATTATTATTCTATATTATTATTCTTATATGTTAAATCAATCAAAACTTGTGCTTAAATAATACAAGGTTCACCAGGGTTTTATGCAAAATTACTATCATAACTTTCAAGTTTCAAGATAAAAAAATATAACAGTATTACAACATGATGTAATAAATGTATTGAAGATTATTTCACGTATTACACTTACAATACTTACATCGTCCGCGATCCGACGCAGTCGGATTGCTTACCTGAGGGGTTTAGTAACTCATAAAGAACATTCAATTTTTAGCAAATAAAAAATTCAGATTTCATTAATTGCGCCCACATAGTCTGCAATTCGACGGAGTCGGATTGCCTACCTATGCGATTTAGTTGTGTATAAATCGATTTTCCCAAAATATAGGACATTAAAATTTCGTTCGACTTAAACTTTTTCCCCTACAGTACAACATCAGACTTTCGACGTCAGGAGGTATAACGGCGGATTGCCCAGCACAAGTATCGATTTTCACTGGTTGATGACTAATTGCTAGACACTCAATTACCATTATTTTATTTATTATTTTATTCTCATACAAAAAAGCACCGGGCAAACGGAACGATATATATCTAAATATAAATTGCTTAGCCAGATATCAATTTGCACCGGTTAAGGACTGATAGCTAGACGCTCAATTACAATTTCTGATATGTTATTTTTTTTTTAACATACAAAAAAGAACCGGGCAGGCGACGGGAAGCGATATTACACCAAATGATGATTAATAGCTAGACACTCAATTACCATTTTCGGTACACATTTATTCTTTTTGAATTCAAACAAGCACCGGGCAAGCGACAATGCAAAATTTTAGTGACCGATTTCTAGAAACCCGATTACCATTTCCAACCGAATTTCCCTTTAAACGATTTTCACTCGACCCCCTCGAAGGCGCCGGAGGCGGCTTCTACAAGCCTGGAATCGAGGCACACCAGCCGCTAGTCTTATAGTATAAAACGTGAAGGAGTTCGTCTCTAGGCCTCCAGGTGCGACGCAGCAAATTGCAGAGAGCCAATCGTAAATTAGATTTTTTCCCGACCCGTTATCACCGTTTTACGTTATCGCGCTATCTCGAAGTCGACGTTTAGTTGTTACTGTATATATCGATTTTCGAAAACTTTTCGACGTTTTAACCCCTTTTTTGTAATTTTTTTGGCGTTTTACGGCCCCGACGTCGTGTTTTTCGAGTACTCCGTGTTTTTTTACGCCCGGTAGAGTGACCGTTTTCTACGTTTTTGTTTCGCTGCGTTCGCAGTCGCGTTAACCGAGACGGCCGCCGACCGACGTTCTCGCAGATTTAATTTTGACTTTTTCAGTTTTCGTCGTTCTTTTCACGCTTTTCTTCGATATTATGGTATGGTTTTTCGCGTACCCCGCGTCCTTTAAACGCCGGACTTTTACCACGTTTGTACGTGATATCTGTTAGTGTGATTGGACGGAACGATTAAAATCGCCAAACGACGTATGAGGTATGTACGTCCTGCCTACTCGGTATTATTTTAATGGTATATTTCTACTTTACCGGACACCTTTTTTTTTGCGATTTTTGTAATTGAAATATATGTAGTTAAGTACGCTGAAAACGATGGTGAAGTCAGAATTTGGGGCTCGGACTTAGTTTGTAAGTTACAGGTCTAAAATACTTTCTACATTTCCCTTAAATAGGTATTATGGTTCCAATAATATTATGATAAGTGTGGTGCAGTGGTCAAATTCACAAACTGTCCAACGCGTGCCTCAGGTTCGAATCTAATGTGGATCGAAATAATTTTTACATTTTTTTTTCAACTATTTTAATTTTTATTGACTAATGACTATCAACTATAAATACAAAATAAATGATTATATAATATATATAAGAATAAACATTTTCTATCATTTATTGCCGTCGTCGTCGTCGTCGTCATCGTCGTCGTCGTCGCCGTCGTCATTAAATATAACATTTTCATTGTCTTTATGGTACAGTGTACCAGCGTGTTTGAAAAACTCAGCTGTCGGATCTAAATTATAGATCCGACAGTGTTTGGTAAACATGTGTTTGGCCAAGTATCCCGGGAAAAATTTTTTTTTCCGGCAATAATTGGACATTGATGCCTTGGCGTGTCTCCAGGAAGTCTCAATGGAATTTGAGTGCACTCCAGTTTCCGGGTCCTTGAAATGGAGGCTATGGTTGACCGTCATGTGGACATAGCCTTCAATGTTTAAGGTGTTGTAAGCCTAAAATAAAATTATTTATTCAATTTATATTTACTATATGCAATATTCAAACATACCTTCCAACAATCGGAGATTATGGTTGTTCCGGGCTTAATCCACTCTTTTATGACGTGTAGTAGGGTTGTGGCGTCACGCTTTTCAACCGGGACCATGAAAACATTGCCAGTTTCCCTTTCATAGCCCCCGAATACCCACTGTCCCTCAACCCTGTGGCCTCTATGGTGTTTTCGACGCCCAAATTTCGATTCGTCGATCTCAACCGTGTGGCCATATCCTCCCAATTTTACTTTTTTGATCACCATTGCGTCATATGTGACTTCTCGGCAAAATGATGACCAATCAGTAATGACCTGATGAGATAGCCGCAATTGGGTTTTTATGACCGGGAATGTACAGTTTGACGTCCATAAGTTGACAAAGCCACAAATGTCTAACAGCGATAGATGTGACTTATAAAAAAAAGTCTTGTGTCGGAGTGATATGCTAAAAAATTAATAATAGAATTGTATAGTTGATTTTTAAGTATTTAATTATTCTTTTTTATATAATCCCAGGTTTTTTTTTAGTTATTGAATTTTAGTAGTACTTACCTATAATTACAGAGTTTTTTCCCCTTTTTAGATTTAATTTTTTCACGACAAATCCATTTAAAATTGTCGAGTGAAGTTTGGTCTTTCACCAACTTCATTTGATGTCCACGGATACACTTTTCTTCCGTGGGCAATGCACCTAACTGTTGTAATTTATTAATCAAACCTAAACCGTCGTTTAGGTTTGACATCATAAATAAATCGAATAAATTAATATGATTCTCCATCGTATAGTGTCGTAGATGTTTTCGCGTACGCACAGAAATAATTAAAATAAAATTCGTGGTATAGAAATCTTAAACTTATCATTTTATCTTATCGAAAATAAAGACCACGGAGCAACAACAAGACATCTCCATTTTTTTGAAAAATCTCCATCGGTGACTCGGTGAAATTAAAATGCATTTTTCCAACCCTGTGACCTACTTTAGGTGGTATTGCATAGCAAATCGAGGGATATTTTCGTTTTTAATTGTCCGAGCGAGCGCAGCGAGCGAGTGACCCCGCCGGGTGACTCGGTGTAACAAAAATGCATTTTATTTACCGTGTTGCGTACTTGAGGTGGCGTTGCATAGCAAATCGAGGGATATTTTCGATTTGCGGAGCGGAGCGACGGCGCCGAGGAGCGTAGCGACGAGTGCCGAAACGCCCAAAATCACTGTTCGTTTCAGGGATTTTGTCATGTCCATGTGACCTACTTGAGGTGGCGTTGCATAGCAAATCGAGGGATATTTTCGTTTTTAATTGTCCGAGCGAGCGCAGCGAGCGAGTGACCCCGCCGGGTGACTCGGTGCAACAAAAATGCATTTTATTTACCGTGTTGCGTACTTGAGGTGGCGTTGCATAGCAAATCGAGGGATATTTTCGATTTGCGGAGCGGAGCGACGGCGCCGAGGAGCGTAGCGACGAGTGCCGAAACGCCCGCAATCACTGTTCGTTTCAGCAAATGACTCCGCTCGGAAAATGGAAATCTCCAGAAAAACTCGAAAATTTTTTAAAAAAAAGTGCAAAAAAAATGTTTGGCCGCTTCGGGTCTTGAACTCCGGACGGGCTGCGTTTAAATGGAATTAGTGTCCATCGCAACTAAGTAAAAATGTGACTAAACTAGCTATTTAAGAGAATTGTGAAAAAGGGTTTAACTTCGCGGGCCTATAACTTGGAAACTAAATCCGAGCGCCAAATTCTGATTTCACCATAATTTTTTTCGTCAAAAATATGACAAAGTCCCACAAAAAAATTCGCAAAAAAAAGGGTGTCCGGTAAAGTAGAAAAGTTCCAAATATCAAATGTGTGTGTACTGCATTAGTATCTATTATCATAATATGTGTTGCAGGTGTATGGTCAATGTCGCGGACCATTGATGTTCGTATTTTCGCACAGTGTTGATTTACTCATATATTACATAATATAGTTAAATTACTGTTTTGGATTCAATAAATCGCATTTTATCATTTTATTTACATCGTCTTATCCTTTATAACTCAGCCCTAACACCATTAGTCCAATGTTTTACCTCGAGTAGTGCTTTGTTGCACAGAAGTGTTTATCGACGATGCAGGTTCATTCGCAAAGCACTGTCAGCATGTACTCCAACAGAGTGAATTGAAGCTACACTATGTTTTTGATATAATTAAATAGTTACTTTTACTCAAGTGTTATATATATTACCAGCATAAACAGATTAAAACATACGGAAAATGTTAATAGTTCATAAGTGAGTTGTTGAATTAGAGTAGTTAATTAACTATGTATCGTGTGATTCTTATAAGCTGAATAAAAAATAATGTAATCTACATATTATGATACATAAATTATTGTTGTACAACTCTACATATTATTTAGTATTATGTAATTAAGTAATTTTATACCACACATAAACGCATGCATAAAGGATAATACGTACTACATGTTTTCGCATACATCTAAAATTAAATTTTATTAATTAAATATAAAATATTAAACTATCGACATCGTTATAATGTATTGTATGATATCATTTATGCAATATGAAACATTTGGTAAGTTCAAAAGAATTAATTAGCATCCATAAGTATTTTTAATTTAATAGCCATCATAAGTTTCAGACGAAAAGTAATTAAATAGTTTTATAAATATTTTAAATTATACAATTGAGTATATTTGCAATCTATACAATATTTAGCTTATCAAAAAAAATTTTATAAATTTTACTTTTATTGTATAATTGTTTTCTACCTAATAAAACAAAAACTGATAATTATTTATGTGTAGGTATTATATACGTTTTATTTTTTGAATCGAGAACACAATATATAAATTGAAAACGTTAAAATTTTGTTAAGAATGTTGTTTTTATATCTTATACTAACCATTTACAATGTTCAACCACATTTAATAGTATTATTCATTTATTTTGTGCATATTTAATTAGAATATAAATAGTTTATAAATTATTTTAATAATAATTAATTACTAAAAATAAGTATGTGTTTGACTATACTTTAAAGGCTCAACTTTTAAAAGTATCATATTGATCATTGATTCATGATTTTATAGGGTTTAAAACGTTGAATACCTCGATTAAATTTTTTTATTTATATGATATAATTTATGCAATATCAAACATTTGGTAAGTTCAAAAGAATTGATTAGCAACCATAAGTATTTTAAATTTTTTAATTTAATTTAATAGCTACCATTTAAGTTACAGAAGAAAGGTAATTAAATAGTTCTATAGTCTGATAGTAAATATTTTAAATTATACAATTGAGTATAGGTATTTACAATCTATAAAATAATTTATCTTTAGTTAAATTTAATGAATTTTTCTATTATTGTATAATTCTTATCTACCTAATAAATCAAAAACTGATAATTAAATATTGATGTGTTTATATAAAAATTTTATTTTTGAATCGAGAACACAATTAATAAATTGCAAACATTAATGTTTTGTTAAGACTGTTGTTATCATGTCTTTTGTAAGTATTATTCATTTATTATATGCATATTTAATTAGAATATAAACAATTTATAAATTTATTATATTAATAGTAATAGGTACATGACAAAAAATAAGTTTTACTATACTTTAAAGGCTTTTAAAAATATTATATTGATCATTAATTCATAATTGTATACAATTTAAAACATTGAATACCTACCTCAATTATATTTTTTTATTTACATAATATCTAACACGATACATGTATTTATAATAAAAATATGTATAAAAAAAATACAATGAAAAATAATAAACATAAATAATATAACTATACAAATATAAATGGTAATTATACCTATAGCAATATTTTAAATTGAATTTTTTTTATTTATAAATAAACACTTCGACCACATAGGTCATTGGCCTTGAAAAGAACAAAAGTAGTTATATAAATTTCATTTGTAACATGCATTTTGTATATAATTTGGAATTATAGACTATAGTGATCAGGTTCCTATAAGAATTGAGGTACATTAAATTAGTGTATACACTATAGTATGATAAATATATTAAATATGTCATCATACACAACCAAGGTGTTGTGTATTGCTATATATTGCATGTTATGTACAATTTACATTTTGCCATTCGACTTTGTTATTATGTTTATGCATACAATATGCAGTAGGTAATATGCTATAATAGTAGTAATCAGTCACGATGACATCAAATTAGAATAAAAATGTTTGATAAATAATATTAATACTAACAATAAATAAGTTTGAATTTGACTTTAATGTATTGCCTGAAGTATTTATATTAATAATGTAGACTATTTAAGTATAGTTTTAGAGGATTTAAATTTCTGAATAAATTTGGTTAATCCAAAAATTATATTATTATATTATTAAATTAATATTACAAATGAATGTAATGCACGTAAAAGATTACAATGTGTCAAAAGATATTGTTCGCAAATGCATGTAAAAGACAATTAATAAAAATATCCAACTCTCATTACATACGAAATATATTAATTACACAAGAAAAACAGTGCTTAACGCAAAATTCGTTGCGGATCGGAAACGGTTTAAATGGTCGAGATTTGACAGAATTTGACAACTCAAACTGTAGTCGATAGGTTTAGGCGTTAGGTCCCCATGAATAAAATAGGCAGGTATAGCTAGATCGAAACCCGCCCCGGAGGAATTAGCGTCGGCGCATGCCGTAACATGGCCGCCCGGATTTTTTGCATTTTTTTTCTCGATTTTTTCAGAAATATTTTGTTTTATATTTATTATGAATAAATACACGATTAAATTTACTTCCGTATTTACAGTTTCTTTTTCTGTAAATTAATAGAATAAATTACAAATTGTAACTCCCGTGTTATGAATGTTGTTAATATTGTATATTCAATACATAATAATATAAAATTCAATACAATTTCAACTATCCGCCCACATTGTCCGCGATTCGACGCAATCGGATTGCTTACTTGATTACTTTAGTTGTGTATCATAATTGATTTTCCCCGTTGATTGCTGACTACTAAAATTCAACACGCGATTTACCTCTGACTTTTTTACGATCATATCAACACCCGACTATCGACTTCCGAGAGAACATGACAAAATGTATAAAATATATTTGTACATAACATATTTCGAAATGAGAATTAATGAAAAGTTCTTATTATTTCACCAATTCCGCCCACAAAGTCCGCGATCCGACGAAGTCGGATTGTCTACCTGGTAGGTTTATTTGCGTGTAAACTGATTTTTCTATAGATAACTGATAAAGTATTTAACATTTAAAAACTCACTTTGACTTAAAATATTTTACCAACAAAACAGCATCCGCCTAACGATTAAAAGGCAATAACATTGCTTTAAAAAACTTTTACGTTGCATAATTTTTTTATTTTAAATACATACAAATACAATTAATTAATGGATAAGATTTACTTCCATATAAACAGTTTGCTTTACTGTGAATTACTGATTAATTAATAATATCATTGTCATAGTGCATGCGTTGTACACTCAATAGTCAATTGATTTAATATTTGATCCATGCGCCGACATAGTCTGCGATCCGACGCAGTCGGATTGCCTACCTGGTAGTTATAGTTGCATTGAATTTATTTTCACAAGTTATTACCGATTATTCAACGCTCAAACGACAACATTCGACTTAAACATTTTTTCCTACTTTTGAAGGCAGGTTAGACAATCCGCCGTAGGTGGATTCCCCAACCAGGAATCTATTTATACCGGTTGAGGGCTGATAGCTAGACACTCAAAATTCTACGTCTCAGCTTTCAAAAACTTTTCACATACAAAAGGAGACCGCCAAATAATCGAACGTCTTATCAATTCTCGACAACACCCGCCTTATCATCGCGATAGAAGACAAGCAGTACCACCAAATCTTCCTTTTTTAAAATCAATCTGCTTTCAAGCTCTTCCATCCATCCTAGGATTTCACTTACACCGAGTTTCACCCAAAGCGAGTTTCACGGGCCGCTAGTCTTATATTATAAAACGGGACGGAGTACAGCCGTCGTACGCCAGGGGCGACGCGTAAAATGGTGGTTTGCCAATCAGAAAATTAAATTTTTTTTCTTACATCCCGCCCGTGATCGGTGTTCCGCACCGCCATTTCGTTATCACCGCGATCGTTATCAATTATTATTAGTTATTATTTATTATTCGAAAATTTTCCGTTTTTCACCATATTTCAATACTTTTCCTTCGTTTTTCGAGTCCGTTCTGTACGTATTCGTGTAGTGCACGATTTTTTCAAGCCGTACGTATGCGGTTTGTTCTCCGACGATTGCGTTCGTGTCGATCGCCAACGCGGTAACAGTTACGGCCGTAGAACGACGTTTTTTTCAGTTTTTTTTCCGCAGATCCGTTTCGTGTTTTACGACCGTTCTGTCCGTATTCGTAGTGCGCCTTTCGAAAGCATTACACAAATTCGGGTCGTGTGTTTTGGATCGCAGACGCTGACCGACTTACGAGGTATGTAATCCGTACTTTTTGCTTTGTACTGTACTTATGTACATATTTATATACCTATATATAATATATTATTATATTATTTTTACGTGTTTTAGGCCTATTCGTTACTTTTGTCGTCTATCTCATCGTTCTCTACCGTCTACGTCGACGAAATATGGTACGTATGTCATTACTTCGTTACAACTAATATACTCATAGTAGTTTAATATAGTTTTTAAACGTGTTGCAGGTTTTCGGAGAGCGGTGATGTCTGTTTCGACGCACAGTATTCATTTACCGATGTACATTACTTTTTTTTGATTCAATAAACTGCATTTTATCATCGTACTTATATTGTTCTGTTGTTCTCGGTAGCTCGATCTTTAGACACATCTTAGACCATTGGTCGTGCTCTCTAGCATAAAAGTGTTCACCGACGACGTTTGTGCCGCACAGTAGGTATTGTATTTACGTTCTCGAGTGTGTATTATAATATTACGTGTAATAGGCTTATAGGTGAATTTTTGAGTTAATAACATTTAATATTTATTACTGACGTTCAATTGTACATTACTTTGAGAAACATACTAAGTGTATTTTGTAGTTGGATTTTTTATAATTTATATTAAATCAAACAAAACCTGTATATAATGTAATATATATATATATAATGTAACCTGTAATATTATAACTTTATTGATAGTGTGTATGGTAACAACATTATGTTTTTAATGTTTTAATAAGCACCATATTATGTAATTTGTATTAAACATGAGATTTTGCTGGCAAAGTTAGTATATTTTTGTAGTAAAAACTGACTAGAAAGCAACGTTTGACATCATGTGAGCAGATAAATTCAAGTATTGTATGTTGCACTCATAATATATTTTAATCTATATAATTATTGCAGACAAACACCTTAAATAAAAACATTCTTCTGTGGTAAGATTTATACAGATTAATTACTTATGCTCCTATTGTATAATATTTACCCGTTACTTAACTAAAAAAAAAAAAACAATAGGTATTTGTGTATAGTTATTTTGCTACAATATTTTAATATTTATGTATTAATTTTCTTTTTGGATCAAAGCATAATATATTTTAAATGTAAAATATACAATTTTGTACCTATCTGATCAGTGTTAAAATGCTTTTTGTAATATTAGTTATTATAGTTACACTGAGTAGGTGAAATTTAATTAAATAATAATGTTTTAATTTATGGCCTCAATTGTTTTTATTATATTATATTATTTGTTTGTGTCTACAGATTTAAAATTTTTGAGAATAATTAATTATATATCTATATATATTATTTTGTAAAACAATACGTTAAAATGAAAACTTACAACATTAATGTTTTAGCACACCAATAATGAAAATGTTATTTAACATAGATTTTGCTGTCATGGTTGGTATATTTTTTCTTGCAACATTTGAGCTACATTTTGAACAAATCTGTTAAATTCATATATTGTATACACCACTCAAAGAATATTTCAAAATTTATATCTATTATTGCTTAAAATAATAATTTTTTATTTCGGTAAGGTTTATATTACACAAATTAATTATGCTTTAATTATGTAATAGTTACCTATTGCTCAACTAATAAAATATAGTATATTAATGTATAGTTACTTACTACAATATTTCAATATATATATTTTGATTTTAGTTTTTGAACCAAACACTCAATTTGTTGCAAATTTAATGTTAAATATACATTTCCTTTGATAGTTATATTAAAATGTTTTTTATTTATTATTTACAATATTATCGATCATGTAAGGACAAAAGTATTTATTAGGTATTACGTTTATGTTAAATTTGCTCAAAAGTAATAAATAAATTATTAAATGAACAATAATGATAATTAAATTATTAATCAATAAGCTCAAGTTAAATATGACTTATGACCTCAATGATTGAGAAATGATGTAGATCATCATGTATGAGCATTAGTATTTAATTTTTTTGATAAATTATGAATATTATATAAAATGGTGTATAGATTATTAAAAACATTATGCTCATAATACATAATAAAAAAACACATACAGATATTGTAAATTAATACATCAAAAAGACTATAAATAAAGGTATTCAAGTCTCATAACACTCAAATTATACGAATCGCATGAATAAAGCAGTGTATAACAAAAAATTCGTGGCGGGTCGGAAACTGTTTAAGTGCTCGAGATTTGCCACCAATATACAATTCGAACTATAGGCGATAGGATTGGGCGTTAGGATAGGATAGGATTTAGGCAGGGGTAACAAGATCGAATCACGCACCGGTGGATATTCCGGCGGCGCTTTGATTAACACTGCCTACCATTTTTGCATTTTTTTTTATTTTTTTTTCATTTGTTTTTCTAATTATTATTCCATATTATTATTCTTATATATGTTAAATCAATCAAAACCTGTGCTTAATTAATCCAAGATTTATGAGGGTTTTATGCAAAATTACTATCATAACTTTCTCAAGTTTCAAGATAAAAAAAATGTAACACTTTTACAACATGATTTAATAAATGAATTGTAGAATTTTTAACTTATTACTCACACTACTTACACCGTCCGCGATCCGACGCAGTCGGATTGCCTACCTAAGCGATTTAGTTATATATAAATCGATTTTCCTTAAAGATAGGACGTTAACACTTCGTTAGACTTACACTTTTTCCCCTATAATATAACAGTAGACTTTCGACATCAGGAGGTATAACAATCCGCCGTAGGCGGATTGCCCAGCACAAGTATCAGTTTTCACTGGTTGATGACTAATTGCTAGACACTCAATTACCATTATTTTATTTATTATTTTATTCTCATACAAAAAAGCACCGGGCAAACGGAACGATATATATCTAAATATAAATTGCTTAGCCAGATATCAATTTGCACCGGTTAAGGACTAATAGCTAGACGCTCAATTACAATTTCTGATATGTTATTTATTTTTTTAACGTACAAAAAAGAACCGGGTAGGTGATGGGACGCGATATTACACCATATGATGATTGATAGCTAGACACTCAATTACCATTTTCGGTACACATTTATTCTTTTTGAATTCAAACAAGCACCAGGCAAGCGACAATGCAAAATTTTAGTGACCGATTTCTAGACACTCGATTACCATTTCCAACCGAATTTCCCTTTAAACGATTTTCACTCGACCCCCTCGAAGGCGCCGGAGGCGGCTTCTACAAGTCTGGAATCGAGGCACACCAGCCGCTAGTAATAATAATAAAACACGTACTAATCACGGATGTGATTAGTATCACATAGTTAATAAATATAAAAATGTATAGTCCGGCCAACTTAAGAACGCTACTCTTTCGCGCATCCAAATGACCGAGCTCCGCGGTTTCGTACCCAAATTTCTCCCACTCTACCACCTAGTCGCCGCCGTAAATTCCCCCACTCAGTACGCGGCGACCGGTGGCTAATTCCTCGGCCGCCGCCGCCGTGTAGCAACCGGTGGTTGTATACACCGGCTCAAATACAACATGAAAATAATAACACCTGGCGTCAGGTGTATCTATTCAAAATATGATATGCATGAGTTATTAATAATTTATTTATGCAATTATTTTTGTACTTTAACAAAAATGAGTAATTGTACATCACATAATACACATTTTGTAAAAAAAACCATTAGAATACCAAAAAAAAATTTAAATACAAAAATTAATTTAAATGATAACAAAAAATCAAAATAATTTAAATACAATAAATTAATCGGAGTCTGAATCTGAAGAACTTGTGTCACCTGTTCCAATCGTAAGAATTTGACGTCCATCGTCGGGTTCTTCATCCAATAATTCGTCAGTTAAATTTTCAAGGTTCCAAAACTTGTCTTCTTCTTTTACGACATGTTCAACAAAATTAGTCCACATTTCTGGTGTTACATGGTCCACCCCTTTTTTCAATAAATCAAGTACGTCCTTTAATTTGAAAGTATTGTTGTGCGTCCGGACGTAATTTTTTACGGAGGACCACGCGAGCTCAATTGGATTGGTATATGGTGGTAATCGCAATACGATTTTTTGGTTGTCTTTTGCATATTCATCAACGACATATTTGTCGTATTGTTTTTTCAGTTTTCGCACTTTTTTCATTAAATCGACTTTGACTATTGGATGGGTCACGATTTCACCTTTACTCTCAAGCCAATCTATTATTGTCTGTTTTTTCCAACTCATGGTTGGCATTTGACATTTCTTCACGGAGTGATAGGGAGCATTGTCCATAACGATGACGGCGTTTTCTTTTAATAAAGGTAGAGTACGGACAAACCACTCGTAAAACGTATCACCATTCATATCGTCATGATAGTCTGAAGAATTGGTTTTTGATTCGAAACATAATAGGCCCCCCGGGACAAAACCCTCTGTTGACCCGATATGTAGAACGATGAGACGTTTACCTTTTCCGGAGGGTTCCTTTTGTCCCGTGGTTAGGCCTTTAAGAAATGCATCATGTGAAGATTTTACCGTCGTATCTATCCACGTTTTGCTGTGTGTTTCGCCTGCATTGACCCACGTCTCATCCAAATAATATATTGGTCGATTTTGCGATCTGTAATGCCTTATTTTTCGTAAATAATCTCGGCGCCAGTTTATTAGATCTTCTCTTTCGAGAAGTGCACTGAGTAGTATGTATTTGTATGTTCTGAGCACTTTTGAGCAGGGAGATTTAAAAAGTTTAAGGCGAACTTTCCCCCTCAAGCCATTTTTTTTCCCTGTAACACGAAAAACACTGTTTTTTCAAAAACCATAATGTATGTTCTGAGCACTTTTGAGCAGGGAGATTTAAAAAGTTTAAGGCGGACTTTCCTCCTCAAACCATTAATTTCCATCCTTGTATATTATACATGTTGGTTACACTGTTTTTTTTTTAAAAAAAAAGTTATAAATTGTTTATTTAATACACTTTAATTCAGTTAGTAATAATCCTTCGTTTGATCAAGTTCTGGTTTTTTTGTTTCAAATTTTTTCTTAGTAAGTGAATATTTTCAGTTTAAAAAATGAATTTTCAAAAATTTAGCAACAATTTTTGTTCACTTGTTACTTTAGTACGAAACAATGTATATCCTGCACATCCACAATATACTACATTTTCATCAAGATTGAAAACATTCAACTTATTTCCACTAACTTCATATCAAGATAAATATTCATTAGCTGAATACGGTTTTATATATTCAGGAAAAAAAGATATCGTTGAATGTTTTTGCTGTGGACTTATCTTACATAATTGGGAAAAAGATGATAATCCATGGATCGAACATTCAAGATGGAATCCGAAATGTATATATGTACTATTATCAAAAGGAAATCAGTTTATTGAAAATGTGATAAAAAAATACGGTAATATTAATAACATTTGTGAATGTAATTGTGAATCTAGGTCATATGATACTGTTTGCTAACAAATTGTATGATTAATTCTAACTTTTTTTATGTTATGATAAATAAATATTTTATTATTATAATAAATAATTTAAATGTGTTAATACATGATTTAATACCTCGTGAACATGTGGCCTAGTGGGATAACGCGTCTAATTTAAATTAAATATGTTAATGTTTCTAAAATTTCAGGTTCTATGGTTAGGTAAGTAGGTAAATATAATAACCCTTTACTCGCTATCTGACTGGGTCATATGTTCACATTTTTTTTTTTTTTTTTTTTTAATGTCTATCCCCACCCCTCCCCTCCCACAGGGTTAGTATATAATATGTAGAAGTATATAAAAATTACTAGTTTAAGCTAAGCTCTCTACTGATCATATTCAAACTTCAAAACAATACCGGTTTACTACATTTTTTTTTAAATATTTTAGAAAATTATTGTTGTTCAAAAAGTGTTCACCATTGGTAGAACTCATCGTCATATAATATGAATCCATCACTCGTTGTATCAAAATCAGTGTTCGATATCCGTCCTTTTAGCAAGAAAAGTGTGACGGTTGGACTTCTAGTTAATAAACAAATTTCAATTATTATATTATTAGAATGTAAATTAACTAAAAAAGTTGTAACGCTTGATCTAGTACAGTGGTGTATATTAATGTGTGAAAACAATTTTAATACAATTATTAATAATTTACATACTCGATGTAAACGTGTTAGAATTTCAGACAACTTTTTCTACTCTGTTAACGTAAACCAATCAACTATTGTTTTATATTCTAATGATAACTACATAACATTATCTCATGTTGATCTTCATCGTTTAAAACAATTACAACATTGTATAGACTTGTATATAGTTGAAAAACAGAAAAAGTTGGAATCATACCAAAAAACATTCGATACAGCTTACGCGTTAATCAAGGCTGACGTAAACGGGTTACCATTGTCTTGTCAACGAAACGAATTTACAAACCAATATATTCAAAATTATGATTTCAGCTATAGTAATATACAAAGTGATGATATTTCATTCATGTACGAGCTATTACAATTTCATTTTAATTCTTTATCAAACATGATTTTGCAGGATTTAATAATATTGTGTATATATATATATATATATATATTATATTACCTAACTGCTAGTATTAATTTTTATATTATTTTTTTATTTTAACCTATAAATGTATTATTTGATTTCTATTTAAATAAAAAAAAACAAGGCATATAATATTGTAATCAAAGTTTTATTATTTATTTAAATGATTTCCAGCCACCACTATTATAAACATAGTTTATTTATAATACATATCAAATTCGTGTAATTTTTTTCTTCGAATCTTTCATAAAGCGGTCGAAAAGTGTTTGAACCATTTCGTTCAGCTCACTCGATATTGTTTGATCCTTTAGCAGATCGGTTATTGCAAGTTTCATTGAACATTCAGCATGTTTCCATCTATAAAAATTATTTTTATAATAATATCTTACTTAAAAAATAAATAACTATAGTATTATTGTATACTATAGTTATTTAGTTATATTCGAAGCGCGATAGTAAAGTAATATAATATATTTTACCTGTCCTTGGAATCAACATGCTCAATGTTTTTCGTTTTATAATGTGACAACGTCCAATAGTCAGTAGATTTTTCGTCAGCAGGTGCCTTTATAATCAAAATCCCGTCGTCTTGTCGAATGCTCATTGAATTTGTAATTTCCAATCCAATTTTCTGATCTTTCATCAATTTTCCAATTTTTTCTCGATAAGAAATATTCTTTAAAAAAATAATTTAATTATAATTTTGTTCACTTGATCGGTTATGTAAAATCACTCACTTTTTTTGATTTTTTTACATTGTTTTTCTTCTCGTAGACCCTCTTTTGACTACCCGGTTTTATTCCTGTTTTTCTGTCTTGAGTGTCTATCATATCAACCTATAACCATAATAAGCGATTAGTTAATGTTTTTTTAGTTTATAAACAGTTTTAATTAAATGTTTAATAATTTTAACATTTAAAAAAATTATAGTAACGTTATATTTATCTTTACCAAGTATGACTTAATATTTGATTCTATTAAAAAAAAAATAAAAAGATATATTTTTTATTTATACGTACATCGCTTACAGCAAAGGATTCTTCATCATCACTCCTGAATGAATTGATCGACATTATTTTATTTTTTTGAAAAGTATTTTAATTTATTAAAAAATAGAAAACTATTTGTATAAAAAACATGGACTCGCTGTAGACTCGTTGAAGTAGACTGAAAATATTATATCAAAAAGGATTACTTATATACGTGTTCTCTCGTGGTCTCAAGTAGTCTGAAGTTCATTATACGACCACGCATAATCACACATAATTAATTATAGTCATGTTTCAAAAAAATACTGCCAATTCTCATGACTATAATTAATTTGAGTTATTTGCATATTATTCTTTTTTAAAAAATTACAACAGTGCAACAGCTTTTTATTAGAATTTAATTATGCTTCCATTTTTTAATTAAATTCTTGATAATGTAATAAAATATTGACTATAATTAAATTATGGAAGCATAATTAAACTCTAATAATAAGCTGTTGCATTGTTGTAATTTTTTAAAAAAGAATAACATGTAAATAACTCAAATTAATTATAGTCATGAGAATTGGTAGTATTTTCGAAACGTGTTTGACAATGTTTTTATTTTAAGTACATTGTGCAACCACGATCTCGTTACTATATATTCTTTAAACCCAGGGTTCCCAGGATGTTTTTTTATCTATTTAATATACTTTAACATTTAGCAATACTAACAGGTTTTTATTTACAGTAATGCAGATTTCATACTTTCGTATATAATATACAAATAACTCAAATTAATAATAGTTATGAGAATTAATAACAGGTTCTTATTTGTAGAAATGTGGATATCGTATTAATTATAACCTCCGACTCTGTGAATATAATACGAATATCATAAAAAAATAGTATACTTTCTATTAACTCAATTAATTATAAGATTTTAAAGAGATGGAAAATTGGATACTATATAATAAGGAATCCATTTTTTAAAAAACCCGCAGTTTTATTGTGAACACAAGTGTACGCTGAACACCAACATTTTTTTTTTCAAACATATCTACAGAAACCAAAATGTAAGTACCTACTTTTTGTTATTATTTCAATTTTTTATTCTATTATATAAAATTATTTATAATAAATCTAAAATTTATCTAAAAAAATAAATAGTTAGATATAAAATCAACTTTTATCATAATAACGCTACAGTAATGTACCTATTTTGTCTATATTATACGCCAGGTAACATTTTATTCAAAAACAAAGTAAACGATAGTAATATGATAAAATTTGATATTTTTGTTCTTAAACAGTGATATGAACTTGGTTTTATTATTATTATTAAGGATAAAAGAAATATCGATAATATTTATAACCATTTAAAAAATATTAAAATGATCTAATACAAGTTTTTTTATTTTTTTTAAATTTTTTTTATCGGTCTATTTTACTTAAATATTGTCTATTAATAAAATAAATTAAAATTTTTTTTAACCATTTATATTACTCATAATACTCTCAATCTATATGTAACAATAAAAAAAAATATAATATAAATACTTATAAATTATAGAATAATACAATGGATTCTCAAATTGAATATGTCAACACACTAATCGAGGAAATATTAAATCAAAGACAGCAAAATGACGAATTTTCAGATAGGGAAGAAGAAACTAAAAAAGAAAAAATTAAAATAATTAATAAAAAGATTCGTCAGGCATATAAACGGAAAGTACTGAACCCAGTAGAAATAATAAATTTAAGAGATGAAAAAATAGTATTTTAAGCGAGTACAATCATTTTAATTTTATTGGTTTACAATGCGATAAACGCATACGTAGACAATTATCAAATTTGTATGATCAATTAAATGATCTAAAAAATGGTAATTGTGAATTTATTTCTATATTAAATTATAATCACCCGATTTCAGATCACTAATTCAAATAGCCATATTTAATTTAGTTTTATTTTAATGCTATTATTATTATTATCACTGTTTAAGCTATTATTAATTGTTATTTTATAAATAAAAATAAATGTATCAACATTCTGAATTTATTTTTTTACTTTAAAAAATAATGAAGAATATTAGATATACACTAAACCTAAACAAAAAAATCTTTGTCAATGAAATGAAACTGTTTTAATATAAATTATTATAAAGATAAAAATAAAAAGTTTTTTTGAAAGCAGAAATTTAAGTTAATCACGGAATAATGTATACTATTTGTATCATTAATAATAAAAATATTAAATATTATAATTATGTTTTTATTTTTTTATTTTATTTTTTTTTAAAATACTAACAGAACGATGACTATACCAGATGAGGCTATGTATTCATGTGTCATTCCATACGAGCTATGGCGGGTTATGGCATATCCATTTGCGTATAGCGAAAGAGATCTGTTAGATTTGTTTAATAATTCGAATTATATACTAAAAGAAGTATATGTTGAAATTATAATAAATCATAGATCTAAAAAATCATATTGTTCTATATTTTGTGTACTTAATGATAACAATTATGACAATATAAATTACATTTGTCTCGTTGGTTATCATAGACAGTTTCTAACAATTATGGGATTACAAACATATTGTCAATTCCATAGGTGTATGAAATGTTCAAAATATTTAACAATAGTTGACTTATATACACAATTTCCATTAGCAACCAATCCATTTACGACATATACATTTATACCGACACATGGAGATTTGATTAATACCGTTCATTCATAATATATAACATGTAATACATTAATTTTTAATCATAACTCGTCAACTATTGATATGAATAAGACAAGTATTGTTTTTGTAAATAGTTCATATATTCGTAAAATTTTCATAGAAAATGACCTTCTGTAGATGTGGTCGGTTGTATGAATCAATGAATCTAGCGTACAGATGGCAAAGCTCCAGTGACTTTTATAGTTCCACATTACACTCGTTTTGTGTGTCGCATAGATGATTCGTTAACATTTATAACCGACCCGAATCCGATAATTCGGTGGCTACAACGGTGTGGAATAACATATGAAACTATTTAAAAACTAAGTTTTATTCAAATCAATAACTGATTTGTAAAATATATTTTTTTTAAAAAAGTTTTCATATTTTTTTTTTCGGATAAAATATATAATAATATAAAAAATAATTTTTATAGAAAAAATGGATTTAGAAATGGATTATTCACAGGATTTATTCAATCACATCAAAAATGAAATTAAAAGACTAAAACAGCAAATGGTTGAAAACGAAGAACGAGAAGTACAAGACCAAAGAGAAAAAAGAAATTCGCTAAGTTTAATTAAAAGAGATTTAAAAATGTTAAAATATGAAAAATATTTAGCAAAAACAATTTCATTTGATCCGGAAAAAAAAATATAAAAGAAAGAATAATAAAATTAAAGGAAACACAACGGCTTGTAAAAAATTATTATGCCTTTTATTCTCATACAAGTTTTGAAAGAGATCAATCCACTTATAACCTACACAACAAATTTACTATATTGTTACGCGACATAAAATTATTAACAGAACCGTATGAAAGTATATAAGTATATAAGTATATAAGTATTAAATTTATATTACTTGAAATATTAGATATTATTTATTTTACCTAATGATTTTTTTTTATTTAATAAAAATAAAAATATACATATATATTTAAAGAAAAAAAAAAATACGTTTTTTTTTATTATAGCCTCATTATGAAAAGAAAAGTAATAACAAAATATAAGCGTATGAAAACGTCGGGAACTGGACTGATTGAAATCGAGAGATTTAAAAAATGTGCAAAAACTTACATCATCAAGAACTATAAGAAATATACAGATTATAAATCATTTTTTAGTTATATTTCAAATAAGCTAATTTGTAAGTTGAAACAATCATGTCTAAATACATCCATAAAATTTAATATACATGTTGACGCTGTTTACGAACGTCCAGTAACCCATGATATTCAGGATATGGCTTTTAAAACTTCAAACATTTTAGCATGTAGTTCATCTGACTTTACTATTTTATTGAACAGAATGTTTAATAAAATATTAACTGAGGAATCAGAATTTATTGCAAAAGGTTCAGGTTGGTCACTTGTATCAATAGATGGGTAAATGGGTTACAATTAAGAATTAATTTAGTAAACCCTTTGAAAGGAAGTTCATATCTTGATTTACCTATATTTATAAAAAAAAAAAGCCATAATAAATGTTAGAAATAAAGATGTATATTGTTTTAAATATTCTATACTTAGCAAATATGATCAACGTTCGAATAAATCACGATTTAACCAAACGTATTTCAATATTCTAGAAAAAAAAAGTGGATTAAATTTTAAATGTATTGATTTTCCGACACCAATAAAACAAATAAAAAAATTTGAACGTCTAAACAATGTTTCAGTTAATGTTTATAGTTTAAATAATAAAAGTAATATTTTTCCTTTATGTATAAGTAAAATAGAAAGAAAAAATCATTTTGATCTATTTTTATATAATAACGATAAAACAGCATTATTGTTATATTAAAGATTTTTCAAGATTTATTAGAAGTCAGAAAACTAAAAATTGTTCTAAGTTAATTATTTGTAAGAGATGTTTTACAACTTTTGGGAATAAACCGTGTAAAAGTAAACTTTGGGGTGAAGAAGGATTGATTAAACATAAGCAAATGTGTGATAAGAATGAATTAGGAAGACCAATAATGTTTGAAGAAGGAAAAGATGATGAATTCATATATTTTAAAAGTTATAAAAAAACCAATAGAATACCGTTTGTTATTTATGCTGACTTTGAATGTATTTTGAACCCTAAACAGACTATAGAGTTGAATAAAAGTAGTAAAAAATCTAAGGTTTCTAAAACCCATATTACTCATTTACATGAAATTATGAGTTACGCGTTTTATGTAAAAGTTGATTATAACAGTATAACAAAAAAGCTATTGCATCAATTTAAAATTCCAACAAAGATAATAATGTATAGAGGTAAAGATGCAGCAAAAAAGTTTATGGAAAATATGATCGATATTGGAAAAAAGATAAATGATGTATATGAAACTAATATACCAATGACTACATTGACTGAAAAGGAAGAAAAACAATTTCAGAGAGCGGAGGTTTGTGAAAAATGTTTATTATCTTTTGAAAAAAATAATTTATTAAAGGTTAGAGATTATTGTCATTTTACTGGTAAATATAGACAATGCCTTTGTTTTAAATGTAATTTTGTAATAACTAATCCATCATTTGTTCCAATTTTTTTTCATAACTAATCATATGATGGTCACTTTATAATTCGAGAACTTGGTTGTGATGATAATGATATTCACGTTATTCCGAATTCATCGGAAAAATATGTATCCTTTAGCAAAGAAATTGTTCCCAGATTTAGTATAAAGTTTGTTGACACATTCCGTTTCATGGCCTCCTCATTAAGCGAACTTGCACAAAATTTGTCTGAAGATAAATCAAGATTTAGAGAGACTCTAAAAATATTTTCTTATAAAAAATTAGATTTAGTCACACGAAAAGGGGTTTTCCCTTATGAATATATCGATAGTTGGAGTAAATTAAATGAAACTCGTTTGCCTCCAAAATCTGTATTTTATAACTCTTTAAAAGATGAAGAAATTAATGATGATGATTATTCTCATGCTGAAAAAATATGGAAAGTATTTGATTTAAAAACTTTGGGTGAATATAGCGACCTTTACTTGAAAACTGATGTAAGTATATTAACGGATGTATTTGAAAATTTTAGAGATTTATGTTTATCTACTCTTAAACTAGATCCTGCTCATTATATGACTGCTCCAGGATTTGCTTTTGATTGTATGCTTAAATATACTAAGGTTAAATTAGAAAGATTAAAAGACTTTAACATGCTTTTGTATTTCGAAAATTCAATCCGAGGTGGAATAACTCAATCAACTAAAAGATATGCTAAAGCAAACATACCAAACATCAGAGGTTTGAACTATAATCCGAATAAACCAATTACATGGATAACGTATCTCGATTGTGTAAATTTATATGGAAAGTCGATGTTAACTGAACTACCTTTTAAAGATTTTGAATGGGTTGATGACTTAGACATAGATGTTACAAAAATTCCAAACGATTCAAAAGTTGGTTATATATTAGAAGTCGATATTGATTACCCTAAATATTTACATAAAAAACATAACGATTTTCCATTTTTACCTTTAAACGAATGTCCTCCAAATTCAAAAGTTAAAAAATTAATTACTACGTTATCACCGAAAAAAAATTATATTATACACTATAAAAATTTAAAACAAGCAATTGCTAATGGACTTAAATTAAAAAAAATTCATAGAGCTATCCGATTTTCTCAGAGTAAATGGATGGCTTCATATTTTGAACTCTGTACATATATGAGAGTAAAAGCTAAAAACAACTTTGAAAAAGATTTTTGGAAGTTATTAATTAATAGTGTTTTTGGTAAATGTATGGAAAATTTGCGTGCTAGAATTTCTTTAAAATTGGTTTCGTCAGCTAGAAAAGCAAGTAAATTAATGATGAAAACTAACTTTAAAGATAGAACAATATACTCTGAAAATCTTATGGCTATTCATCAACATAAGGAAACTATTAAATTCGATAAAGCAATTTATGTAGGATTTGCAATTTTGGATGTTTCAAAAACATTTATGTACGATTTTCATTATAATGTAATGAAAAATAAATATGGTAACAAAATATGTTCTTTATACTCGGATACAGATTCTATGGTATATGCTATTCGAACACACAATTTTTTTAATGATATAAAATACGATTTATCACCGTTTTTTGATACATCGAATTATCCTATCAATCATTATTGTTTTAGCGAAATTTATAAAAATCAGCCCGGTTATTTCAAAGATGAAATGGGAGGAAAAATTTTAAAAGAATTTGTTTCATTAAGACCAAAATTATACGCTTACAGAACTGTGGACGATGTTGAGGTAAAAAAAGCTAAAGGTGTGAAAAAATATGTAATTAAAAAACATATGCAATTTAGACATTATATAGAAATATTAAATGCATACATAAACCATAAAAATGTTGATGATAAACAAACACGTAGAAACATGAATTTTATTCAATCTAATAAACATATTGTTCATTCTAAAACAATGAATAAACTTGTACTAAGTGCTAACGATGATAAACGTTATATAATGAATGATGGGATTAAGATACTAGCGTATGGACATTATAAAATTAAATAATAGTAATAAATAAAAATAAATTACATACATTAAAAAATGTTTATTTTAAAACATCTGCAGACGATATCCACGAATTATGACTTGAATCGAAACCCATCCATTTAACAAGCATTTTATCTTTAATTTTTTTTATAATACGCTCAATTAAAAATGTGTTCGGGAAATCAGTTAATTTAATTTCTTGTTCATAAAAACCTCCTAGAATTATATTATCTGATTCATCCTTTAGTTGATAAGTTACCGGGTTTGTATGTAAAACTTTTGATATTGTAAAAATTTCCGTTGTCCAATTCGGTGTATATCCTTTACTAAATATATGTTTGTATTTTGATATTCTTACTTTATCATTAATTTTAAGTTTTGGTTTATGAAATGTTTTATTATATATTTGTACATTTGATTTAATTTTACTTGTATTCATTCGAGCTTCATACGGTGTACACTTAATTGATCTATGTTTTGTATGATTATAATTATAAATAATTTTTGATATTGTATTATACCAATTCCATGTACCTGTCGCAGTAAAATGTTTATATATATTATTTTTAAGTGTTCGTATAACACTTATATTGAACATTTGATAACGCTGTACGAACTGTAATGTTTAATTTTATATTTTTTCATTAAATCTTGAAATTGATTATTATAAAATTCTGTACCATTATCTGTTTGTAATAATTTTGGATTAGCTTGTTTTAATATATTAAGCATACCTTTTGTACATTCTTTTCCTGTTTTATTTTTCAATGATTCTACCCATACATATTTTGTGTTTGTATCTATAACAACTAAAATGTATTTAAAACCAAGATTTTGATTAGAATGGGATTGCATGTCCATTAAATCAGCTTGCCAGAGGTCATCTTTAAATCGTGTTATTACACTACGTCTGGGAAATATTTTTCTTGCAGGTCGATGTAGCTCATTAGCTATACACTCTAATGTAGACATTATACTATTATATTCCTTTCACGTAATTCTTCTAAAATAGATATGATTTCATTATTTACACCAGTATTACCAGCAATTTGAGATGATGTTATAAGATTCAATCTAGTAACTAATTCATTCGGATCATCATAGTACACTAATTGTGTTTGAGGTATTACATCTTTATATAAACCAGAACCTTTCTTAGTTGTCGGTGATAAACTAAATTTAAATAGGTAGCTGACCTGTTGGAGGTTCTGTAATTTTAGAACTAATCATAGGAGGAGAAAAATCAAATGGATCATTCCTTATGCTCGAATCATCAATAACGTTTCTTCGTTTAGCGCTTGAACTAGATAAAAAGTTATCGAATTGTTTTAAATTTAATTTGGAAGGAGTTTTAATTTTTGCGTTATTAATTTTTAATAATTCCTCGTTTAATTGTTTTTCTTCAGTTTTCATTCGTTCATAAAGAGGTTTTACAACGTTCATCCATTTGAAATATCCTGAGGTTTTAGGTTTTCCATCTGCTTTTAAAAAGACTTTAGTTATTTTTAAAATATTATAATATGATTCCATATCTTCCATAGTCATATTTTTTGGTACTTTTTCACATAATAAAGACCAAAGTCCTTTAGTCCAAGGATAGTAATTATCGAGCAAGTGTAATTTACCGTGTTCGAAAGTAACAGGTATATTTGATATTTTAAGTTGATTATTAACCGCATCGTAATGCATACCATAAGATTTATCAAAACGTTGTAATTTAGGATTTGAAATTAAAAAATTGTCAAACGATGAATTTAGTACACTATCGTATCTTCACCACTAGCGTACACGGTTTCTTCTTTTTTGATAGTTTCGGATATATGTGTAGTGTTTTTTTCTGACAGTGTACTCAATGGTTCTAGTAAAGGTTTAAATGTATCACGAAAATAGTTATCAGAATCTATAATACCACGCTTCATATCCATTATTTTACGTTTGATATTTTTTTTTGATGTTATCAAATTTTCTAACAAAACTTTATCTTTATTCATTGGAAATAATAAGCTTGATATAACTGATTCACCCAACGTTAGATAATACTATGTAGATGTTAACACTGTTACAACTGTATTTATATTATTATTTTATTTTAATGAAAGAATGGAAACCACATCTATATCTACCTTAATTCATTTCACGTGTTTAGTCTATAACCATAAATCCATAATCATTATGATTCCAACACAGATGAGACATTTTTCGAAATTCAGAGAAATCCATATCTGCTGATGAATGGTCATTGAAGATATGTCGTAAATTTGTATCATCTTGTTTAAGTATTATTAAAAAGTTTGAGTTATCTCTTACTAACTGTTTTGGTATTTTAGAATATGTTTGCGCTAAATAAAATACAGAACTAGCACCTGAATGTCTACACATTGAGAAGAATTCTCTAATTACAGATTGTGGATCACAAATCACGTCATCAAAAATTATAATAGAATTTTTCTTAGTTAAGTTTGGTTTAATAACTTTATCAGCACTTGAAAAAATGAAAAAATTGGCACCTTTAATATCATCTATTATTTTTTTTAATAAAATATATTTTTCTTGATTAGAAGTTTTAGAGTATAAATAGATATTCTCAAATCTTAATCCGTTTACATGTGTTATTAGGTTATACATTATATTTGTTTTACCTGAACCACTAGGACCAACTATAATAGCACGTATAGTATCAGGTAATAATGGTTCGTGTCTTGATGGTTTCTTTATTATTTGAGAATCTACGTTTAAAATATCTAATTTATCTTTCTGTTCAATCAAATCCATTTTTCTTATAAATACTCTAGAATTTTCAAATTATAATAAGTTATATGTGATGTGTTCAACCCGTAAGTGGGAATCAGATAAGACTGGTAAAGGTTTCGTAAATTTCCTTATAAATAGTCTCCCGTTTGAAGCCCATGTTCCAAAATATCAGTATTGTGGACCTGGTACGAAATTAAAAAAGAGGTTAGATCGTGGTGATAAAGGAATAAACCCATTGGATACTGCATGTCGTGATCACGATATTGTGTATGCGACTAGTAAAAATTTAGAAGATAGACATAACGCTGATAAGGTGTTAGAATTCCGTGCTTGGGAAAGATTTAAAGCAAAAGATACACCTAGAAAAGAGAAAATTGTAGCGTACGCAGTAGCTAACACAATGAAAGCTAAAAGAAAAATAGGTATGGGTTGTAAAGGTAAACGGGGAAGTGTTAATAAAATTAAAAATGAGACACGAGCTGCGATAAAAAAAAGAAAGGTTAAGAAAAATTATAGAGGTAAAAGACTGATTTTAACACCAGGTCAGACAGGTGGTGCAATTCCCTTAATACCTATTTTCGCAGGATTATCGGCACTTGGTAGTTTAATGTCTGGAAGTGCTAGTGTGTATAATGCAATCCAAAATTCTAAAAAAAAAAAAGGTAACGGATTATATTTAAAAAATAAAGGATCGAAAAAAAAAACTGATGAAAACGCTACCTAACAGACCACTTACATCTAAAGATATTATAAAATATGTTACAAAGTTTAATATCAGTCATTTCCGTGGCGTCTTTTCACGAGATGACTTACCTAAAAAACCTTATCAGATTGAATGTGGTATATTAAACTTGGACGTATCTTCAGGTGATGGAAGTCATTGGGTAGCGTTTTATAAAAATAAAGATAGTTATATATTTTGATAGCTTCGGTGATTTACCTCCACTAATTGAATTACAAAAATATTTTAAGGGAAACAAAATTATATATAACTATTCAAATTATTAAGATTATAACACATTTAATTGTGGACATTTATGTCTTGATTTTTTACAATGTATGAACCAATCACATTAAGTTTGACAGGTAATGATACTACATTATCTGCAAATTATTTTTCATCTCTAAACGTCAACGAGGACTCGGAAATAGCTTTGATATGCTTACAAACGTTTAATTCATTTCCGAACATAAATTCAACTAATAACAGATTGGAAATAGAAGTTATCGGAGATGGGGATAATCAATTTATTCGAGATGCGAAATTTAAATATGAATTTGAAGAAGGATATTATGATATTCAAGATATTAACAATAAAATTGCTAAAGAGTTATTAACCTTTAATAAACTAAACGGAACATATTTATCATTCAATATAATTATGGATCAAATAGATTTTAGATCATATATAAAATGTGATGGAATACTACATTTTGATATTTCAAACAGTATATGCTCTGTATTAGGGTTTGAAAAAAAACAATATTTTTCACGCAATGATATTCACCGATCAGAAAAAGCTGTAAATTTGAATACAATTAATTCTATAAAAGTGATGTGTAATATAGCTCAAGGATCATTCAACAATCATCTTCAAAGTCATTCAATTTATGAGTTTTTTCCGACCGGTAAAACAGGAACAAAAGTGACTCAATTACCACTAAACCTTATATATTATAAACTTAACAAAATAAATATTGATTCAATAACTATTCAATTAGTTGATCAGAACAATAAACCGATTGATAATTTCAGTGAGACATTAACAGTTGTTCTACATATGAACATATCACGGATCTTAAAATTAAATTAAATTTAAAGGTTTTCTAGAAATAAATATGAATGAATCAATCACATTGAGTATAACTGGGAATGAAACCACATTATCTTCAAATTATTTCCCGCCTCTAAACGTGTACGAAGATTCTGAAATAGCTTTGTTATGTTTACAAACATTCAATTCGTTTCCAAACATAAATTCTTCTAATAACAAACTTGCGGTGAAAGTAATGTCTAATAATAATAATGATGAAGGTATATGTTATATTGCATTAAAAACGGGATGTTACGAAATTGCAGATATTGACCGTCAAATTAAGAAGCAAATAAATTCTTACAATGAAAAATATGGTACAACTTTAAAATTCGATATTTCAATTGACCATAATGATTTTAGATCATACATAAAATGTAATGGTATAATTATGTTTAATATGGTTAATGGAATAGCACCTATATTAGGATTTGAAAAACGAGACTATTTTCCAGAGTATGAAACTCATCGATCGGAAAAAGCTGTAAATTTAAACACAATTAATTCTATAAAAGTGATGTGTAATATAGCTCAAGGATCATTCAACAATCACCTTCAAAGTCATACGATTTACGAGTTTTTTCCGAGTGAAAAAATTGGAACAAAAGTTGTTCAATCACCGTCAAATTTAATATATTATAAATTAAATATTGATTCAATAACTGTACAATTAGTTGATCAGGATTTTAATCAAATCCAAAATTTTGGTGAGACATTAACAGTCGTGTTACATATTAAACGTTACGGTTCTTAAGATGGGGTTAAAGTTCAATATAAACCCATTACTTCACATTAATCGAGCTAGTCATACGACTAAAGCGTTACCGATAACATCGACTAAAGTAAAAAAATTAACGGTGAAAAATAAAAAAATTCTAAAGGCTCTTGGTTATAAACTAAATAAAAATGCCTGAAAGTGATATTTTGGATATAAGTTCACGGTTTGAAACAGATTCTAAAATTACAAAAATTGAATATCATTCATATACACCGTATACGACTTCATTTAATAATAATGATGAAATACGTATATCAATCCAGCAAACGGATGTTTATCCATATCTACATGATAGCTTTTTATATCTAGAGGGAAAAATAACAGAAGCTGGTAAAGTAGTACTTTCTAATAATGGTTTTTCATATCTCTTTGATCAAATACGGTTAGAAATCAATGGTATAGAAGTAGATAGTACACGTGTTCTTGGTATCACTAGCTCCTTGAAAGGATACTTATCAGGTACCACAGTTGACTATTATTGTTATGAAAATGCAGGTTGGACTTTTAAAAATGATACAAAGTCTACGAATAATGCTGGTGAATTTAGTGCATGTAGGTATTCCGCTAAAATATTGGTTAGGTTTATTTGAAGATTTTAAAAAAATATTAGTTAATTCTAGATTAGAACTAATATTAACACGAAGCCATAGTGATTTAAATGCTATAAATGTAAAAAGCGAAGGAAGTGCCACCACAGGTGCAGTCGATTTACATAAAATAGTGTGGAAGGTACCACATATTACTGTTGACGATGAAGAAAGGTTAAAATTATTTAAAATTGTAGAAAAAGAAAAAAGTTTATTTATTCCTTTTAGATCATTTGAAACATTTGAGTACCCCGAACTGGGAACCACTACCAAAGCTGTGTGGAACTTAAAAACTGCTTCAAAATTAGAAAAACCACGATTTATTATAGTGGGTTTACAAAAAGGTCGAAAAAATCAAATAACAAAAGATTGTAGTGTATTTGATAACTGTGATCTAACAAACTTGAAAGTATTTCTCAATTCAATAGCTTATCCGTATGATAATTTAAATTTAGATTTTAATAAAAACAATTTTTCAATATTATATGATATGTATGCATCATTTCAAGAATCGTACTACGAAAAAAGTATACGCAATCCACTGTTGAGTCCTTCAACATTCCTAGAAAATGCTCCTATAATAGTTATCGATACTTCAAAACAGAATGATTCAGGTACAGCCTCATCAGTAGATGTACAATTGGAGATTGAGGCATCAAAATCACTTACAGGTGTAACTGCTTATTGTTTATTAATTCATGATCGTATTGTAGAATATGTACCTTTCACTAGGGAAGTAAGAAAACTAGTATAAATAATTTAGAATTAAGGTTACATAATATTTAATGAAACAACATATATTAATAAATGATTTTTTATTTTAATCAAACAGTGTTCTTATTCAATTATTTTTTTTTAAAAAAAAGTGTGTTTTCAGATGTTTTTTTTGTGTTACAGGGAAAAAAAAATGGTTTTAGGGGGAAAGTCCGCCTTAAACTTTTTAAATCTCCCTGCTCAAAAGTGCTCAGAACATACATTATGGTTTTTGAAAAAACAGTGTTTTTCGTGTTATAGGGAAAAAAAAATGGCTTGAGGGGGAAAGTTCGCCTTAAACTTTTTAAATCTCCCTGCTCAAAAGTGCTCAGAACATACAAATACATACTACTGCACTGTTACGATTTTTTTTTAAGTATTCAAATTGCAAATCTTTTAATACCTTCTGGAATGATGAACGTTTAAAATTCGGCAATGTTTCATCCTCATTAACGGCTGTTAGAATTTTCGTAATTGTTGGCACTTCACGTCTTCTCCAAAAATTGTGTATTAATTGCCGAACCGCATTTTTATCAAATTCTTCAATTTTATTTACTATTGCAGTTCTGTTTCTCTTCTTGTTAGGTGACGAAACTGTACCTTGATTTTTATATTCCGACAACGTTGTTTGTACTGTTCGTTGTCCGAGACCCGTAGATTTTGAAATTTCGACGATCGTTTGCCTGAAGGTCAACCGGGGGCTGTCTGGATTTTCAAGCTGTCTTTTAGCTAAAGTGTTGTACAGATTAACGACCACTTTCTTTTGACCAGAGCTAACATACTAAAGAAAAAATTGATATTTTAAAATTAAAATTTTGCATTAAAAAAATAATAATAGAAACGCTTACTTTTCCACGTGGATTTTTTATGACAGGCACCTCATCTGTGGCGTTCATGTTGTATTTTTTAAAAAACGTAAAAGATGAGAAAATAACGGTGTGTTAAGACACGCAAAAAGTATGTAAACAAACTTAGCACGCAAAAAAACAAAAATGTTGTGTGTGTATTCAAGAACGTAAAAAAATATCAGAACACTTTGGCACGCGCTGTATACAACCACTGTCACCGTTTCCCGGTCGGCGGTGGCGTAGGTGAGTGGGAGCAACGACTAAGATGCTAGCAGCGACGGTGTCGGCGGCTCGCGTTGACGGCGGCCAGTGTTTTGAAGAATTTAGTGGTGGGAATGCGCGAGAACAGACGAATTTTGGTTGCCGCCCAGAAGCGTTCTTAAATTGGCCGGACTATAGACGTATTTCATTTGTTAGACAAAATTCTTAATTTTGCTGGTAATTTATTTAAAAGTTTGTTAGAACTGTCTTCTTTCGACCATTTACATTCTTTATAAATTCTAGTTATTAATAACAACTGCACAATAAATTCATAATGTCCCTTACAGGGACTGGAACCGGAACCGAAACCTCATTTGGAACCGACATTTTAAAATACTTAGAACTGTAATAGAATCGGAACCCTATATTAATAAATAATAAGTTTTTCGGTTCTTTTGGGTTTTCATCGGTTCTAAGAAAAAGCCCGATATTTCAAATAACTGAACATTTTATTTAAATTGATTTTGTTACAATCAAATAATTATTTTTCGTAGAAATATTTTTGTTTTGTAGGTACATCTATGGTATTTTAAATTTTTATTAATCCGAAATAATCGAATAATATTATGAGTATTATGACCAATTATAAATTAATCATAATTGGTCATAATACATATTAATATATTATGCGGGTTGTATTATTCATTATTATGATTTATGAGCAATATAACGTGGATAGTCGAACAACAATCATGGGTTTTTCTACAAATGTTTACAAAATACCTACGAATAATATTTATATAGTTATTTGTAACTCCATCACACAGTCTTGCACACAAACACATTCATACACTCACACATTGACATATATGAGTAACATACTAGTAACTTACAACTTATTTAATATTTTTCGTATGGTCATACTGAAATTTAATGTTTTGCTTATGTCACTTTGGTCTAAAATAGCCTATATTAGTATATTATTATTAGTACTTATTACTTATTAGTTGTTAGATAATAGTCACTGTATTTGCGTCTATACTCTATAGCTTTATGCTTAATTACTCTAATTGTATGACTTATTGGTTACACATTTAATATAAAATTTTTTGACATGGGCCGAGTTCCCAAATCCATCATTGGAACATATTTTTTTTTACGACAAGGCAGAAAATTGTTCCACTTGCAAGACATGTTCGAGTAAAATAAAAGTAAGTAAGATATGTTTTGATATTAATTATATACCTAATACAATTCTTCTTAAATACATTTTTCATGTACTATTTAGTATCTACTATAAGACTAAAAATATATTTATTTAGTATAATACAATTCAATTACCTTATTTGTTTATGCAATTATATCTATTGGCTTTAAATTAAATAGTTATCTACAAAATGTTCATCAATAATCTTCTTGAATGAATTTTGTATATTATTTGCATTAAAAATTTAAATACTTTATTGTAAAGTATGTATATTGTATATATATTTAAAGCTAGTAGATATTCTTTTAAATATTTAATAAATTAACTTAAATACTTTTTGGTTAAGGGAAATCATGGGTCAAACCTTAAAAAGCATTTGAAACAACATAATGAAATTCATGAAGAATATTTAATAAAAGAACTTGAAAAATCCAAAGACCTTAATGTTCCAGTTAAAAAAACTAATGTGGATTTATATCAGTTCTTAAAACCTAGTATAAAGGTAAAAACTGATATGAAGACATTAATCAATGCATGCGTTGAACTAGTAACTGTCAACGGACGTCCTTATAGTATGTTGGATGATTCTGGTTTTCAAAATATTATAAATCCAATTTTATGTGGTATACAAAATAGTGTAGTTTTGAATTCGAATTCTATTAAGTGAGTCATGTTAATTTTTTACTTTTAAAACATTATTTTATCACTTAAATACTTAGTTTTTTTTAGATAAATTTTATGTAGATTATATTTGTATACTTATTTACTGTTTTTTTAGGAAATATGTTCATTTAGAGGCTCAACTTTTGATAAATCAAATATCTGAAGATATTGCCTTTAAACTTGTTTCTCTAAAAGTTGATGCGGTTACACGTTGTAATAGAGCATTTTTGGGAATAAATGTGCAGTATATTATAAATGGTTGTATTAAACTTAGAACTAATGGACTCGTCGAGCTTACTGAATCACACACAGGTAATTTAATAAACTCTTGAATTATTTCCTTGAATTGTTTAATATTTTTCATTTTCTAATATCTTATTTAATATATGTTTAGGTGTTTATTTAAAAGATATAATTCTTAAAGTTATTAAAAAATTTAACATTCAGCCTCAGCAAATATATACAATAACTTCGGACAATGAAGCCAACGTGTTGAAGGCTGTAAGCTTAATTGAAAAAGAAACTTTACAAATACTAGATAAATACCTTTCATTTTTACCGCTGTAGTAACGCATGTGTGAAATAGCTCTCATTTTTTTAATCGTGTGCACAGTGACGAGGTGACGCTTTCAAAATCCCAAATATTGCATTCCCTATCTCATAACAGGTATAAACTCATAAAGTCATACATAACTATATTATTTTATAATATTATTATTGTGACATTCGTCATTCATTATTTTCGATGCAATATTATTATTGAAAATAATTCTGAGAAATTCGTCATGGCGTCGCGCGTCGGTGCTATTTTTAATTTTTATCATTATCGCAGCGCGACTATATTTAGTTTGAATCGTAGAGTGGATAACTGCGCCGCCCAAACCAACGTTGGAATCACGGATATAGATACTATGATTGCACGACGGTCTATATTGGATCACAGCGTTGAGCGGCGCAGAATGTTCTTATCAAATCTGACAAAAAGTCGCGTACTACTAGTGCTTTCTACAGTCAATATTATAGAAATCTTGTACCATGTTACCACCACAGATATATAAAATAAACTAAATATATCTGTGGTTACCACAGACTGTGATGTTACCACTACAAAATACTAGTAGTTCGTGGTTACCATAACTAATAACAATAATAGAGGCTATAGAGAGCGCTAGTATGACACAACTTTCTATTCATTCTTGATAAGAACATTCAGAGCCATGATATCCGTGCTCGATGTGCAACCATAGTATCTATATCCGTGGTTGGAATTCATAGTACCGCTAGGAGAAGCACAAAACAGGAAAAAAATAACATTTCACATCGTAAAAACATACTCATTTAGATTGAAAATAAATCGATCCAGAACGGTTTTAGGGCAAAAACACAAATTATCAAAATTATAGAGAACAATATTATAGAGAGCATCTCGGATTAATTTTCTTTCTTATTTAAATTATAACCACAAATTGCCATTTAAAGTGAAACATAATTTCAACAATTTTGATAAGTTGTAACTTAAAAAAAAATAAAAATTGAAAAATGGCTCCGAGGTGCCCTTAGAAATGTTATTTTCTTTTATTTTGTCTTAGGTATTTAGCTGTAAAACCACTCTGCGGTCAGTTATTTTCAATCGAAGCGGTCATGTTTTTGATACAGAAAAGGTTGGTGCGACGTCCTCTTAACTGTAGTATTTACATTTCACACGTTATTCGATTAACTATTTTTTCAACATTTGTCTCGGCGTTAAGAGGCATAACAGGTATCGATTTACACTAATAGCTAGACAACCAATTACATTTTTTTTTATATATTTATATTTTTTTATTCATTAAAAATAAAAACCAGGCATGCAAATTAGTCGGATTGTCTACGTATTAGGTGTTTATGTGTATAAATCATAGTGTAATTTGAACTTCCCAGTTGATTATGGATTACTTTAAACTTCTAAAACATGGCAATCGACTTATACATTTTCTCCTACAAGACAGAATCAGACCTTCGACGTCAAGAGGCATAACAATCCGCCGTTGGTGGTTTGCCCAGCACATATTATATTAATTTAAGATGATTAAAGACTGATAGCTAGACACATAATTTATAGTTTAGTATGTATTTATTCTTATAAAAAAAGAACCGGACATGCGAGGAGTGCCCAGCCTTATAATTATTTGAACTTGATGAGGAATGACAACTAGATACTCAATTATCGTATAGGTATTTCTTTGTACATGATTATTATTATTATTTACAGTATTGCAAACACATTCCAAAACAAAAAAATCTATAAGACGATTAAGACGTGTACTACATTATTATGTGATGCATTTAATTATATGGACCATATATATGTGTTATATGGAATTATAAACGTTTATTATAGTATATTATTATAAATAAAACTGTGATACACTACAGCAGGCGTCTGTATAGGAAATTTATACAATTTGATGATTAAAGCTCAAGTGTATGCGACATTTTGATTTCACTTCCTAAACGCACATAGTCCGCGATTCGATGCAGTCGTATTGCCTACTTGATATGTTAAATTGATACTCAAACATGGCATACGAGACTTTTCTCCAACAACATCAGACTTTCGACGTTAGGAGGTATACAAATCCAGCAATAATATCAATTTGCACCGGTTGAGGACTGATAGCTAAACATTCAATTACCATGTTTCGTATTTTTTTTTTTGTTACATACAAAAAAAGAACCAGGCATGCGACAGGATACGGTATTACACCAGTTAAGGATTGATTATTAGACACACGATTACCAGTGAAATTTATCTTAAGTTCATGTTTTTAATATTATAAGTATATTAATATATATATTTCATTGCACTTACATCAATAATCATTGAATGTATATTTAATATTTCTTTGATATAAAAAGAATACCTATCATATATTTGATTTATTACAGTGTAGTCGATTATCCGCGGAATAGGGTGGCAGGGCATCTATTTATAAGCAAATTCCAAGGATAATCCGAAAAATTAAAATTACCAAAAAATATTAATATTTATTAAACAAGCGTATTGTATTTTACGTTGTTATTGAGTAATTCAATAAATGGCTATCACAACCCAATTAAACCAATAATTATGTACTCGTATAATGTACTATACATAGGTATAGGTACATACAGGGGTGGATAGGCCCATAGGGAAAGAGGTATTTTCCCTGTAGGCTCCGGTGGTTCCAAGTCAAAATATCTCCGCAAAAATATCTCCGGTCAAAATATCTCCGATACAAAATATCTCTAGTCAAAAATATCTCCACTTTAAAATATCTCCAGTACAAAATATCTCCGGTACAAAATATCCCCTGTTAAAAATATCTTTTATGCAAATAAAGAATATTATTGGTAAAAAATATATTATTATATTGTATTTTATAATAATACTGATATCTAAAATGATTAACCTAACCGAAGTAAGTACCTACATTTTCTAGTAATAATGTTTACTTAATATTACTATTTTTTTAGTCCGTAACCTTGAAATTATAATTTGACATATATTATTAAATTGTAATATTAATTTTGTGATAAATTGCTATTTTCTGTTTTTGTGGCAAATATTATTGCATACACAAGTAGGATGATTTGGACAGTTCTAGAACGTCCTCCTCCTCTACGGCGGCCGCCGCCGCCGCCGCCACCCCCGTACCTACCCGCGTCATAGCCCACCGCCGTAGAGGAGCACACCCCCGTACCTACCCGCGTCATAGCCCACCGCCATAGAGGAGCACACCCCCGTACCCACCCGCGTCATAGTCCGACACCGCCGCCGCCGACGCAGAGAATCATAGACGGTACATGATAGTAGTTCCGACATCCCACACGTGAGCGCGCTGATCAAGATAGTGCATGTACAGTGTACACCAAGGTTAATAGATTATACAGGTTGCCTCATAGTCCCTTAAATATTTCGATCACCCCGCACCATTCCTTGTCTAGTGACGTCACCCGAAGTATAAAATTTACAGCGGCGTATTAAAAATGCATGTGAACGTATGTATTTTTATTTTTTTATGCTATTATTTTTTATTATGCCCAATTGATTTACTGCTTATTATTAAATATCGATGTATTATTATTGAATAATGTATTTTATTACTTAATAATACGCTAAATATGTGATTATTCATTATTTTTCGTTATTCTTTTGAACAGGTTTTAACAACACCCATATAATAATAATATATTTAACTATTTTTTTAAATTTTACAAATCGTGTATAGACATCCAGTAATAGTTACATGAAATTATAAGCAGCTACTCCTGTACTTAAATTTTTTTGTTGATCCAAAATTGTAATTTAACTATTTTAACTGAACTAAAAAGTTTGACTATTATAGCTATTACTTAATAAAATAGAAATGTATATTATATTTATATAATGTGTGTAATTATTTTTTTGATGATATTTAGAGTAGGTACATTACAGATTAATTCAAAGTCGTATCTGAGGGGGGTTCAAGGGGAAACATTTAAGACAAATTATATAAGTTCTAGGGTTGTAGGAAACGCACGCCAAGTTTAATGGTAGCTTAACTCAACGGACACTAGATAAATATTTGACAACTATTGCTCACACAATAAAACTATTTTAATTGTTTTTTTAACTTTTTTAAATGTTATTAATAGCATTACATTTGTAATGCATTTTTTGTAACATTGAAAATGTTATTCAATATACAAAAATAAATCCATGTCTTTTTTACAGTTTTGTTTTTAAACGTTTTTGATTATTACGAATATTACGCTTTTGATCAAGGTTTTGAAAAACGTTATTTTTCTATATTGTTTCCAAATATTCAATTTTAATTTTATTTTTCTAACAAAATATTACAAAATAAGTCCAAACATTATTTAAAAATATTCATAATCTGATTTTTTTAAGAATGATTTTATTTTTAGTATTAAAACAATAAGTCACTTGAAACATACAAAAACGTATAATTGTTTTATGATTATAATGTTTATATGTTGTTAAAAAAGATGCTCTATAATTTTTTTTATGTTTATATATTGTTAAAGCAAATGTTACAAAAATGTTTTCTATGTTAAACTACTTAACTTTATTAGATAAAAAAAAAAAAATATGTTTCATTAACGAGAATGTAGGTATTTTATTTATTTTTTTATTTAATATTTAGGTTACCTATTGACTTCTTTAAATTATCATATGTACTAAGGTGTTTTTAAAAACCTTAATTAATTAATTGAGTTCCAAGTAGAATGCTCAAAAACATTAAAAAAACCTTACTGTTCCATGTCACCTGAAACTCAATGTGATGAGTTAGATCATTCACTTTTTATATTTTTTTTAACCAAGTTATGGTTAAATTTCATTTTTTTTTTTATGCAAATATATTCATTTATACCTTGAGCCTATACCATTTTTTTTTCAAATTAAAAAAATTAATATTGAAGTTGTAGGAGCTTGGAAAAGTTAAAAATCGTGTTCATTTTACCCGTGTTATATGGGAATAACGAAACAGTTTATACTTCGGGTGACGTCACGGTGTGGCTTCCCCCACTCCCGAAATTTCAAAAATGCGAAATGAGACAACCTGTATAATCTATAAACCTTGAGTGTACACTACACAAGAACCATGTGATTGTACAAACATGTGTCTTATCAATACTCTACCGCGTACTATCACAGTTATCAATTAGTTATCTCATGTTATCAAAAATATTACCCGGTAACAAATAGTTATCGCATATTACCGGTCGACAATCAGTTATCAGATATATTACCGTTTACATTTTTCGAATAATTTCATCCGCTATACGAATAATATATAATACACAAGTGAAATCGTAACACACAATAAACATGTTCTTACCGTTTACAATTAAATAAATTCACTCAGTAACGAATAACATACATGCAAACAATATGTCTAGCCAGAAATTTCCTGTAATCCCTAACAACGGTCAACTCTCATCAATAGAGATATTATCCTTAGAATTAAAAATCGTTTTCACTCGAGAACCCATGTCACTTTTGACATTTCTGACTAAAATATATAAACAATACAAAAGTGAAAACGTGACCATCTGTTTCAATTACAAAAAATGATCAAGGAGCAAATCTTTTTTTTTTTTTTTGAAATTAGTCGCATTTCAGATATTATCATTTACATACTTGAGTTTATTCGTAATTATCTGATTTTTCTACAAGTTAAAAGATGATTAACACATTTTTCTTATATATGTGCTATTATTTTCTTAATCCGATATGGAAACGAGAAAACGAAGATGATTGCATAATTACACGAGCAGAACTCATTGCTATCCATGGGGAAGTTTTTCAAGAAAAGTAAGTTATTTCGTTTTAATTTATAATTTATTTTTATTTCATTATTTTTTATAAAGTGAGGTAATTGAAACAAATCAAACGATTACCCCGATAAATTCACCAAATATAAGAGAAATTTATAAAGAGTACCTAGAGGCACACACATCTCATCAACGCATGCTAAAAAGGGCAACACGTGCTGGTTTACTTTGCAGGGGAATTAATATGGAATTTAGAGCGCTAGCGATGTTAATGTCTGATACTCATACCGATAACTCAATTCCCATAGACGAGAGTATAGTAAGTTTATATAAGATTAATATTATAATACCCCTAAATTAATAATAAATATTGCTTCATATCATTATAGGTTATGATGTCACTTCATGATGTTTTTTATTTATCGAGGAGAATTACACGTAACCATACACAATATTACATATTTATGCAACTGATGTATTGGCTTAGGCGGTTACAACAAATCGAGCCCATGGAATACAGACAGCGTCTCCAAGTTCAATGGAGAGTAAATACAATTATGTTTTTAGTACAATATGACTTCCCTAGTGATACTATAGATTTTATTATGGAAAGAATTTCTAAGTTAATATAGTTACTATATAACGTTTTAAAAAAAAATCTTTTTTTTTTTTTATACCTATACTATCCTTATTTAACTAAAATGTTGATTTAAAGCGAGTATAAAATTATATTGAATTCCTTATTATCATCGAATAACAATGTAAAGGTAAAAGTCGGTCCTAGTTAAGACCCAAAATGTGTTTTATGCACGTTATACAATATAACGGAAATGTATCCCAACATTTAAGATACTTTAAAAAAAATCTGATTTTTACACGATTTAATTCCTTATAATCATGGTTTGACAAATGATCTAAATGTAAAATCGCTGTCATCAGGTAAGATTGTAAATTTTGTTTAAATTTAATAATATAACGGTAAGGTATCCCAGCATTTAGAAGACTTTAAAAGGGCGAAAAATCTGATTTTTTAAACTATTCGTGTTTTATTCTCCGTACGAAAAAACACGCTTAACAAATTTGTGTACAAATTGCTCATCAAATCCAAGACTTATTTTTCATTAAAATGGATTTCAACTCACGTAAGTAGTTTTATAGTCTTAATCACATATAAAAAATAACTCTAGGTTTTTTTTTTTTTTTTTTATATATAGTTCATGAAGTATTTAATTTTTATTTAAAAATCAATTTTGATAATTTGATCCGGGTGAGTTGCGGAGAGAATTGTGATTTAGAAAAACTTTGTAATAATTGTTTAAATAAAAAAAATTACTTTTGTAAGATGTATCATTTATTAAATAAGCCGTTATGGTATAAATTTGTTAATTCTAAATTTGAAAATATCTACCCACCCTGGCTCATCGAAGATATAACGAAATACTCTAGCAGTCTAGCGTAGATTTTGAGTTTATTCTTCGTGAGCTATATGAGGAAATTTATGCTATTCAATGTGATAAAGGACATGCATATTGGAAAGCCCATTTATTACAAAATAGCATAGTTTCTTATGATTTAAGTTTAGGGAATAAATGGGTAGAGATAATTTTGATTAGCGAATCATACCATAACAGAATTAGTTATTGGAATAATTTAATTTTTAGTATTTTAGAGTTAAGATTTAGTAGTGTAAGTGGAATAAAAAGAATAGTGGATAAGTTAGATTTAAGTATTAATTTAAGATTAAATGAACAACATTTATTACCGGAAATATTAGAAAATTTTGATAGAAATAATTTAAAGTATTTATTACATTGTGGAGATATTAATTTTGGGTATAGTAATATAGATCATTGGTAGGTTAGAAATTCATTTATATTTTTATTTTTATTTTTATAACAATATAATTTTATTTTAACATTAAAAGCAGCTATTTTGATATTTAATTGTTAAAATATACCATACATCTCATTTCCTATATTCCTCCCACCTTTTCACCTCTATTGTTAATATGATCCCGATTTTTACAAACTACCCGCAAAGTGTCAGACACCGGTCAGTACGTATTTACCCTAGTTAACACACGTACCTTCTCACTGATTTATCTTTGAATCTGAGTTTTATTATTTTAAGTGTTTTTTTTTTTTTTTGAAGTGTTGGTTTTATTATATTAAATTTTACTATATTAAACATGTTTAATTGCGAAAAGTGTCCTTCCTCTTTCTCCAACAAATATAATTTAAACAGACATAAAAAAATACATGATAAACATAGAGTTTCTTGCATTGTTTGCGGAATATTATTTAATCGGAAAGATAATTTAGTCCGTCATATGAAAACAGCTCATGGTAAAAACATATTATTTTACATTTAATTTATTAACCTCTTCATACATAGTGAATATCACTGTAAAAAATATTTGTTCACAATCGAGAAATCGTTGTTGCAAAAATATTACCGTTTTCAACAGATGTACGGTAAGTTACGGTACGTTCTGTAATGCTGATTACTATCGTTATCAGGCGTTTTTGTACAAAATCACGTGTATGAAGATATTAAATTTATTTATTTATTCTCCGAACGTGTTTTTAATATTTATTTTACGCGGTATAGAAACTCGTCCGCTACTAGAAATTGCTCCTCAGGTGTTCGTTCCTGATATTCCTGCAGGACCGTCAAATCAGTTGCGAGACATCGACTCAAATACAGATTTCAACGACGAGGATGATAAAATTTGTTGCGAAGTTTTGGAGAACGTTGAAAATCTAGGACTGTACGATGATATTGAAGGTAAGGTTTTTTTTAATTTTAATGTAGGAAGATGGGCTAATAGGTTTTTTTTTAAATTAAAGATCCTTTTACAACAACGGTTAACGGAAAACGTACTTCTCACGCAAACACTACATCTGCTATCAAGGCTAAAAAAGCACGTTTACTTCTTGTCAGTGACGTATTTAGGGGGGGGGGGGCAGGGGGGGCTTGGGCCCCGGGCGGTCAAATTTTAGGGGCGGTAAATTTTGGAAAGCATTTTGATATAATACGGTAGGTTACAAAAAGTAATTATATACTAATAAAATCATTATTGCTAATTTTCGTGCTAATGAAAAAGCACGACGTAAACATTTTTAATTTTAACATATATATCTTTAATATTCTTTATTAAAATGTTGTCAATTAACCTACATTGAGGTTTTCTGTAGAATTAATAATAAAAAGCGGGTAAGTGGGTATCGCTCTGCTGTATATTAAGGAGTGGGGTGGACCTCGGACTATGGTAGGTTAAATTTGAATGCAATGATAGGTATCATTGTATACGAAAAACGATTCTGAACGAAGATGATTTGTCAGTTTAGGATATATTATATTTAAATATTGTCATATATTCTATTTTGAAACAAATAGTAGGTATAGTTTTTATATGTTACTTAGTTACTTTATAGTATCTGTTTATTAATAAAAAAAGTATTAGACAACATACGCATAATGAGAGTATGAAATTTAATTTAAATTTTGACATATTTCGTATAAATTCGTACTTTAAGCACTTATAAAAAAAAATTGTGACTAACGATTTCGGATTTTTTTTTTATCACTTTAAGAACAACTTATAAGAAACCTTGTATTAAATTTTTAAGATTTTCTGGCCACCCAAAAAATTTTTATCGGCATTTGAAGAAAAAAAACTTAGAAAAGTCGAAAATTTCAATTGTCTATAAGTAGCTTAAAAATGGTCAAAATATTTTGAAAATTTAACTGTAAAGAGATAATCATAATATAAATATTTGGTGAAAATTTCAAGTATTTACAATGATTCGTTTTTGATTTACAGCAAAATCGATTTTGTCGAAGAGTGGTTTTTCGTAAAATTGCCGTTTTTCTATCACTTTTTTTTTGTTTTTCTCGATTTTTTTGAAAATTATTTGAAAATGTTTACTTTTGATCCCCCCAAAGTACCAAATAGATGAATTTTCCTATTCAAAGAGGGGCTGAAGTCAAAAATCGGAGCATTATTACTACTCCAAATGTTATCGTCAGACACAAAAAAAAAAAAACACACATCATAGTAAAATCAATACATTCTTCACTTCGTTCAGAATCTTATAGAGGTACCTTCTATAATAATTATGTAATATTTGCTTCGATGTAAATTAATTTTTTTATGTATTCCTAATATATTATCTTTCCGACTATGAGTGTAGCAAAAAATGCAGTGGTTTCACTATCATGTGTTTTATACATAGGTTGGGAGGGGGCGTTTTTTTTTCTTACCTGGGGCGCAAAATTCCTAAATACGTCTCTGCTTCTTGTCCAGTCTCCCGGCTTTACTGAAATTTCATCTTCAGCAAATAGAAAAATCGTTTGGTATTACATTAAAAATATCGAAAATATTCAAAACTATATTGTATTTTTCAATTCGATTAAAACTGAATTAGTTACATTACTAAAATCACTAGCTTCTAAACATCCGATTAAATTTAATTTAAAATTAGAAGCTACATACAATATTCCGAATATTGATAATTCATCAGAAAACCGTGCATTTAAGACATCGGCTAGAGCAATTTTTTCAGAAACTGGAGTACGAGAACTTGTTGAAGAAAGTTTCATAAAATTAATGAGTGAGCAAGACGCGTATTCTAGTAAAGGAAGTGGTTTTACCCTACAGTGTATTGATGGATTATTATTAGGCGTGTATAAATATACACCTATGGGTGCTTCATCATATATTCCGTTACCAAATTTCATTGAAAATAAAAAAGCCGTAATTAACCCACAAAACATAGACCAACAGTGTTTCAAGTGGGCTATATTAGCAAAACATATAACGGGCATAAATAGACAACGTATAGAAAATAATTATACGTCGCTCGAAGAAAAATACAATTTTTCCGGTATTACGTTCCCGACAAAACTGCATGAGGTAAAAATTTTTGAAAAAAATAATCCTAACGTATCTGTCAATGTTTATGGACTCGAAAAAAAAATTCAATCATCTCAAAAATTTCCAAAATATGAAGTATTTCCGCTGAAGGTGGTGGAACAGGTAAAAGCAGATCATTTCGATCTTTTACTAATTACTGACGAGGAAAACAGTCATTTTACCTACATCACTAATTTCTCACGACTTGTCCGTGCACAAAAAACATCACATGACGGTCATGTAATATTTTGCAAACGGTGCTTCACACCATTTGACAGTCGCCCCCGGAAAAATACGCTAAGCGGACCAGCTGCACTAGAACAACACAAGCTGATATGTGGAACACACAAGCCTATCCGACCTCAGATGCCCGCTCCCGGATTATTATTAGAATTTAACGCTTGGAAAAAAACTCAACGACATCCGATAGTTATATATGCAGATTTCGAAGCAATATTAAAAAAATCCGAAAAAAAATGTGGAAATAATACAACAATAATTCAAAAACATGAAGCTAAGAGTTATGGACTTTTGAATAAAGCAGATGACAACATTCCTGTAGAACTACTTGAAAAATTCAACATTCCAACTTCACCTGTAATTTACCGTGGAAGTGAAGATAATCAGAATGTAGCTAAACATTTTGTAAAGAGTATTGTCGAAAACATCGAAAAATTATTAAAAACCAACACACCTATAATTTTAACCCCCGAACAAGAACATACACACAATTTATGCAACACATGTAATTTATGTAAATGTAATTTTTCTATGGAAAATCATAAAGTAGCAGATCATTGTCACTTATCGGGTAAATTCAGACAAACGTTGTGTAATACCTGCAACCTCAAACTTCAAACACCTAACTTTGTTCCATGCTTTTTTCATAATTTATCAAATTATGACGCACATTTTATCGTAACCGAGTTGGGATACGATTCCAAAACTATTTCGGTTATACCGAATAGTGAAGAAAAATTTATTTCATTTTCAAAATACATTAGTAACACATTCACAATACGATTCGTCGATACATTAAGATTTATGACTTCAAGTTTATCAACACTAGCATCAAATTTAATATCACCCGGGTTCGAGAAGTTCAGAGAGACAGTAAAACACTTTTCTACCGAAGATATGCAGCTCGTTACTCGTAAAGGTGTTTACCCTTACGAATATACTGATAGTTGGAACAAGCTCGAAGAAACTAATTTACCAGAAAAAAGTGATTTTTATAGTACACTAACAGAGTCACATATACAACAAGAAGATTATGATCATGCTAAGACTGTATGGAACCACTTCAACTGTCAATCACTTGGTGAATATTCAGATCTATACCTTAAAATAGATGTTTTATTGCTGGCTGATGTATTTGAGAATTTTCGAGATCTATGTTTGACTACATACTGCTTGGACCCATCCTTTTATTATACAGCACCTGGATTTAGTTTCGACTGCATGTTGGAATACACTAACGTCAAACTAGAGTTACTCACTGAGTATGATATGCTGTTGATGATTGAAATAGGTAATTATAATAATTATATTTATAAAAAAAAATAATAATAATAACATATATATTTTTATCATAGGAATCCGAGGAGGTTTAACTCAAGCAAGTATGAGGTATGCTAAAGCCAATAATGAAAAGACTCTAGATTATGATCCGACTAAGCCCAAATCGTGGTTAATTTATCAAGATTGTAAGTATATATATATATATATTATTAAATATTATTTTATTTTTTAGGTAATAATCTGTACGGGTGGGCAATGTCATAGTATATGCAATATGGTGGGTTTAAGAGGGTAGAACCTAAATTAGAAGGACTAAATGATTTAAACGAAACATCTCCCATCGGACGAATATATGAGGTTGACGTTAAATATCCTAAAGAACTCCATGATTAGCATAACGACCTTTCCTACCACAGAACAGTATTCCGGCTAGCTCAAAAGTAAAAAAACTTATGGCGACACTTCACTCGAAAAAAAATTATGTCATTCATTACCGCAACCTACAGCAAGCTATAGCTAATGGACTTATAGTTGAAAAAGTATTTATACATTTAATTTTATAGATATTTGTAACATAATTATTTTACATTATAGGTTCATAGAGTAGTTCAGTTTAATCAATCACCATGGCTGGCTCCATACATAGCACTAAACACAGAGATGAGGAAAAAGGCAGCAAATGACTTTGAGAAAGACTTTTTTAAACTTTTAAATAATGCAGTCTTTGGTATATATATATATATATTATAAAAAAAAAAAAAAATGTTAGTCTCATTTTTATTAATTTTTTAGGAAAAAACATGGAGTCAATGAGGAAACGTATGAAGATGGAACTGGTGTCTAGTGATCAACGTTTACAAAAACTGATAAACCGAACAACATTCAAACACTGTACAACATACAATGAAAACCTGAATGCAGTCTCATTAGAAAATAAAATCATTGATTTTTGTAAACCGATATATATAGGTAATTATTACATAATGCAACTAGTTTTTTAGTGTATTACTTTATAAACTTATTTATTATAGGTTTCGCAGTACTAGATATAAGTAAAACGTTGATGTATAACTATCACTATAACGTAATGCAGAAACATTATGGTGACAAAATTGAGCTCATGTATACAGATACAGGTAAATTATTATTATTATTATTATTATTATCATCATATTAATATATTTGTATTATTTTAGATTCTTTAGTATATTATATCCAGACTGATGACTTTTACAATGACCTGGCGAATAATTCTAACTTGCTCGACCGAATGGACACTGCAAATCTACCCAGGGACCACCCGTGTTACATTGATGAGAGAAAGAAGATTCTCGGACTATTTTCTGATGAAACCGATGGACGTATTATGAAGGCGTTTATAGCACTGCGAGCAAAATCCTATGCTTACATTATAGAAGACAAGGAGAAAATTAAGGCAAAAGGAATCCGTGGTCATATTGTTAAAAACCATATGACTTTCAAAGATCACAAGCGGTGTTTGTTTGGTGATACTAGTTTGGAGGTGAAGACTGTCAATGTCTCTATTCGCTCTTTCAAACACAAATTAAAAACCATTAAAGCCGATAAATTGACTTATAATAATTTTGACGATAAAAGGGTTATACTTGAAGATAAAGTACATACCCTGGCTCATGGTCATTACTCTATAGAGTGAGTATATATTTTAAAATTTATTTTATTTTATTTATTTAATTTTTTCTTATGATGTTATTGAATTTTGTAGGGAAAACGAATCATCTAATGAAACAGTGTGGAGGATGAATGATTTCGATGAACCAACGTTACAGTTAATGGATTTGCTCTATGCAGAATTAGTTAATAATGAATAGAAATTTAATTTTTTATTTTTTACATATTATTTTCTGTAGATAATTTGTAGATATTGTTTGTATGCATTTAATTTTATATTTTGCTTGCATATTGTTTGTATACATTTAATTTTTTTCATATAATTATTTATAGATATTGTTTGTATGCATTTAATTTTATATTTTGTTTGCATACATTTAATTTTGTAGATATTGTTTGTATATTGTAGATATGTTACACTTATTAAATTAGTTTTTTTTTTTAAATATTAAATTATTCGTTATTTCGTTCTATTCATATTTGGTAAGGAAAGCAATAAATAAAACTCATTGTTGGAATAATAATAATAAGATATTTATTAAAAAAAAAAAAAAACATGAATACAATTTTCAAGAATTATTTAAAAACCATTTTCTTATAGCAAATACTTTATAAAATGTACAATGTTTAGGATTATATTCCATATGAAAAATACAACAAGGTAAAGATTCATCATTACATAATTGATCAAATCGTGGACATCCCAAGCTTTCAATGTTGATGAGAGCAACGTGTGGTATAAACTCGAAAAGAAGTTTTTTTTTCTGTTCCCCTTTGACGTAAATGTAAGCAAATTTGAATTCAATATCCTTTCCAGTTCTTCATACTCGATATCACCGTAGTCAATAGAAAGATGATGATAATAACGTTCCAACCATTTATTAGTTTTTCGACTTTTGTTATCCTGTGTTGAGTTTGAATTTTTAAAAATCCAGTGTTGAGTGACCCATGTTTCTGTGTCCACAATAGACATCTCTTTAATCATATATTTATTGTTCAACCCAAGAACGCATTGAATGTCAATGATGGCTGAAGACATTATGGTTTATCCTTATAATAAGTCGGCTTTAATCTTCAAATCTGCTATTAAGCAAGTAATTGTGACTGGAATATGTTCTTTCAATATCTTTACCAAGATTTGGTTCAAATAATCTTCAACATCTTCTATGTTTGTGTCTTTGGGTAACGGCATTTCTTTCCTAAGAAACATTGAAATCTTACAGGCCTGGAGCAGCGAAGCAGGCCGGACGTGCATAATTTTCTTCTATATATCTTCTTCCATCGCATCCCTCAATCGTAAAATAATTTTGACATTTTCCTTGGTCAACTTAATATTCTGGTCTTGCTGCAAAAATTTGATTGACAGAATATTGACACCGTTGCGTTGTACAATTCTTATCAATTTAAGTTCCCTTAACATCACGTGCGACGAAAGTGAAAAGTTTATGATATTAAGAACTGCATTTAAAGATTTAAACAACTCAACACTCATTTTCACGCTGTAGTGGGCCAGCAGCTTGTCGAAAAATACAGGTCGTGTCGAAATAAAGTAGACAAAATATTTCTAAGTGTTTATTAAAACTGAATGAAAATTATTCTAAGTCCAATTAATTATTTAATTAAAAATTAGTCTAAGTCCCAGTGAATGATTTCTTTTGCAAAGTGACGTGAAGGTGCTTGCGCTAACTCTGGAAAATCACGTCTGCAGGAGTCCTCTTCTGGGCCCCCTTATATAGTCAGTGTCCCCTGATCTCCTACCCAGGTCCCTTCTGGCCTATTCGTATTCAGGTCATTCGCTTCTCACACTATTACTCATTTCAGAGGCTGCGCGTGCGATGATGACGTCCGAAGACCATCCGCTCTTTCAGGATGCGCGTGCATGGTGACGTCCGGCGACCGTCCGCCCACATGCTGTGGTCAACCACAAGCGCTGTATCCGAGTTCTCAGAACTCGAGATAAAATATTTAATAATTTTAAATATGATTAATAGTCATATTATAGGCCTACAATGTATTGTTGAGTTCGTTCATCTCCGATTTCCGAAGGTTGTTTAGTTTAAAAGTATTTAAATGTTAAAGGTTGATTACTTTCTTCATCTCGTATATTTCGTTTAGGCCTAACCTGTTACCTCTCAGGTATGCAGGTATCTACTCCCCATTATATATTTCTAAGTATTTCCACTTTGTACTATTCTTATTACGAGTCATGTTTTTATAATATTTGGTTGATTACTATCCTATTACTTAGGTTTACACTGTATCGCCCCCTTTATGTATTATATTATGGGTATAGGACATCAGAGCACGTAGCACCTCCCCACGAAAAAAAGGTTTATGTCCTCAAGACAGAAATCTTTAAAAAGTCTTAGCACAAAAATAGTTATACAAGTTTACAAAATACAATACAAGTTACAAAACTTGTTTACAATAATTTCAATTACAATACATTTTACAATTATTTGTATGTTTTACAATATCATATTACAATTATTTGAATATTTTCATAAAATTTCAATTATACAATACAAATTTACTGATTACAATAGTGTGCTTAATATATAATTGTTAGTAGTTACATTTTTCTTTTTTTTTTTTTAATACAATAAAAAGTGGTTAGTGAATAATATAATTATTTAATATAGTTATATAATAAAATTGAATAATATGTAAATGCTAAGTTGTTAGTGGTTATAATAGTATAATGATATAATTTTATATAATATAAAAGTTAAATTCTAGTGGATAATAATGCATTTATTGCCATAGAATAAAAATAGTAAGGTATATAATAATAAAATATATTTGTAATGTATGGTTTCTATTTATACAATTTTTATAATATTTCTAGTATATCTGATTCGTTTCTACAAAGTATAAGTGTATATATATATATTGAATAATAACTTTTATATTTTATACTCTAATTTATATTTTCTATATTTATTTCCTAATGTAATATTTATTATCTACATATTATTTTTATATTGTCTTTCTCTTTCGTTTACTCAATCAAATATTATCCCCAAATGCAATGTATCATAGGTAGGTAATAAATATATGATATGAATGCATTTCGTGTATTTGACATTTCGTATTATTTACGTATTATTAATAGCTACACACGAGTTTAATAATTAGTCAATGCTTAATAATATAATTTATATATAAGGTTAATAATTCACATAATATAATCGTCATTGGTCGTACAATTTCTAATTCATAGTTCTTCCAATAGTAGAAATTCCCCCTCTGATTCATATGGAATGGGAGTACGTGACACATCACGTAGATGCCCATAAAGCAGTGCCTCTAAAAGACAAATACATATCGTAGCATCTTCAGGTAGGGTTCTGTAATACTCATGTTCTTCTCCACAAATAATTCCATGAGCGAAATCTAATGTGCTCCTATATGCGAATCTTTGGAAAGACTCGTAGAAACTAATAGTGTACACAAGTATTTCTCCTATCATTTGATCGTTTTTATTTAGTCTAAGGGTCAAATGACGACCTTGAAATTGTTCAACTAATTCTAGTTCGAAATCTGGAATAGTTGTACTGTCTACTCCTATTACCAATGGCATTTTCAATTTCTGTTCTACTGGCGTAGTAACATAGATTACATCTCTTCTTCCTTTCCTATAATATTTATAATTAATTATTTCATAATTGTGTATATTAGACTACTTATACTAAATTTATTCAGAAATGGTCTTAATTATTATCTATATATGATTATTATGAATTTTCATATTTTTTTATTACTTCATCTGTATCTAAAGTCTTTATATTCTTTTCTTATTAATGTTTATTTATTAATTTATTTTAATTATATTTTACTTCTTTGAATTACTATGAAAGTTTAAATTCGTTCTTATAACTCTTATTACTATATAACTCTATAATTCTTTTAAGTTAGTCCTTCTTAGATCTATTTGGTTCATAACGTATTTATATCGATATCGCTCTATGCATTTGTATTTGCAAAATACGTATACTATTGATAATATAGTGATCATTAAAAATATCCCCAAGGTTATACAAATAAAGTAGTCGTTTTTAAAGTTATTTTGTTTTTGTACCAAATTTTCTATACATTTTGTAACATTATTCTTATTTGTAATGTTATTGTTGCTCATTTCACTTTTTGCAAAAGTATTTTCCAATTTTATTGTGCTATTTGTGGCGTTTATGATTGATTCTACTGTTGTATTAGTATGTGTATTAGGTTTTGTTGTATTAATGTATATGGTAATATTTGTTATATTGCTTATTTCTTTAATTTGTTTAATAGACGTTGTAATTGTTCTAACGTCTGTATTGTTTTTTTCTGTACCTATCTGCATTTTTAATAAATATTTGTGCAACTTGCTTCATATAAGGGATTTGTTTTTTTATTCCTTCATTTAATTGTCTCTTGTATACTTCACACGATTTTATTAATTCAAAGCCCGTTGTTTCTCCAGTATATTCATTTATAGGTTTTAAAGTTGTACTACAGTTAAAGATTAACGAGTTATATTTACACTCTTCTGTAATTTCTAAATTGTATATTTCCTCTGTATTCCAATTCGCATTTAGAAAGGTAATATGGTCGTTTGATATATTGTATAAAACAGTTGGAAGCTTATTATACGCAACCCAATCTGTGGTCTCACCAGTTTCATCATCTTCGTCAATATCAAAACATTTTGTTGCCATTATGAGAAATAACCTATAATATTTTACTTATTACTTATAACTTATTTATATGAAATATCAATCTAACTTATTATGTTATAGTTTTTATTATTTTTCTAATTGATCCAGAAATCTTTCTTATTTTGTTTTATTTCTAAAAATAAAATATTTATCTTATCATATATCTACCAATATCTATATATATAATTTTATCATATTTTTAATTATACATTTTATATATTATATTATATTTTATTTAATTTAATTATATTTCAGTTAGCAACTTATTTAGTTTATACAGTTTCAATATAATTTACTTATTTACTTATTTTTATTATTTCTTATAATTCATAATTATCATTTATTTCTTAATTTACTTAAATATTTATATTTATAATTATTTTATTTAATCACTTTTATCTTCTTCCGATTATTCGTGATATTTTTTCACATCATTTTTATGTACAGTAACATGTTTTCTACCTCTTTTTATTATTACGTTTTCACTATCTAATATTTCCAAAACCTCATACGGACCCTTCCATAAAGGACTTAATTTATTCTTTTGCGTTTTATCTTTAAGTTATATTAAATCTTTTACTTCTAACTCTTCAGTATGCTCTTTTTTATCATAATGTTTTTTAGATTTTATTTTCTTTTTAATTAACCTTTCTCTCGCTATTTTGTGCGATTCCTGCATTTTTTGTTTTAAATCAAATATATAGTCATCATAATTATATCTCGGTTCCGGATTACTTTTTAATTTAACTGGTATGTCTATCTCTCTTCCATACAACTATGCATATGGTTGATAATTGGTCGAAGTGTGTTCTGTCGAGTTATATACGAATAATGCATATGGTAGTAATTGGTCCCAATTGTTTAGATCTTTATCTACATAATGTCTTAAATATTCGGCTAATATTCTATGTGATCGTTCTAAGCTACCGTTAGTTTGTGGGTGATAAGGACTTGTATTTATTTCATTGATTTTTAGTAACTTGCACACTTCTGTGAAAATTTTACTAAGAAAATCTGTACCTTGATCTGTCAAAATAGTTTCAGGTATACCGTGCACACATACGAAATTTACTACAAAAGCTTCAGCTATAGTATTTGCCGTATGATTTGGCAATGGAACGCCTAAAGAAAATTTTGTTAGGTTGTCCTAAAAATTCTAATACTGATGTTATCTTTTTCGGATCCGGTTTAATACCGTGTTCTGAAATTACATGACCTAAGTACAGACATTCGCGCTTTAAAAATTCGCATTTATCCGGTTGTATTTTTAGATTATGCGTCCGTAGACGTTCGAATACGTCTATCAATTTACTATTATGATCTGTTAAATTTTTCGCGTATATTATTATGTCATCCAGGTATACTAAACATTTAATGCCTATAATCCCTGAAAGTACATTATTCATAAGTCTTTGAAAAGTCGCGGGACTTGTTTTCATTCCCATTGTCATACGCTTAAAATGATAATGACCTTGACCGGTCGAGAACGCTGTTAATTCCCGAGATTCTTTTGCTAACGGTATTTGATAAAATCCGCTTGCTAAATCCAAAATAGTAAAAAGTTGACATTGTCCTAACTGGTCTAATATTTCCGTAATATTTGGTAACGGGTGAAATTCGTTTAATGTTACTTGATTAAGCGCTCTAAAATCTATTACTATTCGAAATTTATCTTTACCAGACGAATCTGATTTTTTCTTTACTAAAAGTAATGGTGCATTAAAAGGTGACATTGAACGTTCTATTATATCGTCTTTTTCCATCTTATTTAATTGTTCCTCAATCTCTTTTTGTTGAGCTTGTGGTAACCTATACGGTCTTTTATAAATCGGTGGCTGATTAGCCGGTAATCGTATTATATGTTCTGCCGCGTTTGTAAATGTTAAATAATCATTTTCTAAATGAAAAACGTCCGAAAAATGTTCGCATATTTCTAATATCGTATCTCGTTCCTCCTTATTTAAATGGTCACTTCGTATTAAATTTTTAATTTCATTTACGCGGTCGTTATTATCGTTAATCATTTTTATTTCGTGTAACTTATATTCTACGTTATCTTCGTATAAAATTTTATTTAATTCGTCCTCGAAAATGTTTTGTGGTGATTCCGAAATATTTAATATATTTACAACTGTGTTTCCATTTTTAACTGTATTTATTATATTAGCGCAATAGACGTCCTGTATTAATTCCTGATTGTGTATTAAAATATTTTTATTTTCCATATTAGGATCGGCTATTGGTATAGATACCACTGTTTCCGTTCGCGGTTTTAATGTAAAACATATTTTATTTAATTCGCGTTTAATATCGTTTTTAATCGTTAATATATTATTCGCAATATCTATTAGGTACTGCGTTATTTTGCAACAGGAAGTGGTGACCTAGAATCCCGTCTTTCGGTATTGGGAATTCTTTATTCACTACATGAAAATCTGTTTTTATTTCATTTTTATTTAATATTAATATTATTGTAATTTTACCAATAGTAGATACTATTTTTTCATTTATGCCTTTTAGAAATATTTTTTCCTTTTCGTTTACTAAAGTTTCGCCAGTTAATTTATCTATTTTTATTAAATTTATTTCGCTACCGGTATCTAAAAGAAGACTAATATTTTCTGTATTAAAATTAGGTGATTTAAATGAAATATGATTATCGTGTATTACTGAGACGATGTTGAAGCAACGTTGTAGAGTAGCTTGGGGTAAAAGTGCGCGTTTTCTATTTATTTGGTTTTTATAATGTGATAAACATTTTAATATGCTCTCAAGTGATATTTTTTCAAAAAGTAAACTTATAAGGAATGTCAATTTATAGATTAAACTTTATTTTTATATACCTTTAAATAATTATTTACAAAAAATGAAAAAAAATAAAAATTGGGAATCTTACCCCATGCGTGGGGTAAAATTCCGTATAGGTCAGGGTAAAAGTCCTTATGGGAAATTAATATGGAGTAAGTTGTGTAGAATAAATCTTTATTTGAAATTAGTAATCAAATATGTTATATTTAACAATATTAAACATAATCGTTAAAATACATTCTAAGGAACTTGGTTACCTAGTTTATAGTCCAATATTATTATTACCTTTTATTACCAAATTGCATAATACAAATATCAAAAAAGATACCTAATCATATAATCATGACTAGTTTGACAATTTGTTTCATTTAACTTATATTAAAAAATGAACAATATCTTTCCTTGAATGAAAAAATAAATTATTTAACACTTACAATATTAATTAATAATTATAAACATAAAAATAAAACAACAGGTATATGCTTAATTTGCATAGTTTAAAATATAAAATAAATAATCTTTTTCTCATGAGTCATGACTACCTTGTCAATTTCAACAGAAACTTAAAATACAAATTTCAAAAATAAATAAATAATAATAATCTCTTTTTCATGACTACCTTGTCAATTTTAACAAATACTTAAAATACAAATTAAAAAAAAAAACTTACATTAAAAAATGTAACTGAAGTATTATTTCTATGAACATAAATCGCATACAAAGTCTTTATGAGAGTAGTATGTAATAGGGCATTCTGGAACCTAACCCCCTGACCCTCTGACCATTGCCACACCCCCTGAGCCGCTGAGCCTTACCCCCCTACCGCCACCAGGTCCAACACGTACATGACGTATTTTGCGCGCGCGCCATATTATTTAACATATTATTGTACATACACCATATTATTGTACATGCAACATATTATTGTTCACATACCATATTATTGTACACGCACCATATTATTGTACATTCAACATATTATTGTACACACACCATATTTTTATGCACGCGTCATATTTTTGACTCCCATGTATTCGAGTCGCCGGTATCGTGTTATAAAACGCATCACAAATTATTTTTCACCAACTCAGTATACTATTAGATTTATTCAGATACGTTTGTAGTGAAACATTATTTATATTTTCGTTCGTGAATACTTTATCTACAGGCTGCAATAATGTAAGTATATTTTTGTATTATTTATAAATTATTTTATAAATAAATAATCCAATTTTTAGATGGTTCCATGTCATAATATCTTCGAAATAATATCTTTGGTCAAAATAACTCGGTAAAAATATCTTGTGTGAAAATATCTTATGACAAAAATATCTTTGATCAATATATCTTTTAAATTTATTTAAAAAAAAAATGTTTATTCATATAATTAATTTAATAAATTGTTACACATATTATAAGTATAAAAAATAGGTAAAAAGTAACATCTCTTCAAAATCCAAAAATATATAGGTAAAATTATTATTATCATAAATATTAAAAACTTTATTAATCAAATTAAAATTAGTACCTATTACTTAATACTGAATATTGTAAGATAAACCCCTTAAATATTGAACTGTTGGTATTTCTGAGCAATTTTCCACAATTTTTTTTATTTTTATATCATGATCGTTGTACTTTTTACGGCGTGGTGGACTTGATTCTCCCGATAATCGTTTTTCCAATCGAACCTGATATCACGTAATTATTCTATTTGTTAATTAAATTTAAATAAGATAAAATATAAATACCTCTTGTAACACTTGTTCTTTTTTTAAGAAGCGTATAAATTTCCATATTGAAACATGGTTTGCTCCAAGTGCTGCATTGAAAGCATGATGCCATCCTTCTACCGAATTATTCGTACGCGGAAGATCTTCTATTACTGATTCATAGCAATTCCACATATTGATACTAAATATTGGCGGGCGTCGACCATTCCGACGGTTGGGACGTCCGATCCATGTATCCTCAAAATAATTTATCATCGTGGATAAAACATCTTCGTTTTCAACAAAATAATTTGATTCAATTAAATTATTAAAATATTGTACACTTTTATTTATTGGAACATAAGCAAGTGCACATAGATGTCGAATTTGTAATGCAAATTCTGCATCTTCAGCGTACATATTTTGTAGTCCATTTTCTTGTATTTTACGCCATATACATTGTTGGAAATGAAAAAAGCACCCTTTTATTTCTGAATTGGGAAAAACGTCTTTAAATGCTAATATAAATGATTGTTCGAAATCAATCATAATACTTTTTGGGTTCAAATCCGGTTCAAATCTTTTCAAAACATTTAAAAATTCTATGTAGGATTGTTTCGTACGATCAGTCATTAATACGTAAACAACTGGATAGGTTGTTCGGTTATAACAGACATGTATAGTATATAATTGTGAAAACAATTTTGGAACTGTTCGAAATGTTCCATCTGCCATCCAAGTATTACAGTTTTTAAGTATTTTTAAATTATGAACGGTCGAAAAAATCAAAATTCTTTTTTCGTTTTTATTGTCGTAAAGTAAAAATTGTTCATTATTAACTATCTGATATTCGAGAGGTATATTTAAATCGTTAACTGTTAATGGATTTTGAGGACAAACTTGTACTTTAGATCTCACTCTACAGATTGTTCGAGAAATCAATGTCTGGCTTGGTAATTGAGCAGCAACAACTAATGGAACATTAGTAATAGCTTCACTAATCAAATTCCTTGTGCACACTTGATTAGTTTTAGCATCATCTTTGATTTTTTCCAAAATTTCTCTTACTTGAATTTTGGCACCGTTTGGGGCATGAGAATGACAGGATTCCTTTAATATTATGCCTATAATAAATTATGTGTATAAATAAATAAATTTCGTAAATAATGATATTTTTATAATACAATAATTACTTGTTTCATCTTTAGTACTTGTAAAACATGAAGTGCATTTATATTTATTGTACTCAGTACAGCGCCAAATATATTTGTTTTTACCATTATTATAAAAAATGTGGAGATATCCGTTATGTAATAATAGGTTATTACCTTTTTGACTTTTAATAAAAGTAAGTGTCATATTTAAACAAAAGTTAAAAATCAAAAATGAGTTAACAAGTGACAAGTTAAAACTCTAATAGCTTAAGTAATGATGTACAAACCTGCTAAAATGCCCAGGTGCCCAGCTGCAATTAAGTTAATAATAACGAAAATTCCAACTAATAAACAGATAATGCCTCTACCATTTTTATCTTAATGACATAATATGAACATATTGTACATCTGTAAACGTAGTAAATACCTCGCAATCAGTATAATATCGACAATTTTAAAATACTATATACCTATTATAAAATATAAAATGTCGATTTTAGATATAAGCATAACGACATATTATAATAGCTAATAAGCTTATAAAAATCAGTATAAAAGATATTTTGTTCAAAGATATTTTTGCTTAAAGATATTTTGACCAAAGACATTATTTCGAAGATATTTTGACTAAAGATATTATTTCGAAGATATTTTGACTGGTCACCTTTTTAGATGTCTAATAATTCAACACCAAGTTTTGACGGCTATGAATATAGAAGGATTCTAGAGGGAATACCAATCGAAGATAACCTTTTCGCTCAAAGAATGAACAATTACGAACACGATGAAAACGGATATGGGGCTATAGTAAGTTTATAATTTTAAAATAATAAAATACATAAATAAAGTTAATAGTATTTATTATTTAGACTCCATCCGAAGATAGTGGGTACTCCACTCACCGAGAGTCGCAGATGGGTATTTGGTATCGCGCGTTTTCACCAATTCTTTCACCTACAACACCATCATTACCACGGTCATCTCAAAACCCTTTTCGATCTTTATCACCGATTCAGTCTGAACCATCCTCACCCGACATGTTCATGGATACAACACCGAGACCGCTTGTGCTTAGAGTGAGAAACGATTTGTTACCGGAAGTTGAAACACAGTCAACTATCTCACCCAGCATGTTAAACCTGCCTTTGCTTAGACCACCTCGGGAACATAATTTAATTCATGATACATTACAACGAACCATGAGTCCCACTCCAAATGAATCCGATGACGGGTATGACATACAATTGATTGAACTTATGAATGCGTACGAGAATAATTGGGGCGAAGACGGTTATGATGAAGAGATGAATCGTCATATGGTTGCATACGAAGGTTCAAAAAAACAAATGTAAAATAATAATAATAAAAATGTATATAGTAATAATACATTTTTCTTTATAACCATACGACAGTTTATATTATTTCTTAAATTTTATTTAATAATAATATTATTTGAAAATAATATCGTATGTTTCAACGAGTAACATACAATTCCTGGTATGTCAGCATCTATTTTTCAAAGGTTTCACAGAGCAGTGAACAACCATTGTGTATAAATCTTTAGGTAGACTGTATATTTCAAATCACATAAATTTATGATCAGTCGTGCTATATAACGTTAGTCAGTCGTATAGACTAGTATTATTAAGAGATTAGTTTTACACAAAATTATTTTAATTGAATAATATTTCCTATCAATAAATACATCTGTATAATCGAAAAAAATTGTATAATTCTGTAAGTAGTATATAAATATTAGTCATCTCTATTGGGTCAAAATCTATTGGCGATTGTCAAATACCACGTAAACAACTCGTATTGTTAGCGGAACGCACCGCACCGAATTCTTACAAGAATTCATCGAGCAGTCATGAGGTACTATTCAACTATATTACTACGAACGGTACTATTCAACTATATTACTATTGGGTCTAAAACTAATACCGTTTGTCAAATGCTGCGTAAACAAGTCTCATTGTTAGCGGGATGACCCTTACCGAGTCATCTTTACAACAACAGCACGTATGAACCATTTTATATAGTAATGCTTTATGTATCCACCACAAAAACAATGATTTCCAAAATAATTGGAAATATATATCGATGTATAAAATTATCATAGTAAATACCTTACTAACATTTTACCATGTCCTGACTTAAATTGCGCCCCTCTTGAAAATGGTATGATATCTGGACACCAGCCCTGTTGGTCACGGAGATAGAGTCAGTCTGTTCCAGACACCTGCACCTTTACGTTTACTTTGCCTTTGCTCTCTCCGTGTTTTCACAGTTCTTACACACTCTGTTTAATTTTCCAAGTGTTTAATTTTTAAAGTGTTTAAACACTTTATTCTTTCTTTTATCATTACCTTAAACATTTTAAATATGTTTGATTGCAATCAATGTCCGTCAGTGTTCACGCGTAAAGATAATTTGGTCGCCCACCAAAAAAACACACCGGTGTGCGTATTCCATGCACCGTATGTCCATCAACATTTTCGTACAAGGCGCATCTTAATAGGCATTTGAAGAACGTTCATGGTATGTAATAAAAGTTTAAACTGTATCTTATTTATTCAATATTAATTTGTGACTATTATTTTTGTAAGGTATCATTAACGTTCCGGCTCACTTGAGACCATTGCCAGCTGCACCGATCATTGATCAGCAAACAAGACCAAGCGTGATTCAGTTTGCGCCTCCTTCTACCCCACAGATTCAAATCGCGCCTCAAATTTTTGTGCCAAATGTCCCGGCTGGTGGTTTGCACATGTTAACCGAAGATGACATATATATGGCGGTCATGGACGAATTTGAGGATACTGGTTAGTTTTATTTATAAGCCTCAAATTAAAAAGACTCGAAAAAAAAATCATAAATTTTAAGACTCGAAAAAATCGTAAATTTTATTTTAAATTTATCAGACAGTCTGTGAAACGATCAATGGTATAATAGTTGGAGTATTCCGGCATTATATCGATTAATTCACTCATCCTATGGGGTAATAGTTGGAGTATTCCGGCATTACACCGGATGTCGGACTGTTTGATAGATTTATTAAAAAGATTTTTTTTAACGATGGAAAACATTTTTTCGAGCATGATAGGAAAAATAGTTTAGGTTTATTTTAGTAGATATTAATTAGGGCTTTTTTTTTTTCTGTTAAAGAATCTTACACTTTTGCTGTAAATGGCAAACGCGTTTCGATGTTACCGTGTCGGCTGCTAGGGCAAAAAAAACTAGGATGGATATGGTACAGTCAGTCGGATTTAATGAAATTTCGTCGTCCGCAAATAGGAAGATTATGTGGTATTACGCTAAAAATATCACCAATACAAAAATTTATTCAGACTTTCTCCGTCCACTTATACCTGGAATGATAGAATTGTTAAAAACACATGTACAAAAACATGCGATTAAATTTAATTTGAAACTTGAGGCGACCTATAACCGGCCGAACGTACCAAACTCGTCTGAAAATCGTGCGTTTAAGACATCGGCGGTCGAAATTTTCTCAGATAGTGATATCAGAACGATTGTAGAGATAGCGTATATGAAGTTGATGAAGAAGGACGAATATATGGGGAGAGGTAGCGGTTTTACATTGGAGTCGATCGACGGACTATTGTTGGCGGTCTACAAATATACTCCGATGGGTGGATCGTCGTATATTGAATTGCCGGCGTTCATCGATAGGAAACGGGCGACTATCAACCCTCAATGTTTCAAGTGGGCGATTCTTGCAAGGCATGTGACGAAGCCACCGGTATACCGCATCGGTGAAAATTATCACAAACATGAAGATAAATATAATTTTAACGACATCTCATTCCCAACACCTCTCTTCGATATAACTAAATTCGAAAAAAATAATGTAAATGTGTCAGTTAACGTATACGGGATAGAAAAAAAGTTTCAGCCGCCGAAGAAATTTCCTACATACGAGGTGTACCCGTTACGTGTCGTCGATGAAGAGAAGCCCAACCACTTCGACCTGTTACTGATAACGGACGGTGACAACTCGCATTATACATACATTTCAAATTTTTCCCGACTCGTGCGCGCACAGAAAACCGTACACCATGGACAGGTTTATTTTTGCAAACGTTGTTTTACGTCATTCGACAACCAAAATTTAAAATACAAGATGAGCGGGCAGGAAGCTCTGAACCAGCACAAATTGATTTACGGGGTACACAAACCCATTCTACCGGAGATGCCAAAGGAGGGGAGTGTATTGAGTTCAAGGCGTGGAAAAATACAGTTCGACACCCTTTTGTTATTTATGCGGATTTCGAAGCATTGTTGGTGAAGACGGAGGAGAAAAAAGGAGACAGCACCACAATTATACAGAGGCACGAGGCGATGAGTTACGGGTTTTTAGTGAAGGCGAGTGATAACGTACCGGAGGAGTTATTGGAAGAGTACGAGATACTGGTGAGGCCGGTAATCTACAGAGGCGGCGAAGACAGGACAGACGTGGCGAGACATTTTATGGAGACGATAGTTGAGGTGGCCCAGAAAATCGAGAAACTGATGAAGACAAATATTCCTATAAAAATGACCGAGGACCAAGAAAAAACACATCAAGAGTGTAATACGTGTAATTTATGTAAATGCATATTAGCCGGGGGCGACAAGGTTAGGGATCACGATCATCTGACGGGGAAATTTAGGCAGACCTTGTGCTCTAGGTGTAACTTGGAGTTACAACAGCCTAAATTTGTCCCCGTTTTGTTCCACAACCTTTCCAACTATGACGCGCATCTTATTGTAACAGAACTTGGGTATAACACTAATGCTATCAACGTTATTCCGAACAGTGAGGAGAAATTTATATCTTTCTCGAAATATATAAGTAGTACCTTCACTGTTCGGTTTATCGACACATTCAGATTTATGGCGTCGAGTCTGTCGTCCCTGGCTGAAAATTTGGTTACACCCGAACATGAAAACTTCCGCGAGACAGCCAAACATTTTGTCACCGGAGATATGCCACTCGTGACTCGTAAGGGGGTGTACCCGTACGAGTACACGGATAGTTGGGAGCGGCTGGAGGAAACGAGATTGCCGTGGAAAAGAGATTTTTATAGTACGTTGACAGAGACCGGGATCAAGGAGACTGAATATGAACACGCGAAGGAGGTCTGGGACCACTTCGGCTGCAACACGTTGGGCGAGTACAGTGATTTGTACCTCAAAATCGATGTGTTACTGCTGGCAGAGGTTTTCGAGAATTTCCGCGACGTATGTATGAGGGCGTATAACCTGGACGCTGCTCATTACTTCACAGCCCCAGGACTTAGTTTTGACGCGATGCTCAAGTTTACCGGTCCAAAGCTACAGTTATTGCATGATTACGACATGTTGCTGATGTTCGAAAATGGTTAGTATATATATTATTTTTAAAAAATGTACATATAATAATCTTATTTATTTTTATAGGTATACGTGGTGGACTAGTGCAAGCGAGCAAACGGTATGCGAAGGCGAATAATGTCAAGACCCCGGGATACGACGAGACTAAAGATAAATCTTGGATAATTTATCAGGACTGTAAGTATATATTTTTTATTTATTTTCTCACATACTTATTAATTTATTTTTATTTTATAGGTAACAACTTGTACGGGTGGGCTATGTCGCAGTACATGCCGTACGGTGGGTTCAACTGGGTTGAACCTGCATTAAACGGATTAGACGATTTGAATGAGATTTCCCCCATAGGACGTGTGTATGAGGTAGACGTGACGTACCCACAACACCTACACAACGAGCATAACAACCTACCTTTCTTACCGCAAAACAGTATGCCAAGTGGTTCGAAGGTACGGAAGTTGATGGCAACGTTCGAAAAGAAGGAGAATTATATTATACACTATCGAAACCTACAGCAGGCTATTAAAAATGGGCTTATAGTTGAAAAGGTAAATATTTATATTTTATATGATTTTTAAACAGATTTTTAATATTTTTTTTTCTTATAGGTACATATAGTAATACAATTCAACCAGTCTGACTGGCTGGCTAAATATATTGATTTGAACACCGAGATGAGGAAGAAGGCGAAGAATGATTTTGAGAAAGACTTTTAAATTAATGAATAACGCTGTATTTGGTATGTCACTTTATTTATTAAATTAATTCTATTTTTACTAACATTTTTATTTTTACAGGTAAAACAATGCAATCGAAGAGGAAGGAGATGAAGATGGAGTTGGTGTCTTGTGAGAAGAGGTTACAAAAACTTATTAATAAGTGTACATTTAAACACTGTACAAATTATAATGAGAACCTTAATGCTGTCGCCCTGGAGAATAAGATTATTAGATTTGACAAGCCTATTTATATTGGTAAATATACTTTTTTAAATTCAATTTTTATCATTTGTTAACACATTTATTATTTACAGGATTTGCAGTACTGGACATAAGTAAGACGCTGATGTACGACTATCATTATAATGTAATGAAGAAATTCTACAGAGACAAAATTAAATTAATGCACACTGACACAGGTAAATATATTAAAAATATACTCATGTATATAATATATTAATTTAATATCATTATTTTTCCAGATTCGCTAGTATATCATATTGATACTGAAGATTTTTATGTGGACTTGGCGGTCAACAATAACTTGTTGGACCGGATGGACACTGCTAACCTGCCCAGTGACCATCCGTGTTATGTGGCAGATAGAAAGAAGACCCCGGGGTATTTTTCTGATGAAGTGGACGGTAATGTAATTACAGAGTTTTGCGCGTTGAGGGCAAAGTCCTACGCTTTTAATGTGTATGCTGGAGCAGAGGACAGAGTTGGTGGTGAAAAGATCAAGGCCAAGGGGATCAGGTCTCATGTGGTTAAAAACCACATGACGTTGGAAGACCATAGGAAGTGTTTGTTTGGAGAAACTGGTGTGGAGGCATACAAGGAGAATGTATCGATACGATCGTTCAAACACCAGCTAGTGACGATAAAGACAAAAAAGTTGACTTACAATAGTTATGATGATAAGAGGGTGGTGTTAGAAGACAAAATAAACACACTAGCCCATGGACACTATAGTATAGAGTAAGTTATTACAAATAATATATAGTTTAAAAATTATTTTACTGATTTTACTTTTAAATTTTATAGGAAAGATGACATATGGCCAGAACTTGACGATGAGGTAGATGCTACAGGACGGGAATGGGCAGATTTTGAAAAAGATTTTATGAGAGAGCTATTATGGAATACTAGTTAACTGTATATATTTCCAATTTGTAAATAGCACTGTTTATTTTTTTTTTTTTTGTAAATAACTTGTAAATATCATTCGAATAATTTGTATATACTGTGTAAATACTTTGTAAATGTATAAACCATGAAATTATTTTAAATGCATAAATTGTAAATACTTTGTAAATGTTCTTGTTATATATTGATGTAAATATTACCCATGTTGTATAGTGTCAATGTAAATACTTCAAATAGATTAAAATGTATATTTCTCATTTTAATTTTTAGTTTGTAAATATTTCTGTATTATTAACTTGTAGTATTTTAACCTTTATATTATATAATTTGTAATTATTTTTGAAAACTTGTAATATTTATTTTATTTTATATTGTATGCTTTGTTTTTATCCATGTATAATTTTATAATGTATAATTGTTAGATATTTAAGTTTTTTCCTGTATAAATTAATCATTTTTTCTGTTTCAGGTAGATGGGGAGTCAAATATTTAAATTAATAACCTATGTAAATGTTGTCATATATATATAAATGTATATGTTAGCATATAAATAAAAAAAAAAACAATGTTAAAATATTTTCATGTTTATTCAATAAAATTTATACAATCTTTAAGAATTATTTATAAACCATTTCCTTAAAGCAAAAACTTTATAAAATGTACATTGTTTAGGATTTAAATCCTTATGAAAAATACACCAAGGTAAAGTTTCTTCATCACAAATTTGTTCCAGTCAAGGACAGCCCAAGTCTTCAATGTTGATGATTGTGACGTGAGGTATAAACTCCATAATAAGTTGATTTTTCTGTTCGCCTTTGGTGTAAATGTATGTGGACTTTAAAGAATTCAATATTCTACTTAGCTCTTCATATTCGATATCACCATAGTCTACAGATATCTGATGATAATTACGTTCTAGCCACTTGTTAGTTTTTCAACTCTTGTTGTCTTGTAATAATTTTGAATTTTTAAAAATCCAGTGTTGAGTCGCCCATGTTTCTGTGTCTACAATAGACAATTCTTTCTTTAATAAAATATTTATTTTTTGCTCCAAGAATGCATTGAATGTCTATGATCGAGGACGACATCGTAACAGGTTTGATTTTACATAAAAATGACAATTATTTCGAAAAAATCAATTTAACTTATGATATTTATCTTCAATTTTTTTCAAACGAGAATTTAAGTCTGAAATATATGTCCCATGATTAGGTAAAGAATCTTCAGCATATATCCCTGTTATACGGTTTATTTCGTCACTTAGACGGTCAAAGTTCTCACCATTAACTCCAAGTGTTGTAGTAATTTCCGCGTACTTAATAAACAGCTCTGATATGCGATCTTCACAATATGACAAACACTTATTACTTGTCTGTATATTATTTTCCAGCAATTGTGTCTTTACGTGTAGATTAATAATATTACTTTTCAAAGTATCAATTTCTTTCTGTTGAAGTTTTATATCATTTAAAATTGTTTTGCTACTTGATTGAATATCTGAAATAATTCTTTTATTTTCACTAGCTTGAGAACCTCCAAACACATTCATAGTTATACAACGACTGACACTATATTTTAACATCACGTGTATTTATCCAACTATTATGTGTGTTATCAAATCCGAGCCACTTGACAAGCATTTGATTTTGTTTTTTACGTATAACTTTTTCGATCAGGTATTCGTTTGGGTACTCGGTTTTGTGTATTTCCTCCGAATAAAAACAGCCGGCTATAGGTTTACCAGTATAATCTTGTAACTGGTAAGTGACGGGTAATGTTCTATTTATTTTGATAATCTCGAAGATTTCCGTTGACCAATTGGGTAAATAACCTTTTGTAAACACACCTTTTTGTGTACTGATACGAACGTTATCACCAACTCTGAATTTATTCTTTTCATTTTTCATTTCACGATGTTTTATTGTAACTGACAAAGGATTTAAATCTGCCTGCACCGGTGACATTCCTATAGTTCTATGTTTTGAATTGTTATATTCGTCTAGTAGCAACGGTAAAATTGAAATCCATTCGTGAGAGCCGCGCGCCGTAAACTCTCTAAACATTTTTTCTTTTATTGTACGATTAAATCGTTCGACAATACACGCTTTTGTGATACTAAACGTTGAATATTTATGTATGTTATATTTTTCCATCAGTGTGTCGAAAGTGGTGTTGTAAAATTCTTTTCCGTTATCGAGTTGTAAAAGTTTCGGTGAGCGATTGAGTAATATTTTAGACATTGCGTTTGTGACTTCTTTCCCAGTTTTTGATTTTAATGGTACAGCCCATGCAAATTTAGTAAAACAGTCTATTACACATAAAATATATTTGTAGCCTTTATTTTTCTTCGAATACGGTATCATTTCCACCAAGTCAGCTTGCCATAAATCATTTTTTCCATATACGTTGACTCTACGTCTAACGAAATTTTTCCGTGACGGTTTGTGTAGTTCAAGAGCGATTTCACGTTTAGACATCTGGTATTCGTCTTATTAACCCAGCTTCGTGTAATTCTTCAAAAATAGTTATTATTTCATTGGAGACACCTGTATTACCAGCATCTTTCGAAGCCAAAAGTAATCGTAACCGATTGACTAACTCATTCGGGTTATCCCAATACACAAAGTTATTTTTCTGTATTTTCATAGATAGTTGACCGCCAGAAGGAAATAATTTTCTTATTATATCTTTATATTTGAAACCACTTTTTTTTATTTTTCTTCCGTCTAAAGTCAAATGTGCCGGATGTCTGCTTTAATATAGATTTATATACTTCTAGATCGTCGTCGGAATAAATAAGTGGATTTTTCAAAAATAATAACTGGATTATACCCGAGGTTGTTGGATAAGTACTTCCGTCAATAAGTATAGTGTTTTCAAAAAATTTAGCTTCTTTTTTGCCTAAAATAATATTTCCATATGTATTTTTTTTCGGGCCATAGATTTTATCTAAATCTGTAGAGTTGAACCAATTTTCAATTTCTTGTTGATAGTTGTCATTCGGTTTGGTTTCGTCGTTATTTTTTATTTTGATTGAAGGCGTCCGGGTTGTATTCGATATTTTATTTAATGGCTCGATAATTGGTTTTAATGTCTGTGTCATTAATTGTTGAACATTATCTGAGCCGGTTTTTAAAGCGATGTATTTTCGTTTAATACTATCTTTAGCTTTAACTATCTCATCTAATATACTTCCTTCATCCTTCATGACTGCGTTTTAAATGATGATATTTATTATTTGCGACGTCTTATATAACGACATAAGTATCAAAGCCATAACGGTAACGGCCGTTATCACGATCGCTATCTTTACAAATAACAACGAATGCAAATCTATCACGGTTCCAACACGTAACACAAAAATGTTTAAATTGTATATATGTCATATCGCCCGAACAGTGTTCGTTGCATACATGTTTTAAATTGGTCTCGTCTTGTTTGAATAATACTATTAAATTAGCATTATCGCGTATCAACTGCTTTGGTACTTTTGAATAACTCTGAGCCAAATAAAATATATCTATTTTATTGTGACGACCCCTGGAGAAGAACGATTTAATTATGTTTTGCTGTTCACCTATGACGTCATCCATGAGAAATATAGAGTTTGGTAAGACTTGCTCGGGTGGGAGGACTTTATCATTCTAGAAAAAAGTAAAAATGTTAAACCGTCAATATCGTCGATTATACGTTTCAATAATTTATATTTTGGTTGTTCCAACGTTTTAGAGTATATGTAAACGTTTTCAAATCTTAAACCGTTTTCGTCAACTAGTAGAAAATATATCAAATTTGTTTTACCGCATCCGGAGCTACCCAACACCAACGAGTGTATAGTGTTTGGAAATAGCTCGCCATGTCTAAACTGCATTGTATCTGGAGCATCAATGTTATAAATACGTAGTTTTTTCTCTTGCTCGATAAACCGCATTTTTTCACTATAAATACGAATGCTATGTTAGCGAAAGCGTCACACGATGTCTCGCGTTCGTAAGCGAAACAACAATAAGCGTTCCGGTCTTATTAACTCTGTTATAAATCATCTACCTGTGGAATTACATCTGCCTGGCTATAGGTAAGTCACTAAAATATATTATTATTATTAAATCCGAACTACATTTTTTTGTTTGTTTTTTTTTCCAGATTTGCTGGTCCCGGTACTAAATTAAAAGAAAGACTAGCACGCGGTGAACGGGGAATAAACAGACTAGACGAGTTGGCCAGAGCTCACGATATCGCATACGAAGAAAGCAATTTGTTCACCGATCGACAAAGAGCTGACGAAATATTAGAAAATCAAGCTTGGGAAGTGTTTAAATCTAAAAACACTGGTATTAAGGAAAAAGCAGGGTCTTGGCTGGTCACTACAGCTATGAAGGCTAAACGCAAGATGGGCGCTGGTTGCGGCTTCAAACAGATGGTTTTGGCGGCTAAAAAATCAATCAAGAATAAAATGAACGACAAGAATATAACCAAGTTAATAAAAACATGTTTGTCTGCTGCTAAAAAAAAGAAAAATAAGAAAACTAAAACTCCGAGAATCATACCTATACCGAAAAAAGGTGGTGTTCTGCCTTTAATACCGATTTTTGCCGGTTTATCGGCATTAGGCGCACTTACCGGCGGAGTCGGAAATATAGTAAAAGTCGTGAATGAATTAAATTCCGGTAAAAATACACCTTTTCACTTGGGAAAAGGTTTATACCTAGCACCGCACAAAGGAAGATCTTATAAAATTGCTAAAGGTAAAGGTTTATACCTAGCACTATACAAAGGCGGTTCAGTAAAGAAAACTAGAAAAACGACAAAAAACTAATTTCCACGTTACCCGATAGAGCGTTGTACGATTACGAGATTATAAAATACGCTGACATGATGAAAATACCTCATTTCATTGGTGTTTTTTCTAGAGACAAGTTGCCTCAACGTTCGAAAAATCAAGAGTCGGCTGTAGTTAATTTAGACGTCGAAATCGGTACAGGAACTCATTGGGTAGCGTATAAGAAAATCGGAAAGCAAGTTAAATATTATGATAGTTTTGGAAATTTACCGCCGCCGCTAGAAATACAAAAATATTTCAACGGTTGCAATATCGAATATAATACGACAAACTGCGGACATTTGTGCTTAATTTTTTTGTCATGTACACCATAACGTTAACCGGTAACTCGAGCGAGATGTCATGCGACTTTTTCCCACCGATAGAAGTCAGTAAAAATGCCAAGATCTGCCTTCTCGGTTTTCAAACGAATAATTCTATGCCTAATGTAAACGACAAATGCAACAAAATAGGAATAACGAATAATATTGACGGCAAGCGTACAAGTGTTAGCTACACAATACCTACAGGTTCTTATGAGTTGAAGGAAATCGAAGCTGCAATAATACGTGTATTACCTAATTCAGATACTTTATTCGTGTTGAGGGCAGATAATAATACATTGAAATGCTCAATGTTTTGTAGCGAAACCGTAGATTTTTCCATGTCCAATAATATAGGCGTGTTGTTGGGTTTTAAAAATCAAATTTATGGCGCTAATGTCAATCACGAGTCCGACGCATTGGTTAATATTACCAAAACAAACTGTATATATATCGATTCAAACCTGGTCATGGGTTCATTCGTCAACGGCAAGTAGTGCCATACAATACACGAGTTTTATCCGAACGTACCTCCAGGTTATAAAATAATAGAGGTACCAACTCATTTGGTATTTTACCCCCTCAATTCTACATCTATAACGCATGCGAGTATAATTTTAAAAAATCAAGACAACGAGTTGATCGATCTACGAGGTGAGCCAGTTTCGATACGATTATTAATTCAAGACTTGTGAAATGGGGCTGCAGTTTTATAATATAAATACGGGAGCATATGCAAAACCCGTTAGTCGTGTTAAAAACACTAACAAGGCAACAACTGTGAAGAAAAAAATATATTCAAGACACAAACAAGTTGGACATAGTCTTACTGCGGACAATTTAGCTTTTCTACGCTCGCTAGACGCTATTTAACATGGACGATATGTACCTATTTAGATGTCACGGCTGGATACACCGACGATTGTAAAATAACTCAAATTGAATATCGTTCTTTTTTACCTTATTCGACGTCCGCTCTTTCTAATAACGACGAGGTGCGTATTGCGCTACACAACACAGAGTCCTATACTTTACCGTGCGAGAGTTATATTTACATCGAGGGTACAATAACCAAACCTGCAGATATAACTGACGAGATTAGATTTATAAACAACGGCCTGTCATTTCTCTTCTCCGAAATGAAATATGAAATAAACGGCAACCAAATTCAAAAACTTATGAATCCCGGAATAACGACTACATTAAAAGGATATTTTTCGTATAATAAAACGAATATTACATCACACTACAACTCTGCCTGGGATAGTGATATTAAAAATGTAAATAAAGATTTCATTGATGGTGGCAATTTTAACAGATGTATTAATCTTAAAGATTTGTTCGGTTTTTGTGAAGATTATAAACGTATTTTAATAAACTGTAACCAACAGCTTATATTAAATAGAGCTTCATTAGACATGAATGCTATTAAACAGTATAAAGATAACGCGGTTGTAGTAGACGCACCTAAACTGAAAGACGTTAAAATAAATATAACGAAGATACTATGGCGAATGCCTATAGCAGTGGCGGCTCGTCAGGGGAGGCAAGTGAGGCTCAGTCTCACCTAACTATTGTATAGAAAAAGGAGGTATATAAACTATAGTTATAGTTATTTACAATCGACTTTAAGAATATTATATTCAATAATATAATGTAAATTTTAAAATACAAAATAAATTTATTTTGTCGTATATAATATTAATTATCATAGTACACAATGAGTACATACTACATACTTCGCAACTGTTATCAAAAATCACGACGAAGACGTTCGTTGAACGATATAACAATCTCGATGAAAGCCGAAGAGTGCCGAGAGGCTAGTAATTTTTAGCCTCAGACGAGATGGGACGGCCGTACAATAATAAAATATATAATGGTAGAGGGGAAAATCGGAATTTTATTATGAAATGAGGCTGAACGATTCGAGCCTCAGAGTTTGTTTACATTATCCATTCGTCATTTGTCGAAGCGACGTAACTTCCACTAATAGAAATAGAAACCGGGAGGTTATAATAATGGATATAATGTCGTGTAGCGTAAGTGTATAAGTACCTACCCACAATACTTTTATAACAAACGAAAGATATTGGCTCATTTTTTTTTATGTGTATGACATTTGAAATAAATATTATATGGTTTATTATTAATATATTTTTAAAGGTTAGGATTAAATATTAATTGAGCTATATTAAAAATGAACTTAAAACTCATTGTTATATTTTAACAGCATTTTTTCTCCCATACATTTTGAAAATATCTGCCTCACCTCTCATACGGTTCACGAGCCGCCACTGGCCTATAGTAAAAGTCAGTGATAAAGAAAAAATTAGATTATTGAAAGTAGTAAACAATCAGAAACCCCTAACATGTGCATTTAGATCGTGGGAGTTGTGTGAATATCCATTTTTATCGCAAAACACTTCACATTCGTGGAAAGTAAAGACATCTAACAAATTAGAAAAACCTAGATATGTCATAATCGGATTTCAAACTGATAGAAAAAATAGCTCGAACAAAGCAATGTCATATTTCGATCATTGTAAAATTAAAAACTTGAAGGTCTATTTGAACAGCGAAGTGTTTCCCTATGAAGATTTCCAAAGCGACTTTACCAAGAATAAGATGGCTACATTATACCACGCGTACGCAGAGTTCCAAAAATCTTACTACGGACGCGATGATGTGACACCCCTGTTGAACCGCACAGATTTCAAAAATCTTTCTCCAATCATAGTCGTTGATATGAGCCGGCAGAACGACAACGTGAAAATGTCGACAGTGGACCTCAGAATTGAACTCGAAGCCGACGAAGCGTTTCCAGCTTCCACTTCAGCATATTGTTTAATATTACATGACCAAATTATAACTTATAACCCGTTTAACGGGGAAGTGAGAACCTTGTAAAACTTAATATTAAATTAATAAATGAAAAATTGTTTTTAAATATCACGTCTTTTTTTATTTTACACAAAATTATTTTACAAATATGAAAATTGTTTTTACATTTATGTATTTATTATTAAAAGAGTTTACGTTTTGGTATGGAGTAAAATTCCGATACAGCGCTATCGAAGTTTTGTGTTGACGCTGACGTATTGCAAAAATTTGGTCCATCATTTTCATCGGCTGCTCTGCTCCACCTTGGTATAATATGACTCGGTGAAGGAGATCGTGATATCGGTGTAGACGGTGTAGATGGTGGTGACATTGGTGTAGGTAATTATAATGGTGAAATGACCATCGTTTCGTTGAAAATCTAAAATAAAATAAATTATTTAATATTTTTGTTTAAGGAATAATATAATTTTGAATTACCTTATGTGAGTTGTTCGCCCTCTGGTTCAACAGTGATTCAGCTAATTGTTCAGCTGCACACATCTGTATTTGATTGGTAAAATTTGGTATAGATTTAACGACTCTATCGTCTTGTATGTTCTTAATGAAAACTATCATCTCGTCAACATTTTTCAGCGGTGAATTATGTTGAGTGCATTTCTTGTCTAGGTATACGACAATCTCTTCATATTGTTTTATAACCAACGGAGCGGTGAATACTTCTTTTCGCACGATGCTTTCGAAAATAGAGCATTCGAGATATTGAAGACGTATAAGATCCGCCCGGTTCAACAGTACTCTGCATCCATCACGATTTTTTGCTTCGATCACCAACACATTTTCTCCGCTGTACATCATACTCGATAGTTTCATTTTTTCGTCTTCATAAAATATAACTCGCTTATATTTTTGTGGTGTGTCTAATATGAACGACAAGATATGCCCCATGCATGAGAATATTTTTTTCAAAAAATCTGTAGTAATATGCACGTGCCGTGAAGAAGTTAATAAATGAACAACGATTTGTAATTTTTCACTCGGATCAATACCAATATGTACAAACTTACGGGCTGCAAAGTCTAGTGTGTAGCTAGTAGACTCGATGAGTTCGGTCGGAGGTTTTTGTGGTACATACGTAAAGGTATGCTTCTTGTATAACGCTTTGTTGTCTTCGATTGAACCGGCCATATTAAATCACTTGTTAGTAAACGTTGAAAAAAAGACTTGGAAAAATTATAAAGACTTGTTGAAACGCGGAGGTGAATTACAAGTGTGTAAGACTGAAGACAGACTGATTGTATGTCGGCTCTTGCAGAGTCAAGTGTCTGTCGATTTGAGAAATTATTAGGTGGGAAAACGATAATAGGTAAGGGTAAATTCCTCTATGACAAAGGATGGACATGTGACTCATAATTTTGGGTTTAAATACAAATTCTATGGGTGTACAGAACGTGATGCCGACAAACATTTGTGGATTATCGGTAAGTATTTCTTTACTAAGGTCATTGATTAACAATAGATATGTTGTTGCAAGTATATTCCTGTCGAAATTATGTATTGCATATATTTTGATTGAGATGTTGATACATATTGCATCCAGCGGCTCGAATACATGGGAGTCAAAAATATGGCGCGTGCATAAAAATATGGTGTGTGTACAATAATATGGTGCGTGTACAATAATATGGTATGTGTACAATAATATGTTGCATGTACAATAATATGGTGTATGTACAATAATATGGTGCGCGCGCAAAATACGTCATGTACGTGTGGGAGCGGGTGGTGTGGCGGGAGGGGTAAAAATACGTCATGTACGTGTTGGACCGGGTGGTGGTAGGGGTTAAAAATACGTCATGTACGTGTTGGACCTGGCGGCGGTAGGGGGGTAAGGCTCAGCGGCTCAGGGGGTGTGGCAATGGTCAGTGGCTCATGGTGTGGAGGTGTGGTACGGGTGTGGTACGGGTGTGGCACGGGTGTGGGGGTGTGGCAATGGTCAGAGGGTCAGGGGGTTAGGTTCCAGAATGCCCTATTACATACTACTTATGAGGATCCTCATAGTATGAACATGCTTCATGCCACCAAACCTTACACTTGCCACACATAATCCAATCCTCGGTTGGTGGATCTTCATATTTTTGATTACATGCCGGACAATTTTCTTCGTAAGTTACTGTTGTAGTTGATTCAACGTTAACGGTTGTGCTTACTTGTTCAGAGGTATCAGCTTTTTTAAGTACTTTTTTCTAGTTTGATTTTGATTTAGTTTCAAATAAATTTCTTCTTGCTTTTTTATCTGCTTTATTTTTTTCAGAAATTATTTTTGCATTTTCCTTATCTTTTTCTAAAGTTTCAAGTTGGATTTTATAAGGAGTAGAAGACAAAATTTCTGATTTTTTACCTTTGGTACGACGCTTTCTTTTTAGTGTTATTTTAGGAGGAGGTATTATATCTGCAGGTGACACTGAAGATTTTGTAATTTTTGAAGTTGAGGCTTCAAGTACATTATTTTCTAGTGGCTCTGTAGATATATTAGAAGAAATTACTATAAGCGATAATGTAGATTGCTCTTCAACTGCTTGATTTAATGGGACATTGGGACTTCATTATTAACAAATTCAATTGGCATATTTATAATGTCTAATGGCTGATCATTTTGAGGATCTTCAGAAACTGTTTGATCTGTCACTGTAGAAGGTAGAAAATCATCATCACTAAAAATATTTGGGTTGAGTGGCCAAATTCCACACATTTGAAATGCATTTAATGCTTTGTTCATTGTTGCAGTTTCACCATATGCATTACCGAAAATTTCTGCAAGTTGATATAAAGTAACCACTCTTCCAGGATGCGTGGTTGTCCATATATCATAATGGTAGGCATAGTAGTCTTTTAACGGTTTGAAGAAACATCTATCTAATGGTTGAGTACGATGACTCGAATGTGGTGGTATACTTACCAAATGTATAAAGTTAGTTCGGCAATATGTTATTGTATTTATATTAATATGTGAGGTGTGATTGTCCAAAATAAGTAAAACTGGGGAGTCTTCAGATGGTTTAACATGATGTTTAAAATGTTCTAACCACTTTAAAAACAAATCTGAATTTATGTAACCACTATCAGATAATAAACCTAAAGTTTTGGGGGGTGCTCCGTTCAAATATTCTTCTTTCATTCTTTTTCTCGGAAAAACTAAAATAGGGGGTACATAAATACCACTCGCACTGAAGCAACAAACTGCTGTAACTAATTCACCACGTTCAGCAGCAACAGATTTTCCTACTATTTTTTTTCCTTTAGACGAAATCACTTTCGGGACTTTATTTGGTACTGTAAGTATTCCTGTTTCGTCCATATTAAATATACGACTTGGTGGTACATTCAATTTTTGATACACTGTTTTTAAATTATCATAAAATCGACTTATTTGATTACGATTAAATCCCATTATTCTCGCAACACTAGTTTTTTGAGGAGTTCTTAATGATAAATCATGTCTTACAATAAAAGAATTTGCCCAGTCATATCCCGCTAATTGTTTTTCTTCATTAAATTTTTTTTTCTTACATGAGTTCTAAAATGAAAATTATAAAGGGCAGATAGATAATATTTAATAAAATATAGTAATTAGAAAATTAAATTGTTCCTAGCCCGGGGTAAGAGTACGTACTGCGAACTTTTACCCCAATTTAATTTCGTACTCTTACCCCAAATAAACATTTTTAACTAGTTCATTATTATCTTTTTATCTGTGTAACGATCCTATCATACGACACTTGAAATATAAAGTTTACAACATATTACAATATTTGATTAACAGTGTCATACCTAATACAAGTGGTATTAAGTTACAAATATACTTTAGAAAAAACTAGAATATTACATCAGATGATTGAGTAATTCAACTTACCTCATAATTAACAAAATAATGTTCCAACCGTGTGCAAACGTACGGACGATCGTGGAGAAATGATAAAATAATCATTGATAATAAACAGTTTGACCATATATTGAAAATTAAATTGATAATAGCGGAATTGGACTCTTACCTCATGTGTACTTTTACCCCAGGCTACTCTACATTTGCTCCTCCGGTACGGCTACTATTTGGCTGATCGAACGGACGCCGGCGCCGTTCGATGCCTGCCCGTTTCCCGGCTGATTAGTATTATTACGCTCATTTCTTTGCCTACTATGACAGCTAGCACTATCATGTCCTATTTTATTACAGTAAGTGCAAGTTATCGGCGTTGCATTATTATTAACATTATTTTGTTGCACATTATTATTATTTTGTACGGGTTGACGAACAATATTATTTTGACTTTGATTTTGTCTGCCAATGCGACAATCTCGCACGATATGATTATTTCTACCGCAATTAAAACATCCTGTATTATTTTGTCTATTGATATTCTGATTATTATTACTATATTGGTTATTATTATTACGCGGATAATTATTATAGTTGTTATTTGGAATATTGCCGCTTCTGTTAAAATTTTGACCATTAAAATTATTATTCCTAGTTAAATTGTTGCCGTTATTATTGCGATAATTATTGTTAAAATTATTTCCGTTTTGTCCATAGTTTCCGCGATTATAATTTTGTCTAAAGTTATTGTTATAATTATTAAATTTTTGCGCGTTATTATTACCCTGATAATTATTTTGCCAACGTTTATTATTATTATAGTTATTCGCGTTTTGTTCCTTTTTTACATCATTCTGCGTTATTTCCGTATTATGGCTAAGTTCGATTTCTAGTTGTCTGGCTATTTGCATAGCTACTTCTAAAGTTTTTGGATCTCTCGCACGTATTATTGTTTGTAAATTCATTTTTAAGCCATTGATGAATATCGCCAATGCCTGCTCCGTTATCGCTTGCCTAAGAATTTTCGCTTCCTCCGCGGGTTTATTTGCTACAGTTGCGTTACATAAATTATAATACAATTTTTCTACGCGACCGTTATAAGATAGTACATCCTCGTCATTTCGCATGCGTAAGGAGTTTAGACTTATTTGAAGTGTTTGCGGGGATAGTAGTTGTTCAAATGCGTTTTTTAAAATAAATTTTATATTTTCCCAAGTCGAAGTTTCCCTATAACGACATACGTCTAATGCCTTTCCTGTTAATTTGGTTACTATAAATTTGGTTAATAATGGTAATTGTTCTTTTTCTATCGCCTCACATGCGTAATCGCATGCCCTAATAAACGCGTATACATCTTTTTCGTCAGCGCAATTTGGTATTAATGATGATATATCTTTTAATAAAACTTTAGCTTCTGCCATTTTTACTTTAAGGTACGGTTTTCTTTTTACTGGTTGTAATTGCGTGTGCACTATATTCGGTTTTGTGCGCGTACCTATAACCCTTTTTTCGATTTCGTTAATTGAATTAAATTTAATACTTGTATCTAATAAACTTTTCTCTACTATTTCACTTAAATATTTATTTTTATCAAATTCTTGCGGACTTCCGTAACCTTCTGCTGTAATTAATTCACCATCTGTTTTATTTTTATCAGATTTATTTATATTTAATTCCACTTGAATTCCTTTTTCTTTAGTTTCACTATTAATTTTTTCTTCCGATAATTTATCGTTTAATTCGTCAGTTATACTACCTTCCGTATCACTATTCATAAATTTATTTTTATATTACTCATTAATCACCGAAAAAAAATAACTATTCGTAAAACAAATTGTCTATTCTACTCATATAGGTACTTAAATAAAATTAACTTATTTAATCCTTAATAATAAATTACGGCTAAATTAATATATAATATTTCTTTTTTTTGATTTTTTTTTTTTTACTAAATTATATTAATTGCTAACTTAATAATATTCTATTTTTTATATATTTTTTTTTCTAACTTAATTATTATCGTTTTTTTTCCAAAATTATTCTCATATATTTTTCAAATACTAGGCCTTTGCCTCTAAAATTCACAATTATTTTTCTTAATTATTTTTAATCAACACTATCAGTGTTATTCATAGTCATCGTCAAAAACTAAGGTTTAACCTAAGTTTAAATAAACTGGGTTTAATTCTTAGACCTTGGTTAAACTCGGGTTTAATAATGTATTATTCATAGTCAACATAGTCAATGGTCTAGGCTAAGTTTTGAAAAACTGTGGATTATCTTTAGTTTATTAAAACAGCCATGGAGTCACCCAACTTTCCATATTATTACTAATTGTTGCCAATCTAAAAAAAAAAATAAGGTAAAAATACATTCTATGTTCTATTATTTTAATGCGAACGTTACAGTTTTTCCAGGTGTTTTTTTTCATGTCATTGTTATCGTTATATTTTATGATTTGTAGTAAAATATTTGTAGATTACCTACATGAATTTATTTTTAGTTTAGTGTTCTATTTTTGAGTTTATTAGTGGTATTTATTTATTTAAAATTATAATTTAAATTGCGTGATTCTATATTAAAATGGATAAACAAAAAAGGGTTAATTGGGAAAGTGGAGAGAAAGAGCTACTAACTGAAATCGTCACACCATTTATCAAAGTGATTTAAAATAAAAATTGTGACACAAATACGAATAAGTCAAAACTAGAAGCGTGGTCACAAATTTTTAAAGAATATAATGGTTATTCAAAAACTCAAAGAACATTACCACAGATTAAAGGCGAATGGAAAAGAATGAAAATAGTTGCCAAAAAAAAATGTTTCGTTATATAAACAAAATTTAAAACAAACTGGAGGAGGTCCTCCACCAGAATCTATAATGCCAATGGACTTCATTGTTAACTGCTCGAGGTAAAAAGTCACGAATTTCGTTTACGATTTTTAAGCATTCTGCTTTTGAAAATCGATATTTTTTACGAAATTCATTATTAGTAAGTTCGTTGTAAGGATTTTTACGAATCTTGTATATTTTCCGCTGTCTAATAAAATGCACATTTCTTAAATTTCTTACGCGTCTAACATTTTGTACATTACCGATATCCATTTTTCGTAAGTATAAAACGCACAAGTTTTTAAAACACGAATGAATTAAATTAAATTATATGATAATACATATTAAGATAACAGTAAATTTTATAATAAACCAGCTTTAAACCTAGTATTTACCTAGTTTATAAATCAGACGTTTATCGTTAAACTTAGTCTATGGTCTAAGTAAAGTTTATCGTCTATGAATAACAAAAAAGATAAACTATTGTTAAACTACTATTAAACCATCGTTAAACCAAGCAGTGGCGTGCCCAGGGGGGGGATAGGGGTTAAACCCCCCCCCCCATTAGATCAAGAAAATTATATAATAGTATTTTATATTAAACGTCGTATTCACTTGTCATTCAATATTCATAATAGTTATGTTTTTTAAATTCTATGCTATACTGGTCATAATCACGAATTATAAATACACATTATAATAAATACACAGATTCACTGATACGAATCGTTATCAGCAGCAGAACAACACGCCACAGAATAAGTTAAATTTAGACGGCTTAAATTGTCTCTGACATGTGTGAGTTTCGACATCCGATTGCTCTGTTATTATTTGAAAAAGAGTACACCTATATAATAATATATTATTATAATTATCATATCAATCATAATTATATTGATATTATCAATATAATTATCATATAGTTATATTCGTTATATTCGTGTCTTCGTCATTAGTGCAAGGTGAATAATATTGTATTAAGTATTAATCCACCATTGAACCATTCCACCTTGATTTAGTTAGTACTTTGTGATTAGTTAGTATTTGCTATAGTAGTTGAAATGAGTGAATCTACAAAAAGATCACTTTTGAGTTATTTCAAAGTGGAACCTAAAAGATTGAAAACTTCTGGAGATAAAGATGATCCTCAAGAAGTGAGAATTTAATTTGAGTTTTAAAAAAATTTTTGGTGAGGTACCTAATTATTTAACTATGTACATATATATTTTATTGCTTCAGATACCTAAAAACCCACAACTACAGTGTAATTCAAAAAACAATATTTCCACTTCTAGTTCTAATTTAGTTTCTATAAATGATGTAAGTACCAAAGTTAAATATAAACAAATGCTATGAAAATAATAAAATAATATTTTCATATAGATAATAGTAATCTATCTATCAGTAATATAACTAAAAACTATGCTTGGTATATTTTTATTTATGATTACACTAAATATTATTTCTTAAGCTGTCACATATTGTTTGTTTTAGACAAGTTTAAATGAAGTTAGAATTGAATGTACAAATGAATTAAGTAAAGAACAAATTGCTTGTTTTTATGACATTAGCTTATATGTTGGACCAAAGGCCAGGAAGGTAAAATTAATAGTTAATAATAATTAATTAAATTTTTTTTAAATTAATGATTATAGTTTAATTTGAATTTGAGTGAAACTTTATAAATTAAAATACAATTTTTATTATTAGGTTAATATTAATAATGTCCCTCAGTGTAGAACTAGATCAACCACTATGTTTTATGTTTTAGATTCTGAACGGAGTGATGAATGTATTGATTTTACAATGATGTGTGTTTTTTTTTTTTTTGTTTTTTTGTTTTTTTGTCTGTGTACAGCATAACTAGTCGAAATAATGCTTCAATTTCAAACTTTGGGGGTGGTTTCCGATGGCAAAGTGGATATCCTTGGTGCATTATAGAGGTGAAAAGTAAACATTTTCCAACAGTTTTCAAAAAAATCGAGAAAAACATAAAAAAAATGACGGAAAAACGGGATTTTTTACGCACAACCAGTTTTCGACAAAATCGAATTTTTTATTTTGCTATAACTCAAAAACTAATAGATGAAAATACTTGAAACTTTCACCAAATGTTTATATTAGCGTTCTCCATACATAGGTAAATTTTCAAAGAATTTTGACTTTTTTCGAGCTATTTATAGACAATTGAAATTTTTAATTTTTTTTAGTATTTTATTTTTAAATAACGATAAAAATTTTTTGGCCGGCCAGAAAATTTTGAAAATTTAATACAAGGTTTCTTATAAGTTGTTCTTAAAGTGATAAAAAAAAATCCGAAATCGTTAGTCACAATTTTTTTTTATAAGTGCTTAAAGTTCGAATTTATACGAAATATGTCAAAATTGCGAAAATTGGCAAGTAATTTTGTGGTTGAAAATTCGTAAAATTTTTTTCTTTTATAACTAAGTTTTGAAAATTTGATACAAGGTTCTCCATACATTTTTCTTCAATTATCTGTAAAAAAAACTCTACCAGACTAAGACAAAAAATTTTTATGAGTGTTTTAAATTTAAATTTTTACAAAACCGCGTTAAATAACGGTTTAGCCTCAAATGATTTTTGATATTTGTTGTTATTCAAACAGTATAAGTCGTAAATACTTGAAAATTTTACCAGTTATTTAGATTGCCATTTTCTTTACGTGATTTAATTTTCAAAACATTTTGACTTTTTTTGAGCTATTTATAGGCATTTGAAATTTTCAATTTTTTTTTATTTTTTTTTTATAAATGTTGATAAAAAAAATTTAGCTGGGACAAATTACTTGAAAATTTAATTGAAGGGTCCACATAACTTGTTCTAACTCTGATTCAAAAATTATAAAAATACATAGGCACAATTTTTTTTTATTAGCATTTTAAGTTCAAATATCGACAAAAATTCGTCAAAATCATGAATACTTTTCACTATTTGGTAGTTAAAAATTTATAAATATTTTTCTATCAAAAGCTAAGAATTGAAAATTTAATACTATGCTGTCCATAAGTTAAGCTTAGAATAATTATAAAAAAGTTTGAGGATTGTTCAATTTAAAAAAATTTACGAGTGTTTAAAGTTTTAATTTTAATTTGAAATCAAAAATACACGACGTGTAAAATTACGTTTTACTAATAAATAATTTTCGATTTTTTTATAATATATCCTAGACTGACAAATCATCTCCGTTCAGAATCGTTTTTCGTATACAATGATACCTATCATTGCATTCAAATTTAACCTGCCCTAGTCCGAGATCCACCCCACCCCCTAGTACAGCAGAGCGATACTCACTTACCCGCTTTTTTACACATAAAACTAATTATGTTTCTGCTTCTCCTATGAATAGGACAATATCAATAGCAAATGATTTAAAAATTGATTTATTTAATTTAAATTCCATTGAATTATTTAATAATTGTGTAAAAAAAATTGTTTGTATCTAAATATTATGTTGTATTGTTTTATTATTATTGTATTATTACTGTGTTATTATTGTATTCTAACGTTCAGTTATGAACTATATTATTTTAAATTATTGTAATTGGATTGTTTGATCCGTTGAAAATAAATAAATAAAATAAAATAAATTTATAAATATATGTATAATATGTTTGTTTGTATAAATAATATAAAATATATTTAAAATGTATAAAAAATATCAATTATAATAGAAACATCAAAATATGAGTGATTAGGTAGGTTAGGTATCTACATATTATTATGGAAAATATTTTATAGGTACAGTTATTGTATACAATTAAATCAACATTTGTTAACATAAATATGACATTGACTAGTTGACTATTGTGATTATAGGGTATGTAACATTTTTTATATTTACTTTGCTATCAATTGCTTAGTTAAATTTAATATCAATGATTAGCAGCTTCTGCATATGCTTGTATCTTATTTTTTGCTTTTAGTAAAACTATTTACTATACATTATATTTAAAATAACCTGTAAAATACACAAATTCACTGATATTTGCTTTACATTTTTCACACAAAACATTAGTAAATAAAAATGCATTAAAAAAAATATATTTAAGTGTAAAACTATAATATAAAATATTATTTTTAGATTGATTCAAAGACAAGATTTGAGTTGTTAAACAAAGAAGATTGGAATCCTAATTTCAGCTTTAGATTTCCAACTTCAGGGAAAAGAAATTTAAGATTTCAATTTAATTGGTTAAATAGATGGAAATGGCTTGTTTATTCAAAAATAGAAGATGGTGTTTACTGTAAGTCTGTGAAATATGTGTTTTATTTGGATACACAGAAGGTGGAAGAGGACATCAACAACTTGGGAAACTTGTACTTGTAAAGTTTAACAATTGGAAAAATTCATCTGAAAAATTTAATTCCCATGAGCATTCAAAATATCATAAAACTGCTTTAATGTGTGCAAATAATCTTATTGCGGTTTTTACTAATAAAAAACCTGCTGTGGATGTAATGATTGACAACAATTTAAAGACAACTATACAAAATAATAGAAATAAGATCAGACCGATTATTGAAACAATTATACTGTGTGGTCGCCAAGGAATTGCTATCAGAGGCCACAGAGATTCTGGAACAATTGATTTAACTGCTGAACCTACACAAAATGAGGGAAACTTTCGGGCCTTACTAAGATATAGAGCTTTAGGTGGTGATACAAAATTGACTGAACATTTAAATGATTGTGCAAAAAATGCAACATATCTCAGCGGTAAGATGCAAAATGAAATTATTCAAATATGTGGTCAAATAATCCAAAGTAAAATTGTAGACAAAGTGAATAAGTGCCAAAGTTTTTCAGTACTTGCTGATGAGACAACAGATGTTGCAGGCATTGAGCAACTATCTCTTTCTGTTAGATATTTTGATAAAGAAAAAAAACAAATTGTGGAAGAATTCTTAACATTTACCACTGTACATGATGTTACTAGAAAAGGGTTAGCTAATAAGATATTACAAACCCTTGAAAGTTTATCGTTAAATTTAAGTTATTTAAAGGGACAAGGTTATGATGGCGCTGCTTCAATGAGTGGGAAGTTTAATGGGGTTCAAGCACACATATTTAAAAAATTCCCACTTGCCCCTTACATACACTGCAGTTCTCATAGTTTGAATTTAGCAATATCATTTGCTTGTAATGTTAAAGCTATACGAAACACCATGGGAACAATTCAAGAAGTTTGCACATTTTTTCGAACACCTAAAAGACAACATACTTTGACTGAATCTATCAAATTAAAACTACCTGAAGTAAAAGCAACTCGACTGAAAATTCTTTGTACGACTAGATGGGTTGAACGGCATGATTCAGTAATACTTTTAATTGAATTGTTTTCAGCAGTTATTGATGCTCTTGAAAAGATTAGTGTATGGTTGGACATAGAAGAATCATCTAAAGCAAATCGACTTTTTGATGCCATAACAAAATCAGAATTTATAATATCTATTCATATTATTGGAAAAATATTTGCTATTAGTCTTCCTCTGAGCCGTCAATTGCAGACAGAGAATATTGATCTTGTTCAAGCTCTACAATTCGCAAGTTGTGTTGAGAGTACAATAAATTCATACAGAGATAACGTAATTGAGGAGTTTTCAAAAGAATTTCTAAAAGTAAATAATTGGTGTAAGGAATTAAATTTAAACATCAGTTTTGATTTAACAAGAACACAAATACAATCTAACAAGCAAATGGGTTTAAATGAAAAATCTATTGAAGAATTTTATAGATTGACAGTTTTTATTCCTTTCTTAGATAGTTTTTTAACACAGCTTCATGACAGATTCTTACAACACAAAAATTTACTAAAAAACTTTAGTTGTCTTCTACCAGAGAAACTAAGTTCATCAATTTTAAATGATGGAGAGGATGAAATAATAAACTTAGTTAGGGCATATATGGTTGATATTGAAACTACTGAACTTGGAGCTATAGGAGAGTTGAAATTATGGAGAAAATATTGTACAAATCTCAAAAGTGAAAATGCAATTGACACATATCTTCAGTGTGATGAAAATGTTTTCCCCACAGTTCATAAACTTTTAAAATACCTTATAACCCTTCCTGTAACTACAGCAACTCAGCAGAGAAAGATCATTTTCTACTTTAAAGCGTTTAAAAACATACCTTAGAAACACAACATCAGAAAATAGATTGAATGGTTTGGCGCTTCTAAATATACACCGAGAAATTAAAGTTACACCTGAAAATGTTTTAAACTTATTATCAGCTAATGCTAGAAAATTAAACTTTAGACTAGATTAATTTTTTTCATCTTGTACATAAGATAATATTATAACAAGCATATTTAAAAGTCTGACAATATTTTTTTTTTAATCAATAACAATGTATAACCATGTGATATACAGTTAAAATTTACTTTTGTTCTTATGTAGTGCCTTATTAGTAGCTTATTATATTAGTATAATACTATAATATATAATATTATAGTACTTCGTTTCTAATAACCTACTTTTATTTTTTTTTTTTTGCTCAGTACTTAAGTCTAGATTCTAGGACCTACAATAGTGATAATTCAGACCTTCTTTGAACCCCCCCCATTTTTAAATCCTGGGCACGCCACTGAAACCAAGTCCAATTTGACTATGAATAACACTGTATAGGTCTTATTTCTTGCCTAACAATTCACAATTATTTTCCTCAATTATTTATTCAACACAATAGGGCTTATTTCTGCCTAATAAAAATTCACAATTATTTCTCAATATAAAATAGGTACTTTGCCTAATAAAATTCACAATTATCTCTCAATATAAAATAGGTACTTTGCCTAATAAAATTCACAATTATTCTCAATATAACTCAATAACAACTTAAGACTTCACTGTCTTTTATAAATTCACAAAATATAAGGTCTTACCACTTTGCCTTCTAATAACTCAATATAACTCAATAATAGGATTTAAATTCCTTCAATAAAATTCTCAATTGTGATACATATATTTCTCTAATAAATCAACTTCTTTTAATTCTCAATAAAATATTTCTCCGTATTTTTCAACGTATTATCCACTTTTATTTATTCTCAACAATTATTTATTACGTATTATTTCCAACGTATATTCACTTTTACTTTTAATTATTCTCAACAAATTATTTATTCCGTATTATTTTCAACGGTTACCCTTATAAAAAATTTTTCTTTCAAAAACGATAATTATTACGTGTTAATTTCAACGTAAAATCCTAAAAAATTTTCTTAATTCTCAATAAATTATTTACTTATGTTCACTCTCTCTTTTTTTCTTATATTTATTTAATTCCTCAATTAATATTTAATTCTATTCTTAAAAAAAAAGTTTGCATTTATTTTCTAAATCTGAAAAAATTATTTTATTTTATTCACGTTTATTTTTCTAAGTCCGAAAAATTATTTTATTTTTTTCTTCGATTTTCAACTATCATTTATTTATTTCTATATTACCTTTATAATTAATTATCGAAATTAAATTATTGATATACTTTTATAATAAAAAAAAAATTTAATTATTTTGACTGTTAGAAAAATTTTCTATGTTACTATTATTTATTAATTATTTTTATAACTGTTTGCAATTATTTTATCATAACAAAAACCCTCCATCGTCTAACTCCGTGTAAAAATTAGCTAAGTAAAAAAAAGAAGAAAAAAAATCATTGTATAACCAAAACATTTTTCGATTCATATATAATTTATAAAACCAGTAATTTCAAAGCACTATAAAGATGTGATATCATAAATAAATGCTAAGTAAACTGAATTTAAGTATATTTAGTCTGTTTCGATAATTTATTTACTTGGCGAGGAAATTTTTTACTTCATACGATACAATAAAAGAACCGTGGCGCTGGATGAATAATTAGACAATAATACATTATAAATTAAAAATATTACAGTGAACATTTCTATACTAATCAAAATAATACTCTACAACCAATAATAACACTGTATACTCTATATTAATACTAAAATTTCCTCGCCAAGTAAATAAATTATCGAAACAGACTAAATATACTTAAATTCAGTTTACTTAGCATTTATTTATGATATCACATCTTTATAGTGCTTTGAAATTACTGGTTTTATAAATTATATATGAATCGAAAAATGTTTTGGTTATACAATGATTTTTTTTCTTCTTTTTTTTACTTAGCTAATTTTTACACGGAGTTAGACGACGGAGGGTTTTTGTTATGATATCACCAATTTTTATCATTTATACCTCAATACATTTTTATTAATTTTGCTTCTCGAGGATAAGTCCAGTGTGTCGCACGCGAGGTACGAAAATAATTTAATACGGACTATTTTACAAGCAATGATTGCCAATTATAATGCGTAGTACGTAGTAATAGGTACTAAACGGTTTATAAATTATTGGTTGAGGTGCGAACACAGTTTAAAACGGAAATACGGAATATACCGGACAAGTCCAGCGTGATCCGTACGCGCAGTGCGAATACTGCGAACACTAATTACGAACTATATAATTACGTAACTTTATAGCTTGTATCTTTACGAACACTATTTACTTTAATGCGTAATTAATTAATTAACAATAACGACACGAAAATAAAAAGCATGTACAGACAGACAATACGCTATGAGCAGCAATGCAAAGAACTTTATGTGCAAGTCTACTGCAGGCTGACGACGATAACGAAATGAAACGTAAAATATTAACATGAAGTAGTAATAATGAAATGCGACGTAGCCATAGATAATACACGTAATAGTGTGAGACCGTAGTGATAGACCGGGAGGTGTGACCGGGAGTGGGGGAGCGTGAGTGGGGGCCGGTCGGCACGACAACGCGAGAAGCGGCCGCCGTGATTCCAGATTTCAATATAATTTTTCATTAAAAATGTTTCACGTTTCCTTTAATAACTTAATTTCTAACTGTACGATTTTTATGATTTTTACAAAAGGATCATCTGCATGATTTTCCTCATGTTTTGCAATTTACTAGGTATAAATTGATTCAGTAGATAATTAATTATCTCATCTGACAAAAAACACCGAAACTTACACGGTTTTAATGGGAAACTCCTGCTTCGAGATAATATACACTGTCGTGCCGCCGCTTTTATTTTTTTTACTTAGCTCGCGCCACGACCGTGGCGCTGGATTTCAACAAAATATTTTATTTATTAATTATTGTTTATTTAAATTCTTTTTCATTTTATTCATTAATATTTAATTTAATTTAATTTATTTATTTAAACGCAAAAATCGGAACTTAAAAAAAAATTCTTAAGTATTATAAAATTTATTATTTATTAAATTGTTTAATTTATTTTATTTTATTTAATTGTAAAAATTCCAACTTAAAAAAAAATTATTTTAATTAATTTTTATTTTGATATTTATTTAATTATTTTTAATTAGAAAAATTATTATTGATTGTTAAAAATGTATTATTTTATTTTACGGGGAGAATATATATACACCTTCACAATAAAAATTTTACGATGGAATATTAATTCCAAAGGAGACGGATCAGAGCTAGCACTTAATAATTATTTTACATTACAAAAAAAAATTATAAGTCACACTACGACGGCTTGAGTTGTTGCTTCCATTTCTGGTTGTTGAATTTTTTTACGACTTTGAATCTGTTGGCTCGCTACGCGTACGGTTCTTCCTCGGAGTCGTTGAAGTTGACAGTGATCAGTTGTCCTCTTCAACAGTGATTCGTGATTGAATTGCCTCCTTGAATTCTTCTTTGAAAAAATTTTTTTCAATATTTCGAAAAAATTTCGAAATTGAAAAAAAAAATTATTTTTTATTTAAAAAAAATAAATTCAGCCGAAGAATTCTGCTTGAAAGAATTCCAGTACCGACTGCGCCAAATTTGTAGTGGGCCAGCAGCTTGTCGAAAAATACAGGTCGTGTCGAAATAAAGTAGACAAAATATTTCTAAGTGTTTATTAAAACTGAATGAAAATTATTCTAAGTCCAATTAATTATTTAATTAAAAATTAGTCTAAGTCCCAGTGAATGATTTCTTTTGCAAAGTGACGTGAAGGTGCTTGCGCTAACTCTGGAAAATCACGTCTGCGGGAGTCCTCTTCTGGGCCCCCTTATATAGTCAGTGTCCCCTGATCTCCTACCCAGGTCCCTTCTGGCCTATTCGTATTCAGGTCATTCGCTTCTCACACTATTACTCATTTCAGAGGCTGCGCGTGCGATGATGACGTCCGAAGACCATCCGCTCTTTCAGGATGCGCGTGCATGGTGACGTCCGGCGACCGTCCGCCCACATGCTGTGGTCAACCACAAGCGCTGTATCCGAGTTCTCAGAACTCGAGATAAAATATTTAATAATTTTAAATATGATTAATAGTCATATTATAGGCCTACAATGTATTGTTGAGTTCGTTCATCTCCGATTTCCGAAGGTTGTTTAGTTTAAAAGTATTTAAATGTTAAAGGTTGATTACTTTCTTCATCTCGTATATTTCGTTTAGGCCTAACCTGTTACCTCTCAGGTATGCAGGTATCTACTCCCCATTATATATTTCTAAGTATTTCCTCTTTGTACTATTCTTATTACGAGTCATGTTTTTATAATATATGGTTGATTACTATCCTATTACTTAGGTTTACACTGTATCGCCCCCTTTATGTATTATATTATGGGTATAGGACATCAGAGCACGTAGCAACGCACTGAGTCTTACTTGAAATAAAAACAACACAATTAAATAAAAATTCTGGATCTAAGCCTATATGTATGTAAACATCGTTGCCGATAAAGAATGTGTTACAGTCGATTAAATTCTTAACCATGTTTAATATTTTTGCTGAAAATTTTTGAACACTGTAAAAACACTGTGCAAGACACTTGGACGACTGCAGGCAGACTGAGGGCAGGACTGAGCCAAACTGCATTTATTTTGTGTATAATTCTGGTGGTAATAATATGCATTAATTAATTATAGTCTGCCAGGTGGTGGAAGTCCTTAATATGTCCAAGTATCAATACATTCTTTATATTATTATTATAATATGATCATCGGTGGTACTAATTGTTGGCGGATGTGTGTCGTTTGCTAAGGACAGGATATGGGTCTGTGCTATTAGGTCTAACGCATCGGTATATCTTCAGTGTAACACTCGGCACGACCCTAAACCAGAATATTATATTTTTGTTCCAAGGTAATGTATGAATCCGTTTGTGATTGGCGGCAAAATAATAATATATGATAAAAAGTAATAATACTTGATAACAGTGATTGCCGCGGCAAATGTATACGAATGGATCTTCGCAGGAAAAAACCCCGGATCCATGACGTCATTAGTTGTGTTATCAATAATGTTCTTATCAAATACTATAAATATTTTATTCGGAACTCAATAGTTGTACTCAGCATTACTAGCAAGTACTAAGTAGCATTTTTTTTTCCGAAAGATATGCCTAAGATTTGGTGTTTTCATCTGTAAATTACACAAGTGATTAGAAAAGGAATTTGGAAAAACATTGGTAATTACAAAATACACATTATTGAAATTCATAAATACATTAATTAATAGTAACCAATAGTATGAAATAATTCTGCTGTACAGTATAGGTTCCAAGTGTATTCAAAGTAATAATATGTTATAATATTAAATAATTTTTAGAAATAAAATTGTCCATATTCTTAAAATTAATTAACGCTTAAGCGCAAAATACTTTTAAACTATACATTATATAAAATTACTAAGTTAAAAAATATTAAATGACAAATAAGTTAGTATAAATATTTAGTGAAATTATTTGTACAGTACGTTTCAAGTCTATAATACATAATCAATTAATATAAATAATGTGTAAATTGTAAAAAATATAATTCATGGAAATCCATTTCCATATTCATCCACAATGACTAAAGAGTATAATTGAAAATTATAACTATTCAACCCATGTGTACCATCTATACAAACTTTATCTTCACCAAATTTTAAAAACATTTCTGATTGAAATTGTGTCATAATGATTAAACAAAAATCATTTTTAGTAAAATGTGGAACATTTTCATCATCTTCCCCTTGTTCCTTAAAATATAAAACCGGATTACCTTCACCTTTTTTTTTCATAGCTTCCACCCACAATCTCACACTGACAGCATCATTTTCATGTGATTTATTATTGTATGAAATATTATAATCTCTTTTAATATTGTATAAATCTTTTTTTTCAATCAAATGAATCCTTTTTAATTCTGTCCCAACTTCTAATCCTCGAATGTCATCTAATATTCGGTTAACTGGTACACCAATTGCTAATTTTCCTGAAAAAGAATGGATGGTATGCCAATAATTTTAGAGGAAAATATTATTTTAAATTTTTACTAGGTATATAACTTGTATTTTTTTTTCAGATTAAAAATGACAAAAATACAGTTTTTACAGAACTTCTAAAATGTATTACCTGCAATTTTATTTCTTTCTTCAATGGGGATTCGCTGCTTTGCAATTTCAATACCATGCCAAAGATGAGTACTACAATAGTCAATACTAACCTTTGAATTCTCTATATGGACCACTATATTTGATGGGCATACATGACCAGTTTTTACAGATACTCCACTTTTTGATCTTTTTTTGCCCTATTTTATAAAGTATTTAATTTGATTGATATATTTTTTTTTACCTATTGTATGACTTAATTAAATTTCTTACATTATTAGTAGTCCTTGAATCAAAAGATCTATGACAAAAGAAATATATATATTCTTTATCTCTACTTTGTTTTTGAGATGTTCGTTTTACATACTGGCACCCTTCCTTTTCTTCGACTCCAGATTTCCATTCATTAAATTCTTTTAAAATTTAAATAATTATCAGTTATATTTGAAAGTCATGAAAATAATGTTATAGTAGCTAATATACACGTACCTTCAATTGTGTTAAAATTAAATTTATTGTGATCTATGTTTATTCCATGTATAGTTTCAAGGTGATTACTATACATCTTAAACATCTTAAATGTTTTAAACATTTTGTTGCAATTCTCAAATGAACATAATTGTTTATTAATTTGTGTCAGCTGCAACTCATTTTTTAAGTGACTTATCAAAAGTTTTTTATTATGAAATATTGTATTGCAATTATTACATGTATAAATATTTTTTTCATTTTTCACATGTTTTGTTCTCATATGTTTATTATACCCTGATTTTGAATTATATTGGAGTTCACAAACTTTACAACTGAACATATTACAAATTTAATATACTAATATTGAAAAAAAATAATAAAATGTATTAATGTACTTTGTTAAAGAAATTAATGTAAATATTTTTGTATCACTTCACCAAAAACAATAAAAATAACTGTAACATTCACATGCCAACATTTCACTAAAATAAGCAAACTATACTAAAATGAAATCAAAGAAAGAATTTTTTTCTTTCATTTTGTTAGGAAAATATAAAATACCAGTTTTGCAACAATTCTTTATTTATATTTTCTTCTAATGTATATCCTATAATAATATTATTATATTATATTATATTTATTTTTGATATACCTACTAAAGTACTACAGTTATTGTATTATAGTACTATAGTATAATAAGATAACATATTAAACAGCTTGAGAATACTCCATATTATGAAATATCATTATTTCTCTAGTATTATCTTAATTTCATCAATGCCATGGTAGTACACAATAGATTTTATTGCACCATTTGCACCTACATTGTATAATGTTACATATAAAACTAATTGGGTACAATACAATGATATTACCTATATTAAATTTAACTCATGGAATCACCAAAGTCTCAAATATCAACAGAATTGAAGCCTCTCAATTAAACAACCCCCTCATCAAAAACCTTTCCTCCCTTGTCAGAAAGTCATATTATTGAATAGTCTCTCCAATAAAACCCTGTAATGTATTATTCTATCTCTATAGTGCTTGTTGTAAAAATATTTATTTAATATAAAATATAATTTAAACAAATGCCAAAATTAAATCGCCATAACATTTGATAAGAATACTATTGATAACACGACTAATTTTGATGACACACGTTTTCCGGTTGACAGCTCGTGTATTAAATTGGAGAAATGACAACGCTGCGACGCAAGGACTAACGAGTGGTTTGCCTCCTCGAGCTCGACGCTCTGTAGATACGGCGGGTATGAGCGTTTGTGTGTTTTGTGACACCGCCGGATAAATCGATATATTCGGGCTGTAACTCGGACGAGTCGGTTGTGTGACGAAAACCCATTATACCATTCTACGTTATGTTCTTGTGTTATTAAACACGTTGGCCGAATTTCGGGGAGTTCGCTGACCGGGATTATTGATAATTCTTTTTGCCAAGTTGTCGGATCACCGCGAATAAAGTCTGGACCGTGCCAATATAACATGTGACCGGACAGTTGTGATGGCATCAATCCACGCGACGCACAATCGGCGGGATTAGCATGTGTCGATACATGTTGCCAATTACAGACGGGTAGTACTTTTTGAATTTGATGAACGCGGTTCGACACGTATTGCTTAAAGGTCTCGTGGGGCACAGTCAACCAAGACAACACCACCAACGAATCAGTCCAGGCAAAAGTATCCACGATGGTCACACGATCTCCCAAAACAAGTCCTATTCGGTTCATCCATCGCGCCAACAACAACGCTGCGGTGAGTTCCAAACGCGGTACTGTGAGTGCTTTTAAAGGAGACAATTTTGTCTTTGTACCGATTAGGAACACTGAAGACTCTCACGGAGCGTCCAGTATGCGCAAGTACACTACCGCCGCGTATCCCCGTAGTGACGCATCACAGAATCCAAGCAATAAACAAGCTGATCCGGGGGCGGTATTACAAAATCTTGGAACTCGTACGGACGAAATTAACGGTAACTCGGAGACGAATTTCGCCCAATCGGTTTGGATATCCTCCGGTAGCGGGCCGTCCCAAGTGCACGTCGCCTGCCAGGTGCGCTGCATTATATGTTTCGCGAGGAAAATGGTGGGAGCAAAAAGTCCTAAAGGGTCGAAAAACCTAGCCGTTAATTTTAATATACCACGTTTAGTAAAAGTGATTGTCGAGTCTAAATTGAGCTCGCAACAAAAATAATCGTCATTCGGATGCCAATGCAGGCCGAGCACTTTGGTTCCTACACTATCGTCATCGGCAAATGACGAGGACTTTACAGCGCGATGATCGGCAGGTACGGTCTGCAATATGGTAGGGGTATTACTAGCCCACTTTCGCAGTTCTAACCCCGAACGCGCAAGTACCATATTTATATCATGTTGGATTGCGACCACCTCTTCGACAGTATTCGCGCCGTAACAAATATCGTCAACATAGGTATGATGATTCAACGCGTCGCAGACTGACGGGAACGATACGCCGTCACCGGCGGCTATCGCCTGTAGTACTCAGAGAGCTAGAAAGGGCGCGCAATTAACCCCGTACGTTACGGTATTGAGCTCGTAATCGACTAATTGCTCATGTGGAGATGCACGCCATAATATATGCTGATATGTCCGGAACTCGGGCAGTATTAAAATTTGGCGATACATTTTGCAAATGTCCGCCGTAAAGGCGTGCCGAAATAATCGGAACCGTACCAGAATGTCGACTATATCGCGTTGCAATTTAGGTCCGGGACATAGTGCATTGTTAAGGGACATTCCTGAAGGACATTTTGCTGATGCATCGAAAACTACACGGATTTTGGTCTCCCCTTCATCGACTTTACAAATGGCGTGATGTGGTATGTAATAACGACCCGGGGTGTGTGCGATTGACATGTGCCCTAATTCGAGATATTCTGACATGAATTGGGTATATAACAACTTGAGCTTAGGATCGGACGTTAATTTTCGTTCAAGTGATTCAAAGCGTTTGACGGCCATATCGCGCGATCGGGCAAAAGTGCTATCTGTCACGGGTGTGCGAAATGGTAACGGCACGGAAAATCGACTTGACGCTAGTCGCACACATTTGTCTCGAAAAATTGTCTCACAGCGCCCGTCCTCAGTAAATGTTTCCGGGGCGGCCTCAGGTTCCTCATTACACCAAAATTGATACATTAACCCTTCTAAGGAGACATTAAGAGAAACAGGTAATGAGCGATAAGGCCCCGGCTCACAATCAGATACTGAACCCATTAGGATCCACCCGAAAATAGAGCTAAAGGCAGCTGGGAGCACTTCATCGACTACGATTTTTCGAAAGTATATTTATGATAGTTCGCGCCGTTCATGGCACAACCAGTTCACCAAAGTGCGAATCGGGTCCAAGCTTTACACACGTCCCCACCCCGCGTCCGACCTATCACGACTCCGTGCGCCATACTCGCCGACCGCCGCCGTATCCGGCGCGACCGTTTTGTTGTTCGTTTCCAGCGGTTGTCCGTCACGTACGACCGACATTTTGTATCACCGCCTTTGCGCTGTCCTGTGCGTCGTCATCCCAGTATTTTTTTATTGCGGTGCACTTTTATTGAGTTGTCGCCGGATCAAGTCGTCTGGTCCGCGATCCGATAGTTCGGACATTGTCAGCCGAGCCGCGAGTTTTGCGCCGTGTGCGTTGTGAATCGTGTGGGTAAGTTGCTCGAACCACGTGTTCTACGGTCTTCCGTATCGCCGCCATAGAGTTTCGCCGTCGTGCTGCGTGGTGTATCGCGTATTGCGTATACGTACCTAATATAATATTCATATCGCCGTCGTGTGCGTTGTGTGTCGCGGGTGACCTACGTGTTGAAAGGAGCTTTTCATGTGAGTTGTCGCCACAGAATCTCTCACGTCACCGTCACCACCCACGCCTCATTCATTTCATCCAATCATCGTTCCAGCGTCCGGATTCCCAGGCAGAGGGCGAGCGGAGTCGGTATCGTTATATTATTATTATTTGTATTATTATATTTTGTACTATTTGATTTATTGTCATTGTTATATCTACGAGATTATTAATCTTCTTATTATTCTATGGGCGCCCACCTTTTTTGTATATTTAAGTCCGTGTGTACCTATTAATTTATCAATACAATTTTAGCGCCACCATTACGGGACGCAAATTATCAATTTTGGTGTCTTGTATTAAATTTATATTATAACGTTCTTCAGTTAGGAATATATTTATGGTCACCTTCTCTTTTCCCCTACACAAGTACGTGATACCAGTGAGGTCGTTGATCGCATTTATTACATGCGAAAACATTTGGTAGCAGAGCGTGGTTGGGTCGATCTCAACGGGGGCCTGGTGGTGGGGTGCTAGATGGGTTTAGTAGTGTTTTTAAATATTTTCTATTGATTAACCGTTTGACTAGGAGTGAGAGGTGTTCGACTCCCAGGGCACGTCTATTATTATTATTCTGTAGGTAATTGGCGTAATCGTTATCATTGGTAATAGTTATTGACTATACAGTCGTTTATATTATTTATATATATATAACGGTCGATTGTTGTCGTTGTTTCGCGTCGTGTCGGGCATCCCAGTATTGTGGATTTATACGGCATTCCAATATTATCGTGTTACTATTATCGAATAGTAATTTATATTTATTTCGGCCGATATGGTGTCAACGGAGGAACAACAGCGGTTGGATCGGGTAGCTCGGTTGAGAATTCACGCTGAAATTAAGCGAACGACCGCGGTATCAGCAATCCGGGCGGTGCATGCATTATCGTCACGCGCGCTCATAGAAAGTGATATCGTTCCCGCGTTTTTAATATCGGTCACGGAATTAGATAGTTTGTGGGCTCAATTTAAATCTGAGGATGAATCGGTTCTAGACTATTTAGTGTCTCTCGATAAGACTAATGAATACTCACCGGACCTGCCGACCGAAGTGCGGGGGTTAATTAATGTGTCAAAAGCGGTGGCAGTGCAATTAACACCAAAGGTGTCGGACGTAGTTGACATGTCGGATGTCAATAAAAAAACCGCATCCCAAGGCGAAGGCGAGCATTCCGTTTCTCCGTTAACAAATAAAGACACACCAAAGCCCCTATCGCGGCTCCCGGATATTTCGCTGCCTCAATTTGACGGTGATTTTCGCTACTGGCCGACTTATAGCGACTTATTCGTGGCATTAGTTGATCAACGCGCCAATCTAAGTGCTACGGATAAATTACACTATTTAATTGGGTGTTTAAAGGGCCCCGCAGCTGATGCAGTACGCGGAATAACGGTATGTGCGGAAAATTACGCGTTAGTTTGGTCTACATTATCTAATCGTTTCAATCGCCCGCGCTTGGTCGCTACGTCGCTAGTAGACAAACTATTACGCGCGTCGCCTGTCACACAAGAATCGCTCACGGAGTTAAATAATTTTATGTGTTTATTCAGTGAGGGTATTTCTTTACTTGACGCATTAAAAATCCCGAATATGGGTTCATTTATATTGTTTTCAGTCGCGTTTCGTTGTCTTCCGATGTCGACCCGAAAATTATTCGAGACCAATACCAAATCCGATTATCCTTCGATTGGAGAATTAATGGAGTTCTTGCAACAGCGCGTTGCAGTGCTAGAAATTGTAGGCGAACCGCGCGTGAAACCCGCACCAGCGACGCAATTAAAATCGTCACATCATTCCGGCCAGTCCCGACATGGGGGAGACCGGGCGGGGAAGTCGACCTTCTCTCACCCCACCACGTTAGTTACGTCCAAATCAAATACGTCGCGTTGTCAGAGTTGCCCCTGCTGCAATGGCACACACAATTTGGGTTCGTGCGATAGATTTAAGGGATGGAGCGGAGACGAACGTTCGCGGTGGACACGCGAAAAGGGGCTGTGTTTTAATTGTTTTAGTAACGAGCATTGGGCTCCAAAATGCCACTCTAAGTCGCGCTGTCAGGATTGTTCGCGACGGCATCACCATCTCCTCCATCCCCCCGCAAATATTTCCCACCAGAAGAGTGGCCCTATATTACCCGGGATGTGGTGTGGTGGACTTAAATTCCCGTTACGTATGTCGCGCGTTGTCATGCACTTTTTTCACGGGCATATATTTTTTTTTTTGTATTCTGTATTTCTGTTATTACGGATTATTATCCTTTTTCTTATGCGTTTGATTTGTAACATTTCGTTAACATTGTTTTACATATGACGTGTTATAAGTAACAATAATATTCACTGTATTTCTAAAAATAACACAAAACTATTGGAATTTCCGAACTGTTGTATTATCATCACGGATAACATACTGATAACATCATTACGATTTATTGCGCCGAGTGTAAATTATATATATATACATACATAACATACTATACGCACTATTTATTTTTTTGTGTTGAATTTATTAAATAGTATAGGACACATGTTAATTTTAATAAATAAATACATTTATTACGTTTTCGATGTGATTGCTATTTCATATTTTCTTTAAAATGTCACTTTTTAGGCATATCACCATGGTCAAGATATGTGTGATTTGTGGAAACGTCGACGGTGTAGATGGAGTGTCTGTGCATAGGTAACAATTATTACTAACATTATTACCTGTACACTACATAAATTTATTGCATTAGGTTTCCAACAAATGACGAGCAGAGACTTCAATGGGTGTTGTTCACCGAGCGCAATGGTGTGAATACACAACACATATTTGGTAACTCAAAACTGTGTTCGAGACATTTTGTCCCCGGTCGTGACTACCCAGTAGGTGAAAATCGTCGCCGGCTATTGCCAAGAGTAGTGCCATCTTTAGTGTGTATCAGTGACTATCATTTTTAAACATCACTCAATACCCGAGTACCTGACTGTATTTTGTTAGCTACTCTGATTTGTATTTATATTTTTATATTATTATATTAGGTATTCCAATAACACTATAATAATTGTATTAAGTTCATTATTTTTTTATTTATTTGAAAATTATGGAAAGGTTTATTTGTCATTAGGTATTTTATATTACCAACCAATGTTAGGTGTTAGGTTTGAAATTACAATATTACATAATAATATGCATTACATTATATAATATATACTTACTATAATGTTTATTATTTCTTTATTAATTTATTACATGGTGTTTGGATAAGTACATGGATTTAAAGGCACTGGCTATAGTAATAAAATAAACTGAATAATATCATGATCACATTTTTTTCTTGAAGAAAAGTTTTAATAAAATTAATTTAATTGATTGAATATTTATAAATTTGTAAACTATAGTACACATTGATGACTGCAATCATTTTTTGTAGTTCAAAAATATAGTTATTAAAATACATTTATTATTGAGGTTTAACTATAAGACAATTTTGATTCAATAGGTACACCTACATTCAAAGATGTACTATGCAAGTGTAGCATAACATTTTTAACTATTAATTTAATGTGTATATTATATAATATATTAATATATTAATATGTTATTTTAATAATAATTTTGATAAGATATTTTATTTATCGCTTAATCATAGAGTATATACTCTATGCACTTAATTGTAATATTTTTTCCACTCCCATTTATTTATGAAAATTACATTAGCAATATCGGGGCTCGGGCAGTTGGACCCCGTGATAACAACCAGATTTTTTATCACGAAATTTTCATGGAAGAAACGCAAAAATCGGGGCCAACTGAAAATGCAAGAGTACCAACAATGAAATATAAAATATCCCAAATAATTCCCAAATTTATGTATTTTAAAATTCAAATATTATTGTACAATTATTGTAAAATTCAAATTTATGTATTTTTAAATTCAAATATTATTGTATAATTCGTAAATTGAAAAATATTTCGTTTACGAAGTGTTTTCCGGGGAAACCGTGAGAGATAGGACGAAAGTCGTAAGACATAAAATTGATCCCCATAACTATCTTCATAAGTTGTGTGCATTTGATTTTTCGAAAAAACGTTATTAAGGATTTTTGAACGTCGCACTTGGGTCGAACGATTTTGAAAAACCAAAATTTTGAAATAACGAGTTTTCGGAAAAAAGAAAAACTGATTCTGGTGTAGAATTACATGTAGAACATTTTAACTTCTGTGATAAATTGTCGTTGGACCACCAGGTGACCGAGAAAACGCGAATGAAAATTGAAAATTTCGAAAAATGAAAATTCTCGTTTACGAAGTGTTTTCCGGGGAAACCGTGAGAGATAGGACGAAAGTCGTAAGAAATAAAAGACATAAAAGAAAACGCGAATGAAAATTGAAAATTTCGAAAAATTCCACACAAAGGTAAAGAGTTATTAAAAATTAATTACACATACATTTAATCCTAAGCTAATTTTAAAGAATGATTTGGTTCAACACCATCTGGTGATGTGTTTAGTCAATAGTCATAAATATTAAAATTATATGATATTTCTGTAGTTAAAGATTATATCAATAAAAATATTCAATGAAACCCAAAGAGATCATAAAGCAACGTATAACAATATACCTAATAGGAAACATTGAAGCTACTCACAACAATTAGAACCTGAATGACCAAAAATAATATGTTTGTGAGGTCATTGGTGAATCTGTGTAATGTCTAACTATTGATGCAACTAGGACTAAAATATTAGATTAACTGCAGCTGTACAAATGAATACCTAATTTAATTTACTTACGTTTATGCTTTCCAAAAAACTAGGATTGTTTTGGTTATTTTAATTTTCAATAGTAATAAACTAATAACTGTATGCGTAGGTCTAGATACTTTTTATGGTATATTAAAAATACTACATGTATTTTTAATATACCAATTTTATATTTATACAATTTACTTTTGAATAATTCCATATGTTATATTTTATTGCTTAAATTATTATTCATTCTTAAATATTCATAAACATTTGTGGGGAATAAAATGCATTTTGAGGGTGCTAAGCCTCCCTAAGTCTCCTCCATGATAGAAATAATAGAAAGTTATTTAATAATAGAAAGTTATTTCTATCATGGTCTCTTGCTTGTTGTTTAAATGAGGGTAACAAAGAACTTGTAATAATATTGTATATTTCTAATAAGTATTTACAAAATATGTGTGGATTTTTCAAGAACAATTATTTGTAATATTTTTTGAATTAAATGCAGTTTCAAAAACATACATACTTATTAAAATCGGTTGTAAATTATATTACAATACATATATTTTATATGTTACTTATTAGTTATTTTTGTTATTAAATACAAGAAAAAAAACATTCAATTATACATTAAATAGTCAAAATATATTAGTCAAGCTATATGAATAGCAAAGAATACAGCTAAAGAATACATTGTTGAATAGAACAGATGTGATATGTTTACTTTAGTGAACAGATTCAGTATTTCATACTTCATGATTATACAATAATTAAATTAAATGACTTAACTAAAGTTTATATATTAATATAAGTCTTAAACTTGTAATTTATGTTTGAATACAAAATAATCATTTATAGGAATATAAATATCCATTATCCAATAAAAATCATTATTTCAATTTTTTATTTTTATAGATGAAATTTGCATTTAAATAGTGTAAAAGTATAATAAGACAATAAATAAAAACCAACAAACTATGTTTAGTAATAATAGATCACATATTTAATATCTGAACCAGCCACAGAAAATGAACTCCTGCGGAAACACCGAATTCTATCATTTAATATGGAACGCAGACCTGAAGTAGCAGCTTTCTTATTGTTGAATGAGGTATGCACTTTATGTCTATGAGAAAATAAAAAAATAACAATATAAATAACTTTAAATAAACCTTTCATAAGTAATACATTTTAACACTATAGAACTTACATGATTTGAGTTATGAAGGTTTGAATGTGTTTGTTGTTTCCTTTTACACCTATGAATCGATTACACTTGCATGTGTTAAGTAAAGATTTTGTGGCAGAGATATGAAACAGAATCACCAGTGGAATTCATTTAATAAAAAATCTTCATACCTACTCACAGTAAATATAAACAAAACATTAACAACTAATGTTTAATCCTGTTATTAAATATAATATTTTATGATTGTACATACTTTATTTTATAACTTCTATTGGTACAATCATCAAAATGTCAATCAAATTTGTGTTCTGTATCTATAGTGAAAGTGAACTTAACATTACCTATTTAATTAAACAGTAACTAGGTAGGTACTTAAAAAAGTTCAAAAATACAAAATTGAAAATATTAAAATAATAAAAAATATATCAAAATTTAACCTAACCGCAATTATTATTAGTTGCCTGTATTCGAAGTGGTAACCTTATAAACCATGGTTAATAATTCATTATCATAATTTATAATATATGATAATTGATAAAGCGAATTTTGTATTGTTTTTTAATTTTTTTATTCTTTTTGAAACCTATCTATGTATTTACTAAAAAATTCGTTACACTGACTATGTAAATGGAATCTCCATAAAATTTCCTATCGATACCTTTAAATTTTACCATTACCCATTCTCCTATGTGGGATTAATCTCATCCACAAACGGACGATCACTACAGTTCTCAAGTTCTGAATATAAAACTGATATACTATAATATATTAATATGTAATTTGTAATTCACTACACCTATTGTTCAGCATTAGTAGATTTTGGTACTTTTCATATTACTATTATACATGCACATTAATTATAAGTATTTTCGAGGCCTTTATACCGTTAATTTTAATGATTGAAATTCTAAGTTCATAAATTACCTATATGAACAATTGTTCATATTTAACACTATTATATCCCGTTCCAGTCAAATCTTGTTCGCTTGTTTAATTTTTTGGTACAGGGTTCTTCTAAAGGAATGAAAATCAAATATCAACGCAGTTTTGGTTGATGAATTTAATTTATTGATTGAGTCAAATACTGAATAGTTATTAAAGCATTACTTAATGAAGGATCATAAAATATAGCGTTGAGTAAAACAACTTATTATAGAAATTGTATGACTTACGATCAAATGATCGACTGAATGTGTCGTACATTTTGAAATTGATGATTATATCTCTTATATACAACGAAATTGCTTACATATTATTAAATTCTAATCGAGGGGTATAAACACTATAAACATTGAATAGATGTATTCTCGATGTGATTTGATGAAAAACTACTTCTAAATAAACTATTTTTTATGCTGATGGCATAATTGGCAAATGTCGAAACGTAAACAAACCTAAAACGAGTAATAACGAAAAAAAAGTTCATAAAAATAAATTGTTAAACCGTTATACTGGGGTATATCATAAAGAAACATATGCGTATACGAAAAAATAAGCAATTCGATTTTCAACAATTTTTGCACCCCGATTACGGGGTGAATAATGATCCTACGCATTTTGACCATAGAACCTTTATGACTCGTAATGACATTTATGAGTCAACATTCAAATTTCAAAAAGATTGAACAAAAACTCAAGTTCAACAAATTTGGAAAATACGTAAAATCTAAGTGCCAAAAAAGAAAAAGAAAATCATAACTTCCCAACAAAACGTCCGATTCCTTCGGTTTTGATGCCGTTCGATTGTTGACAAAAATGTCTAAATAATGCGTAGAAAAAAACTGCTCTAATCACCCAAAGTCTAAGTGTTACGTGGTGACAAAGCCTAAAAACTGCAAAATCCTAACTTCCGTCGCCAAAAAGAGGGGTAAAAAAGGCTCCTACAGTGTCGACACAAGACGCCGATTTTGATCACCGACCTACAAAAAACCAAACCTGTGAATTTCAGAAACGTGGAACAAAAAATAAACATTTTTCAAAATATCCATGAGGGGGGACCATAGGACCCTCTGACCACCGAAAGATTTTGTGTAAAATAACTTAAAACAAAACTTTTCGTAAAAAAATTATGCCCCTACATCGAAACCCGGCCGAGTAACACTCGACTAAAAAACTCAAATTTCGGAATTCCAAAGCCCCAAAATGGGGTAAAAACGGCTCTTACGGTCTCAACAAAAGACACCACTTTTGATCAGCATCCTCCAAAATTCTAGAATCTCGAGTTTCAGACACGTAGAACGACAAGAAAGGTTTTTCAAAAATATTTTTTTTGGGGGGGGGGTTGAAGGTACCCCAACTACGGGAGACTTTTTGGAGGGGCCTAACTATTGTTTAGGGACGTAACTTTTATAGCTGAAGACACAATAGATTTTTTGGTACGAATTTTTCAAATTTATAATATAATATATCATTGCCGCATCCGCATGATGCTCGATATGATTTAAAACACTACTTATAGTCTAAATGATTGAGTTAAAAAAATTTTACTAATTGGAAAATCATCTAGGAAAGAAATTGCGTCGATCCTTGAAGATTTTATATGGATGGGGCAACTGGCAAGTATTAAAGGATTTAGTGTTAGAGATACATTTTTGGAAAACGTAATAATAAAAATTAAAAAATTAAGTTTTTGGACAAAACTTCATAAAAATATCAGAATTTGGACAGTTAAATAATTATTAATGAGTAGACAATTTTTATGTATGCAACGGTTTGCGAGGAAAATAGGAAATCGTGAAAATATTAAATGTGCAGTAGGGTTGCCTATAGAAAACACCTTTAAAACTGTATGTCAATAATAATATATGGTCCAATATAATAAAATACACAATGCGTTCATTATTAAATTTACTGTTTGATAAAATAATTTAAAAAATAAATTGTATCATATAGATATAATAATAGAATAATCAACCAATATTTTATAACTCAAGAATAATTAAAATATATAGAATTTGCCCATATAAACCCCTTCTATTGATAATGGAAAATTTCAGATAGCCAGACTATTTTAATTAATCATATGATCACTAATACTTTTGAAATAAAATCAAAACACAGATTAAAAATGCTAAAAAAATATGTCCACTTATTCAAAAATTGGTTTTATATGTTCAATTAAGAAAACTAGATGTGGCACACAATTGTTTTGAACAGATATATTAACATGAGTCTTTATTTTAACTGGACATACTCTATTTGACAAAACTGATAAATTCAATTGTGGACTGTAGCAAAATATAATAACAATTGTCATTGTAATAAGTACATTCTAATTCTACTAAAAAATTACTTATATTTGAAAAATAATAAAACTTTAAATGGTTTTCCTGAACATTTTGGTATGTGACATTTTATATTAAATTTAGCCTATAATTTTTTATGAATATTTCAAGTTCAAATTGATTGTAATTTAAAAATTATGAATAGTTAAATTTTTGTACCCAAAGATTGAAAATTTATCATAAACAGTTCTGAGTTCATACTGTAATCTGAAAATACTTCAACACAATTTTTTTATAGGCATTTACATTTAATATCAATAAAAATAACACAATACTTTTAAATTTTCAAATCATATTTTAAAAACGATGTAATAAGACATGTTAGTTTATTAATTATACAATTTTTCTCATAATAACTATCATTATTTTTTTTAAAAAAAAAGTATAATATTTTACTTATAACAATTAAATAAAGTTCTTAAATAGTTAGATTAGGTTTACACCAACTAACAGCTTTTTTGTTTTGTTCTTATATAAATTGTTTAATTTTCATTGCAATATAATATTTTAAGTATTTGGCAGTTTCTTTTCGCAGGCGGTTTTATTATTGAGTATACGATCAGAAGTTGGTAGACTTGCAAGATGGATGATCATTTGGACCAATAGATTGGCATATTGTACCGAAAAATTGCTATAGTTAAAAGTATAAACATTAATAATACAAATTTATAATAATTGTTCAAGTTATTTCACCACCTCCAAAGAATATTAGTTCATCTTGTTTGTTTGACACATATTTCAAATTAAAAGTTTGCAATAAATAATTTGTTGAATTCATAGTGACACGTAACCCATACAACACGGATTTTCTAATAATTGAGCCAAGAAATAGTTTTCTCTAAAACCTAATAAACAAGATACAGTGAGATACTACATTATGAAGTCAGGTAAAAATAAGTGAAATGATTGTTGTTCATAAAAGTATAGTTGAACAAAACTTATATTTATTACTGCTTCAGATACGTTTCTTTGCTTGATTCAAAGCATCAAATACTGAATTAAAATTCTCTGTAAAATCCTATAAAAGTAATCAATTTATTTTACTTGTGTAGAAAGCTTGACAGTCATCTAACTTGTGTACTACATTATAAAAATCAAGTTTATAAGAGGCTGATTTTAGTGAGAGCTTATAATAATTTATATAAATCAGAAATGTAAAAATAAATAAATATTGGAGATTTATTAATATATTTTTATAATTACTCTAAGAAGCTTCTTATTGTAAAGTTTATTCCTGACAATTTTTATAAAATGAGAGGTGTCTGAAATAAAAAATAATTTCCTTAGAAAACTCATAGGGTGTATCATAAAAAAAATCTGTAATTTATTTAAATCTCTACTAACAACAACTCACTTCACATTTTTCTGTTCGTCAGGGCTCTACCAGAAACTACCCATTAATTGAATGAATAAATCATACTATATATCTGGAAGTGCCATCTCTGATCTAAAAAAGTAAATATAATTGATATTATTCAAAAACAACCAAAACAACAATTATGTTTGTTCAAAAAATTAAAATTAATTAAATAATTACCATGAGGTTATTGGTGCGCTGTTGAAATTCTACAAAGAATAATATTACAAAGTTAATTAAATTATATTAGTATCACAAATATCATGAAATATATAATAAATAAAATTATATTTTTGGTTACTTTTACATATTAATTACTCATAATATTAACATAATACATTAGGTAATAATTATTTACTTTACATACACTGAAGTTGTTTCAGTTAAAAAACATATATAATTTAGGTAATCAAAATAGAGATTATTTATTAATATTATTTTTGGTGTTTTCATCAATTAATAATTAATTAATTATTAATTTAACATAAGCTTAAAATTATTTGATACATTAAAAAATAGGCAATTTTATAGATTCTTGGCCTAACATTAAATTCCAATCATCATTATCATAACATTTTCGGAAAGTATTAAATATTTATTTTAAAACATAATGAATTGCATATTTCATACACAATAAAATTAAAAATAGTGTATAAAAAACTCGATTTTTTCAAACAGGACTGTATAGTAGACAGAAGTTAACACACAAACACAGTTTTTTTTAATTCTGTTGTACAATACTATATTAATGAAGGTCTATTCCAAATTTGCAAACATTTAGTTAGGTACACTAAATCAATAATAGAGTAGGTAATAAAATATTATTAAATATAATAAAACAAAAATTATTATTTAAAAAGGGTAAAGAGTTGCTCAAGTTTATCTATTTTTAATGATGATATTATCAGGTAATAGGTATGTACACTTTTTTTAAAAAAAATTAAATTAGTGGGTTATTATTTTTGAATTATCATATCCCATGCGATTATGAATAATAAATTATCTATTTATGGACAAGTGAGGTATTTATAAGACAAATCAGAAAATTGCATTGTTTACCATCCATAACTGAGAAAAAATAAAAATTTAAATTTAAAAATAAGGGCTTAGAGAAATCTATTATCTCAAAATAGTGACTTAAATTTTACACCAGTCGTCCTATAATAATCCAATTTTTTCCCAAAATTAGTAGGCTTGAACATATCAAATATGTGTAACCATTTACTACAAAAGTAATGGTTAAGCTAAGTATTGCAGAATTTGTCATCTAATCTGCCATCACCAACCAATGACCATCACAACAATGTTTTTGGTTTTTACTACATCAAATATATTTTGAAGATTTTTGTGAGCCGCATTCAGTTTTTTCAAATCTGTAATTATAGAAAATTAAAATATTTCAAACCTTGTTACAATCGATCTGGATAATAGTGGTGAACAAATAACAATAAATGTTGTATTTGTTGTTACAATTTTATAAAATATATTAATTATTATTTAATGTAACTATAAATACTACCATTTAAATAAAATTTTGAATAACTAAGTAATTATGTATTAATAGATTTTAGTTAATGAGATAAAATATAAAAATTCATAACTCACTTAATGGCAGAATAACTACATTAAATAATATAACATTATTAAGAAAATTAAACTGTTAAGAAAAATTGTCCGCACATACATACATAGATAAGTAGATTTGTTTTAGTTTTCATTATATTTGTACCACAGTATGTTTGAAAATATTTAAAATCTGAAAACAATAGGTTATAAATTGTTTGCATAAGTTTGTGATTATTAATAAATAATTTATTATTTTATCAACAATTAAAATCTCAAAACTATAATTATTAATAACAAAGTGTTTACACTTGTATTCATACAATTTAGTTTAATTTAATACATCTAGGTTTGTTAATTTGTCCAAAACATTTATTGTAATGAAATTAATTTTTTAAGTTACTTCAAGTTGTAATAAATAATTACATTTCAAATAAGTTCTACAACATGTGAATCCGGTGAATGCAACAAAGTACAAATTGGTTGAAGACAAGTATATTACAACAACGGTTTAGTGAATTATTCATTTGAGATTGAGAATATGTTGTAAATAACATAAAAATAATAGAGCACAAAAAAAAAAATAGTTTTAAATTAATACATAAAGATCCTAATCAATATACAATGTTATTTGTAACTTATAAATTATTACATTATTTATATTGTAAAGTAATTATTTAATTAATGAGTGTAATAATTTAAAAATTATAAATGTATAAAATAAAAATAAATAAAAATGTTGAAATTGTTTTACAAAAATGTGGTTTTAAATTACGTCAATGGGTAATGGGTAAAAACTCAAATGTAGTACATGTTAGTCGACAAAGTTATTAATTAGGAGTGCAAGTGCACCTGCTATGAATAAATATTTAATACCTTATAAAGTAATAAACATTCAGATACATTACATTACAAACAATACATGTAAGAACTTATTATTAAGGAGAAAATTAAAAAAATTCAAATATTACTTACGTTAACATTCCAAACAAAGCTGAAAGCACCAACCTCCAGCGGCTCCAGCCACAAATGGCAAAAATGCAAAATTAAAATGACCGTTAACTTGTTAAAATAACGGTTATTTACTAATTTGAAATTTTAACCGACGGATAAATAATGTATCTGGTTCTGGGGACCAGGGTGAGAAATTTATATACTCAAAAATCATAGTTGAACTATTTACATTGCCGAATGGTTGGTATCAATTTGAATTTTTGTGATTTGAGGTTAGTGTTCGAACTTTTAATTTCTGTTATCACCTATAATTTCTTATCACGGGGTCCAACTGTACCCATCCCGCAATAATCGACTATTTTTGATAAGAAAATTTCAGTGGTTATCAATGATTATTGCTGACTTGATGTTCTCTATTGCTAACTAATTATCGTATTCTATGAAATCAGTGTTACCACCCAATTATTGTATAAGTTTATTGCTACGTATCACCAATACTGGCAATACTCAATAGCCGTGTACCGTGCTATTGCCACATTATTGCTACGAATTTACCTTTGTTGTGATGTTATGAGTGGGTACTGGGTATAGGTATTTTCACTATGATTATTGCTGACATGTTTTCAAGGGGCCACCTTGTTTACTGCTATTATTGCTGAGAACTTATTACAATTACTATTTGTGTTAATAGTAACTAGTAACTATTAAGAGTACTCAATTGAAATTTCAAACTCAGTGTTGAAGCTACTATTATAAATTATGAAACCTGTAAGTACTAACTGTGCAATTCAGTCTGTGTTAAATAATAATGCTACAGTTAAAAGGTAATTAGTAGACTATATAATATTGTATAATGTACTGTTATGGAAGTGCATTTTCCAAATCCGCCCAAGAGGCAATGCAATGGATTCGTTTCATTTTTTTTTTTTTTTTTGTGTTGAAATGATCCCCAGTAGGCCTATAGAAAACAACACTTTTCACAAGTTATTCATTATGTTAGTAGGTACCTATCTTAATTATTCGTTTTATTTTATTTCATGTTAGACAGGTATATATTAAAAAAACATAATATATTTTGCTCTCCACTATATACACATCTTTTTATTGGTATTAATTAATTCACTATACCTATGATAGAGTTAAACTGGTTAGTGTGGGTACACCAGTATGTAATTATTGTTTAATAATTATAATGTATGGTTTTATTGTTGACTATTACTCACTTACCAATAGAAACTTAGTGTTTTAATGTATTCAAATTAAACTATTATTGTTAGGTATCTATCTGATATTACCAGTTACCACTAACCTATTTAAATACTTACTATTGGGCACTTACTTAATATTTGTATTTAAATACTCAAGACCATAATTATTAGTATATTTTGTTTTGTAATGATTGTTCATGTCTTCACTTTTATTTTATAGGTGTTTAATTAATGTTGTTCCTGGCACAAAAGACATTTAAAATCACTCTGTTCATAGTCTGCTGTTGTGTCTAATTTATCCTCATCAGGAATACAGCGAATCACCATCCATCGGTTGCAGTCCGTACACTCAACCCATTCAACATCTTTTTTATGACACATTGCTCTGTGAGAATAACCAGTCCTGCCACAATAAAAGCAGATGTCTCTCATGAAATCAGAATTTTCCAACAAATATGTCTTGAGATACTACCTATATCCCATAGGTTCGAAAAACGGATCAAAACAATCTCTGTTCATCAATGTAATGGCATAATATAGTACGTATACTCCACAATTGTACAAATCTTTTTGTAGCGGAACGTTTTGTAGTTTATGGTTACTTAAGTTGAATTTCGGAAACCATTTATGTTCACCATATGAACAGTACAGTTTAAGTCCCTTAACCACTTTATTGAAACGCTCTTGTTCATTGATCTTATGCCCCATAGGATCCATTATGAAACATTCTTTTGTACAAAAATCTACAAATGCTATTATCCAATGTGAACCTCCTACATTCCAAGGCATAACGAGAAAACTATTTTCTTTAATGGTCACCTTCTCTTTATAATATTTGTGTTTTTCAACAATAGCAGAAACCAAATCCGAACTGAATATTTGGGTGTTTGACTTTTTGCTATATTTCACAGAATAACTAGCCAATATAATAGATATCACAAAATTTGAACGCCACATTTTTGTGCAGTCAAAAGGACTCTCCGACCGATAATCGGATAATGTATCAAAATCCGAAAACAATATTCTCTACATGTTTATATATGCCTACAGTATACTCGATTTTATCTTTGTTATTGTTGTTTCTGATCATTTGTCTATAAAAATTGACATCTTTTTTTAGTCTGTTAGAGTAAGTATCATGTTTTAATGGTGTCTTATCAATAGGCGAACAGTAACTACCAGGTGTTAAAAATGTTTTTACAGTTTTTACTGCGTTTGGGGTGACCATATTATTTTCTGTCATTTTCATGATTATCTTCATCACTAATCGTAGTTAAATCAACTGCTATCTCTGTTTTCTTGTGTATAGCTTGAATAGGTTTAAATTTTTTCATATTTGCCATTAAGCTGCCTTGCTTAAAATAACCTATTTTCTTATTTTTTCTAGCTCGCCACTGTTCAGCGTCTTCATCGTCACTCAGATCTGTTGCTGTATTGACTGATAAGACGCTTTTGTTTTTCCAAAGAATATCGCCATCGACATTTCGTTTTTTGGGAATAGCACAACGCTTGTTCGGTATGTCACACAGGACTTCCTTGACAACACTTTCTATCCTGCCTCTTGTAAGCCTTATGAAGCGACTACATTTCATACTTTTTGCTTGTAGGCTGTTCCCTTTGAGATAATGAAACCTTAATTCTGCACCAGAATTATTTGGTCTATGGCACACTTCTATTTTGGAATATAACATAAGACAAGTCCACATTGGTATGACGGGTACAACAGATCCCAGCAAGTCACTGAAGTATTCTTCGTTGTGAAACTCGTTTGGAACGCCTTCATTATCTAATGATGCTCTTATGTCTCTAGACATTTTCGCAAAATGACCATAAAACTTCGAAGCTTTATATTTTCCCTTTGATAATGGGTTTGTTTTCAGATCATCTACCTGCGTTCCATCAAAATTTAAGAACAAATTGGTTTCAAAATCTTTGTACTCTTTTGAATTCAACACCGTCATATCGCTGTTGTTAATATCAATCAGGTAGTCAATGGATTTCTGAACATCGCCATTTTGGTATGGTGAAAGTATAACAGTGCAAAGTGCTTTAAACCATTTATCCAAATCATTTACCATTTTCAGATCAAATGCTGGTGTTACAAAACCTACAACGATACGTGCAAGATCTTTGTTTTTATTAGTTGTGCCAGCTGCGCCATAGTACTTGAACACGTCGTCTGAAATATTTTTTACCAAGTGACAGCAACACAAATTGAGTATGATTTTTAATTTCATTTCTTTGTGATTGTACAAGTAATCATAACATTGATCTAGGTAGTCAATGACATCCTTGCACCCGTTAAAAGCCTGTGCCAGCGATTTGATTATTGCCATGGAGAAATCACTCGTCACATTCGCAATTAAATCTGATACGTCAAAAACATTTTCTAGCTAACAAATTATAAACATAATTATCATTAACATAATAAAATTTTTTTTTAATAAATTTAATATAATAATATATAATTATTTTCGTGAGATTTTAGTTTTCTTCTCTTGCGATGATTTCAATTCTATACTAACCAGTGTTGAAATGTTCAAATCTTTTATAACAATAATAATATATTATTTTCATAAATGGAGAATATGACCTGGTATTACATACGCTCTGGGCTCGACTAAAACCATTAAATATGACCTAATAGTTGTATTAAAATATCAGCAAAAAATTTTTTTTTTAAATGTACTATGTGACACACAATCTCATTTCTCCAATCTTCATTTCCATCGCCCAATTGTGATGACGTCTGCTTTCACTAAAAAAATTTTTTTTTTTAAAAACATGACCTTTTATATAAAAAAAATTATTCCTTATGATACCCAAATAATAGACATTATTTGAGAACTATTTACAAATGCAGACCGAAAGAATTGTATTCAACAAGGAAGTTGGAAAATAAACCTCCAATACACGCCGAGTACCTATACTATCAATAGCAGTCAATCTATAGTTTTTAGTATTTAATTATTTGGCTTATATTTCTAAACGAAAAACAATTTACACTTAAGCTAAAGTTCATAAGTTACCATTACATACAAATTTGAAAAAAAAAAGTTTCCATTATCCAATTAGAAAAAAGCCATTATTTATTAATTTCTTGAAGTAAGAAAACAATAAAAAAAGGCAACTTGGCGCATGACTGTTGCTCTCTTATTATTAGTATAGCAAGTTATACAAAACAGTATTTTCCCTTTTAAATTACTTGAACATTGTTATCCATGAAATTTGCAACACCGCTTACAGCACATTCTGATGGACTAAATGTCACCCATGAATGATGAACTCAATGCAACTCAATCATGCACAATGAACCTTTTAACAAATATAATTATAATATTATAGTCACAAAACATTTATTTCGGTATGTAAAAGTAACAATTTAACACATATTACTATATTAGCAATGAGCTTTGTGATTTTAGTTAATATTAGTGATTTTACATATTATTGAACTTAATGATATCTGTATTAACAATATTTAATCTTTTAATCGAGTTATGCGCATGTCTTAATTTAAATAATACTTACTATAATTACATACTATTAACGCAAACAATGACTAAGAGGTGAAAATATATAACTCGCCCACTAGACATGGACCAATGGTTGATCCCCTATCATTTGATATGCAATTATAGATTGTCTTCCACCATTTCACCACGCCATGTTTCATTCAATAGAACCTTAAAATACATAAACAATTCAATTGTTTACAATAGCAACAAAAAAAAAAAATAATAATAATTGTTCATTTTATTCTGTAAAATCCAAAAGCAAAATAGGTAATCAAGAGAATTGCATTAGAATTATTCCATAATAATATCATGATTAGGGCTCGGAATTTAATGCACTAAAAAAGTATTAAATATGCATGCACTTATGCGCTTAAAAAAGTACAAATATGCTCTAAAAATATGCACTTATATTTTATTTTTTTACATAAAATTATTATTTGCAGAAATGTTTTAAAAAATATTATAAACATGAAAAAGCAAAACAAAAAAAAATAATTCTGATTTTTAATTTTAAATAATAATTAAAAAAAAAAAAAATGCAATACAAGAATATCTAATAATATCTCTCAATATTAATGTATTTATTTTTTTATTTACAAATTTTCATAGTAAATCTTCATAAATTATAAAATATGCTCTAAAAAAATTTTAAAATTAAGAAATATGCTCTAAAATCAAAAAATCACTAAATATGCAAAAATATGCACTATAAACTTTTGATATGTTTTTCGTAGTGTCTTAGAACAAATTTTAAGCTCACTTAGCAATAAATCTAACGGTTCAAAAAAAACATGCAAATGCAACAACTTCCGAGCCCTAATCATGATCAAATCGTCCAACAAATATATTGATAAAAGAATCAAAGCATTGTTATATAAACGAATCTCTTACCAGGCACAATCCTCAATCCTGTAACTATACCTAGTTTAAAAAAAAATTCTAGTTCAAATTATGAATCATATTACTATTGCTACTATATGAATACAACCTAGTGAATTAAACAATTAATAATTTTCAAAATGAATTTGGCTGAATATAAAAAATTGGCATTAAAATTTATAAATTACTAAAATATTATGTTCCTTTTTTTCCTATGATATTAATTAAATAATTTGTAAATATACGTATTTATATTCTACAAAAAAAAAATAATAAGAAGCAAATCATTTATAATTGACATAATTTTTTTATGAATTATTGTTGTTATAAATAGACATTTCTGATTTTTGGGGCTCCGCGAACAAAAAAGTTTGATAACCGCTGCCCTACTTTAATTTTGCAAAATTGAACACTGAATGTACCTACCAATAAATTACTACATTAAAATACAAATCGAAGTACCCTGAAGTAGTAAAAAGTGAATCTAATTTTTAATGAACAATCTTTTTTTGTTCAATATAACCGACATACTTTCCTGTACAATATTAAATCAACGAACTACGATTTTAATAATTTCATTATATTAATTATTAATAATAGATCTATTGTACCTATATTTATAAATATGTGTATAGGTATAAATCTGTATAAAATAATATGGTTTAATATTATTATAGGTATAGCCGATATAGAAAAACTAAAAAAGATTACAAATTAAAAATCTAAGTTTCTTAATTTTTTTACAAACTTATCAATTACATATTCATTTTTTCACCCATACCATTTGTTAATTCATCCTATGTACCCATAAAAACGAAAGATTTAAGATTTAAGATCGTTATTTTAGATAATTAGGTATCTTAAATCGTGATCAATGACCATACATGATACATGGTGAGTAACCAAATCGTATTAATATTAATGCGGCGTACCTATTGACAAAAGACAATTTACAATTATTACAATTATAAGCTTCAAACTAAAATAAAATAATAATGATTATCAAAATAAGCCTATTATGTTTTATCTTATATTATAAAATGGTTATAAATGCAAGTTTTTATTAATAAAACATAAAGAAAATACCATAGAGTATAGAAAATACACATAGCTTTGTACAGCGGTACTTCTATTTATAACTTTTAATAAACAATGTAATATGGATAATAATTCCATTTAAATTATGGTCCCCGGGTGGTGGCTGATGCGGTCGGTTTGCTGTATAGTGTAATGGTTCATTGTATATTTGTGTAGCTGTGTTAAATCATATTAGTGTGAGTGAGCACATTATATCTCACTGATATACGTTCAAAAATAACAATTAATAATTATTTTTATGCGCGTACAGAATTTTCGATTGCTGACTGGCGACTGCTCACTGCTGCTCGAGTACAAACGCTACAGATTGCAAACTGTAGTCCTCAGGGGCGGACTGGGGCAACATTTCGGCCCGGTAAATCTATATTTGACCGGCCCGTGAAATTTCTCGTCATCACAAAATATAAAAATTCAAATATACCAACGTTTTATTTAATGAGAAATGCATCACATTTTCAATTTTCTCAAAAAACAACTTAAAATTCTCAATATTTTTAGTACATTATATATATTATTATTATTATCTGAAGACCTGAATAGTATAGGCTAAAAAGTATAATATATTACTTATTTATAATTACCTATATTACTAAATTAGTATTAACATTAGGTATAATAACACATATTGTAATATTAATGTGAAAGATATTTCAATAATTAAATATTCTTTACTTTTTTACATCTATATTTTAACATTTAATTAAAAATTTTAATAGGTTAGATAAAAAAGGTTATTTTTGACATATATATATTTTTGTCATTTTAGTGCATATTTTGACTTCAGAGAATATTTCAGAATATTTTAGTTTATGGTACATAATACATATTATAGAATATTTTAGCATATTTCCGTTATATTTGATATATTGGATTATATTAAAGGATATTCAGCATAGGTATATTAGACAATAATCACGGACCGCCGTACTAACTTTACTCCAGAAAATTTGGAAAAATATATTATTGTACATTCCTTTAAAAACATTGTATAATATTTTTTTTTTTTATATTAATATATTGCATAATGTAACATAAGATAAATTTTAATAAATTATAAATTCATAATTATAATCAATAATCATATTGGATTTTTTTTTTTTTTTTTACTCATTTCTTATTAGTTGGTACCTATTATCAATATTTTCAGAATATTTTGAATATTTTTCAATTTTTGGGAATATTTCATCAATTTTAGCTGCATATAAACATTATATTTCAAACGTTTTAACAGAATATAAATCCGTACTCTACTAATAACTAATAATTATATAATAATAACAAATTATTTTTGAGCAACGGCCCACCGGGAAACTTCCCGGTATCCCGCCGGCCCAGTCCGCCCCTGGTAGTCCTTAATCCTTATTAAGACTTATAATAGTGCGTCATTCCTCATATTTAGCATTTGCTATATTTACGTTTATTATTTTTGTTTTAAAATAAAATTTTTAAATAATGAGTTCTAAAAAGCCAAGAGGTGGCGTTGCCAAAGAAAACGAAAAAAAAATTAAATTACAAATTGCAGTTCAATCATGTCAAAACATATTAAATGTATTTAAGAAAACGAATGAGTGTTGAAAAACAATAAATTACTCGATGATATTAAAATTTAAAGTATTATGTATTACCTAAAGACTAAAAACTAGTAAAACTGAAATGTCAAAAATGTTTTCATTATAAAAATAATAGCATTTGATTTTTATTAAATACAATTTAACACGAATCATGATGTTGTTTCTAAACTTTATAGTTATTAATTTATTATAATGCATAGTATGAATTTTGATTACATAAACAAATTAATTTGAGCATAATATTGACTAATGAATGACTATTTCGAAAAATGAAAATTCTCGTTTACGAACTGTTTTCCGGGAAACCCGTGAGAGATACGACGAAAGTCGTAAAACATAAAATTGATCCCCATAACTAACTACGTAAGTTGTATGCATTCGATTTTTCGAAAAACCGTTATTACAAATGTTGGGTTTTATATTTTATTCAACTTTTTTCACACACTGATACATATTGTAATATTAATTTATTAATGCAGGAATACTTGTATAGATAACATTTACAATGAAAATTTCTTCAAATAAACGATAATAAAAATTTAAAAGATGTCGAATATTTTTCAAAAACAAAAAGAAAATTAGATTTTGCTTTATAATTATTGTTGGTTTATTATTATTCAATAGTCTTTTAATAGTTTTTACTAATTGTTCTTACTTCTTAAATAAAGAGAGTTATTTTCAATGCACCTACCTAATTTTTTGTAGGTACCTATTAATTTTTAGTTTTCTTTTTTTTTTTTTTAGTCGTAAGTTGATTCCTTTAAAATTTAAAGAAATATTTATAGTAATAGCATTTTGATTACGTATATAATAAAATTAAAATAATAATTATATAATAATAAATATATATTATATTGTATATATAATCAATGGTAATAATTATAATATAATAATAGAATTATCGTACAATATATAATGATTAATGGCCGAATGCCTCTCTCTCTAATAATCACTTTGGATCCGCACCTGATATTCACAATATGAATTAATAATTAAAAATATTTTTAATTAATTGTCGTAGGTAGTTTTATTTATTACGATAAAATATGAACTAAGTACAATTGATGATTTCTGATTCCACCAAAAGCCACATTTACAAAAAAGCGGGTAAGTGAGTATCGCTCTGCTGTACATTAGGGGGTGGGATGGACCTCAGACTAGGGAAGGTTAAATTTGAATGCAATGATAGGTATCATTGTATACGAAAAACGATTCTGAACGGAGATGATTTGTCAGTCTAGGATATATTCTATTTAAATTATATCATATATTCTATTTTGAAACAAATTCAAACATTTAAGTAAAAATTTTTCAAGATAAAGTAAAAGGAAGTAGTCAAGTAATTTTTTAAAAATAACAAAAATCGAAAATTATTTATTAGTTAAAAGTTATTTTACACGTGTATTTTTGATTTCAAATTAAAATTAAAACTTTAAACACACGTAAAATTTTTTAAATTGAACAATCCTCAAACTTTTTTATAATTATTCTAAGCTTAACTTATGGACAGCATAGTATTAAATTTTCAATTCTTAGCTTTTGATAGAAAAATATTTATAAATTTTTAACTACCAAATAGTGAAAAATATTCATGATTTTGACGAATTTTTGTCAATATTTGAACTTCAAATGCTAATAAAAAAAAATTGTGCCTATGTATTTTTATAATTTTTGAATGAGAGTTAGAACAAGTTATGTGGACCCTTCAATTAAATTTTCAAGTAATTTGTCCCACCTAAATTTTTTTTATCAACATTTATAAAAAAAAAATAAAAAAAATTTGAAAATTTCAATTGTCTATAAATAGCTCAAAAAAAGTCAAAATGTTTTGAAAATCAAATCACGTAAAGAAAATGGCAATCTAAATAACTGGTAAAATTTTCAAGTATTTACGACTTATACTGTTTGAATAACAACAAATATCAAAAATCGTTTGAGGCTAAACCGTTATTTAACGCGGTTTTGTAAAAATTTAAATTTCAAACACTCATAAAAATTTTTTGTCTGAATCCAGTAGAGTTTTTTTTACAGATAATTGAAGAAAAATGTATGGAGAACCTTGTATCAAATTTTCAAAACTTAGTTATAAAAGTAAAAAATTTTACGAATTTTCAACCACAAAATTACTTGCCAATTTTCGCAATTTTGACATATTTCGTATAAATTCGAACTTTAAGCACTTATAAAAAAAAATTGTGACTAACGATTTCGGATTTTTTTTTATCACTTTAAGAACAACTTATAAGAAACCTTGTATTAAATTTTCAAGATTTTCTGGCCGGCCAAAAAATTTTTATCGTTATTTAAAAAAAAAATACTAAAAAAAATTAAAAATTTCAATTGTCTATAAATAGCTCAAAAAAAGTCAAAATTCTTTGAAAATTTAACTGTGTATGGAGAACGCTAATATAAACATTTGGTGAAAGTTTCAAGTATTTTCATCTATTAGTTTTTGAGTTATAGCAAAATAAAAAATTCGATTTTGTCGAAAACTGGTTTTGCGTAAAAAATCCCGTTTTTCCGTCATTTTTTTATGTTTTTCCCGACTCATTTAAAAAATATTGAAAAATTTTGACTTTTGACCCCCCAAAGTACCAACTAGATTCGATTTCCTTTTCAAAGAGGGGCTGAAGTCCAAAATCGAAGCATTTTTACTGCTCCAAATGTTGTCGTCAGACACAAAAATAAAAAAAAAAAAAAAAAAAAAAAAAAAAAAAAAAAAAAAATAAAAAAAATAAAAAAAAAAACACACATCATTGTAAAATCAATACATTCATCACTCCGTTCAGAATCTAAAACAATCACAAATGTTATTTTTGATAATAAGATTTTGAAGCCTTTGAAGTTTTTTTAACCAAAACTTCCGCAGACAATTTGACAGCATTTCTTTTAAGTACCATTATAAATTATAATACAATACTCTCCTACCTAAGTAACCTACCAACCATCGTACCATACTACTATTAAGCATGTAAAAAGCCAAAAACACATTTTGAAGAAAAAAAATTCACAAAAATTACATTTGAGTTAAACTGCATTCGTTCCAATACTTCATATTATTTTCATCTATTAATTATCTACTTATCTGTTAAACCTCCAATAAACACATATAAGTAGTATAAGTGTAAGTAAAACAAAATTGAATTCTATTTATTTTTTTATAATGAATACAGTGTTTAATTGTTTCATTTTCATTGTAAAAGAAAATTATTGTACAATTTGTACATAATATTATCTAAACTCAAGTACCAATATTAGAGTGAATTTACATAACATTATCAAAATTTTAGGTAAAAACATTATCTTTGTTCTCCCATTAGTTTTTAATGATGATTAACTGAAAAATTTAAATATCGTAACTAAACGCGTGAGGCGTGAAAACGACATCGACAATTAGTTATTATGAATATTGAATATTATAAAGGTCAATATAATATACGAAAATGTGCGTGTAATAGAATTATACATAACGGAATGGAGGACGCGACAATAATTTTATTATTATCGATAACGTTGTTAGCTGGGAGTGAGTGGAGTGGTAGCTGAATCGTCGACTGCTGCGGTCGGTAACAACTGGGTTTTTGTAGTCTAAAAATATTTTCAATATTTTCATACACTTGCGTCTTACGAGTGCCGGAGTGCGACACCGCTGGCATATTATACTACTACACCACTCTGCCCGCAAAGACAACAATATCGCGACAAAACAAAATTATTTGTCCGTATTCTACACGAGCATGATGTAATAATATTATTTTTGTTTTCAAACAACATTTGTCCGGCGAGTACGACCAATGCGATATCGGATATTCCAGTTTGAACACGTTACGGTTTTATATAACTTACTATACTATACAAATATGACATTAAAATAAAAAATATTTAAAAGTATCCCAATATAGTCTAGGGGCTACGAAAATTGTGGTTTGTATAATTGTATAAATAATGTAAGGTAATCGTAATTATTGTAGGTATAAGCAGTTGCGCAACTAGCACTAAATCTTAGGGAGGGCTACACCTCCACCTCAATATTAACCAAAGGTAACATGTGGGGGGGCTTATATCTTAAGATTTAAATACCACAAAAATATCAACATTGGTTTTAATTTATAGACATAGTATACATAAGTTGTTAGTATGTTATTCGAGATTCATTTTTCTTTTATTTACAGTTATAAATTGTTGTAAAATTTGCTCAGAATCAATTTTTACATCTTTTTCAATTCTTAGTAAGGATAAATTACAGAAACGATCTTGATCTATTATAGACCTCAAGTAGTCGAAAATATTTGTTATTAGCTTATTACGTTGATATAAACGAATTAATAATTATACTAATTATAGCACAGTGGCGCAATTATCGGGAGTGTTGGGTGTGCAATTCACAGGGGCCCCCGGTTTTGAGGGGCCTCTAGATTTAAAAAAATCATGTACGATATTCCTTTACTATAATCTGTAATTTACACATATTATAATAATTGTTTTAATGTGCCTAATAAATAATTATGTCTTTACTCTTGAATTAGAGAATAATTCAAATTACGAGTATCTATGTGAGAAAGCAGTTAATTGTATCGTAATACAGTATAGGTCCAAAATGCGAGTATAGAGTTTGAGTATAATACACTATAAAGTCTATAATTGAAAATTTGAAACTTCTTTTATTATTATACATAGTATTATGTTGGTGTGTGTACTGTTTAGTGTGTAAGTCATGACTCGTGACAAATGACAATATTACGTATGTGTTTGACGAATAACGGTAGGTAATAAGACAAAATTATATATTTTAGTATTACTAGGTATCTAATAATAATGAATTAGATACAAACAAAATTATTAATGATTTTGCTACCGTAAAAACAAGAAGAGTTAATTTTTATGTTTGATTTTAAAAAAAATTTAACTAATAAAAATTAATAATATTAATTAATTAATACTATGACATGTGAGAAAACAATATTTTTAAAAATTATAATAAGGTATGGCTGTTTTTCATTTTTATTATTCAGTAAGGGTCCCAGTATGGAAATTTTCACATAGGCCCCTCATTATCAAGTTGCGCCACTGTTATAGCATATTGAATTCAAGAATGTATAGAATATTTTTTTGTTTTGGGGGTTAAGCCCCCAAAGCCCCCACTAGTTGCGCTTATGTAGGTAGGTCTGTACCTATGTACGATACGTCGATACGACAGTGTATAAATTATTTCTGTTAATAAAAAATGTAAAATCAAGAACATTAATTTGATATTATAATATATTTTTTGTTTTTAATTGTCCAATTGTTCATTTAATTTGTTCGCGATTATGTGCTATAAAGTATAAAGTAGTACAGAAGTGAGAATTCAGTAAACTTATTAGATAAATTCCATTATTCGAATAATTCAAATTGAAACTGTGACGCAGATTACCAAAGTTAATAATATTATATTATAATTATATAATTATATTATATTTTATATGTGTGAAATGGTATTTTTTCTAAAATATGTCGTAAAAAAAAAATATATATTTCAGGATAAAAAAAAATACAACATAAAATATTTTAAATTTGCGTGATAAAACTTATTATGATTATAACAGCTAGATATTATTGACAACAAAAGTAAAAATATTAAATAAATATTGCAATTATATTGAAAATAAATTTTAGATCCAACTATCTAACGTAATATTATATTATTTGGTACTATAGTAATACCACTGGTTAATATAATATGATATAATGTAAGTAATATTTATATTATGTAAGCAATATACTATTGTATTAATATAGTTTTATAAAATATATAATACATAAGAATATCATACGATTTATGTATGGTGAATGATGATTTTGATATAATGATATAATATTAATTATTTTAATAATACCAAGACAAGTCGACAATTTGCTTGAGGATCTTTAACATAATATTTTAGACCTAAATATCCGTTCGCGAACACCGCCCATTCTATTACGATACTAAATAGTAAATAGTAAATACAAAGTTTTCGAAAATGACTGGGTATTTAATACCTATTTTAATTAATAATAAAAAAATATAGTTAACAAGTAGTGAGCTAGACCCCCAACTGTGGGTGTAAAATTATTATTTAATATTAAAATATCTAATGTAGGTACTAACTACTAAGTATATACTATAATATGTGTAATTATTATATTATATTATAATTACTATTATTGTACAATAGTATCGGCTGGTGTGTTATTTTTTTGTCCACGGATATACAGTTGCAAGTTTTATTTGGTGGTTTCCTGTAAAAACAGGCTAAAGTGAGGTTCATATAAATCCATTTCATTATTGTTATGAAATATGAATAATAAAAATATTAGGCTTATTATAGCACATATTTTTCACAGTATACATTATAATATTATGTGTTTTACCCAGTACTACGAAAACAATATTATTGATGATACAATGTGGATACAATTGCAATGGGCAGACGAGTTGTGTGCGGGACGCTGGAAATATTATTATAAAGAATTATTAATAAATTTACACTATAGTACAACATGTCTCATAATCTCTTGGTTATCGCTGACAATATAATTGTTCGACTAGCTGTACTTGTACACTTCGTTGCCTTAAATTTGATTGCCTAATGCAGGGTGGTCCAACCCGCGGCCCGCGAAGCTTTGTTTTTGGCCCCTCCAACAATTTAAAATTTAAATTTTAAATTACAATAATATATTTAATGTATTATTGTAATTTTTTAATAATAATTAATAATTTGTGTATTATATAAAATAAAATATAAATATGTAATAGTATAATTTTTTTTTCATCTGGCGGCCCCCGGTGTTTTTATGAAAGTATAAATTGGCCCGTCAACTACAAAAGGTTGTACCACCCTGGCCTAATGCAAGCATTAAGCGAGAGGATAAAAACTATTTTTGGTTTTCTGATTTATATTAAATATTAATATATAAATTATATTTCCGACATATCAACTTTACGTTAATGTACCGCCCAGCGTTGCATTTTTTCAATCTATTAACCGATTATGTATCATTCCGCATTCGTTAAAAATAATCAAAAAAAAATTTGTATATATATAAGATAATATTATATTATTAGTTAAGCAATTAGGTTATCAAACACAATATAATTTGACAAACAAAAGGTCAGGTACTCAGGTTGCCGGTAGCTGGTAACATGCGAGTCACCGTGTCCACAATATGTAAATAGGTATACAATAAACACGTTTTAATTAGTAATTACCTTTATCGGATTAAATTTATGTCATAAACCCTCTCTGTGATGTCATCTTTAATTTTAAAAAGAACTGCACGACGATTAAATAATAAATGAGTAGTTTTGGAGTTTATCCCGAGCAAAAAAAAGCAACTTAATTTTATATAGCTAAAATTTTGGGGCAGTAAATTTAACTGGGAAAATTTTTTATAATATTAATTTAATGATGTTTGTTTTATAAACATATTATCATGAAAATAAATATGATATGAAATATGAAAATAAATTAATACATTTTGCAATTGCTGGCATGCTAGATTGTTATACTGCATGATACTATTGACACTATTAGCATATCACATTATGTATTGTAAGTTTTTTTAGGATAAGAAAAATTGGAGGCTAGGTAAATTGAGTCCGAAATATAGTTTTTGTGGTATACTGAGTCCCTGGTTATAATAGGTTTAGTTTCCAAAACAACACATTTTCCTATTCCTTCTCACTTTTACTGGCTTTTTAGTACTATTTGTTATGTTAACATAACTGCCGTGGTTAAAAATGTGCTTTTTTTGTTTTTAATATCTAATATGATTTACTACGTTATACATACAAATCACAATTAATTAAATATAGAATATACAAATTCAAGTCAAAGGCAGTAAATGTTTTTACAAACATAATTATAATGTTATACATTTTTTTTTATCTCTGCAGGCTACAAATTTCTTGTACCGATTATTTTCATTTACATTTTACGCTGATAAGGATTAATTATTTTATTTTTTTGAAATATTATAATTTGTTTCTTGTATTTATTTTATATGATGAAAGTAGTAGGTACTCTAAAAAAAAAATAAGGTTCATAAAAATCCGAGGCCCTCTAATAACAGCAATGATTAACATTTTACACACGTCGATATGATCATAATGATTTTTTCTTCGGAAATGGTATCCCTGATCACTGACAAAATATGGAAAATTATAAATATACATTACAATAAATTATTATAATCCAGTTTTATACTAAAAATACGATAGTGTGGATGAGTTAATATTTTGCTTCGCGCTCAGCAATCAATCGTCACTCTTTCGCTAGTCTTGGACCAATTTATTGGTACCATACGTCCAGTACGTCCTCAAGACCTCAACAGAAGAATTTCGTCTACTCTAAGTTGTAAGTATAGTACTTTCATAATTTTATTTCCCAATTTTTTTTTAATTAATAATTGTTTGTGTTGATATTATACGTTGCTACGGGTTTTTAATTTTAACTTAAGAAAAAAATTAGAAACTTATTTTTATATATATATATTTTTTTGACGTTTGCGCTGAATGTATAATATACTTAACATTTTTATTTTTAAATACAGAAAATAAAAATTCTTAAATCTTATTTAATTATTTTTGAAAAATTCTAAATAGCCAATTTATAAATCTGGGTTGTAGAAAACTTTTTTATAAACAACATTTATCTAAGCCAAGTGGTTTATTTTTTTTATTGTAATTTTAAATGTCAAAATTTTTGAAAGTTACTCATTACAGGGTTGCTACTCATTTTTTTCTTGAAATTTTATTTACGGTTACATTTTCAAAATATTTTGACCTTTTTTAAGCTACTTCTAGACAATGGAAATTTTCGACTTTTTCTAAGTTTTTTTTCTTCAAATTCCGATAAAAAAAATAATCTCACTGTTAATACTTTCACATGGGAGTATATTTAAAACACTAAAATATGAATAAACTGAATATTTAAATATACTTGTTCAACATTAAACAGTTTAATTATTCTCAAAATGTCATTACAATTTAAAAGTACACGAATGGTAATAATTTAAAATAACAATAATATATATACATTATTTAAATTCTAGCCCTATTTAATTGATTATATTATAATAAAGTAATTTTTAAAATTAAAGAAACATGGTACAGCCAAAACAACAACAGCAGCAGCAGCAGCCTCTGCCGCCGCAACAACAACAGCAGCAGCAGCAACCGCCGCCGCCGCAGCAACAAAAAAAAAAATAAAAAAAATACAACAACAACAGCAGCAGCCGCAGCAGCCTTTGCCGCCGCCGCAACAACAACAGCAGCAGCCACAACAACGACAACGGCAACAACAGCAGCAGCCGCCGCAACAACAACAACAACAACGACAACGACAACAACAACAACAGCAGCAGCCGCCGCAACAACATTAACAACGACAACGACAACAACAACAGCATCAGCATACGCCGCCGACGCCTAATTCCTCCTCCTCCGACGATGATGAGTTATCACCATCACCGTCCATCTCAGCCAGACGTAGCGTCTCCCCCGACCACTACCAAAACCCCTCAGAAGGGGGTCGAGGTAGGGGAAAGGGAAGGGGAAGAAATAAGCCAGGTCGCGGTGGTGGCCGCACCAGCGCATATGTTGGGGAGGATGCGAACATGGTTTTGGTAAGATTTAGTTTATTTAATTCTAATATAGAGATCAGCATTGCTCATTATGCCCAGGCCCAGTCAGTATATCCCGACCAGGCCTTTCCCATATTAATTTTATAAAGTGTGCTGATCTCAATTATTAAATATGTGTACGATTATTACAATTTTACTGTATGTTTTAACAATTAAATAAATTCGTCTATATGTTTACAGCTCCTCCAATATTTGCGAATGGTGCGGCCGAGAAAGCCGCGGCCCGGCAAGTTTAAGAGAGACCAGCTACGCAAGCGAGGTTGTGGTGGTGGTGGTGGTGATAGAGGCAGAGGCGGCGGCTCTGGTGCTGTGGTTTAATAAAAATATTTTTTATTATTAAATAAAACATTAATTACCACAATATTATCGTTTTGCATTAGCATTATATATCCAGTGCTTGAATTGTGGGAAGGGGGATGGAATATTCATTCTTAAACATATTTAAGCATACTAATCCCTTTTATAATTATATCCTAACCGTTATGAAATTCAAATAATCGAGTACACAAGTTTTTATATTTCTGCATCCCCCTTATGTTTTTTTTAATTCAAGCACTGTACACATCCTTCCTATACTAACTAGAATTATGTTGCTAAGTCATTAAATGTTTCTACTGACCCATAGCCAATGAACTTTGATGTCGGCAAACGATGATTTTTTTCTCTCTTTTTGCATTTGGTTCATACACCTAGTGATAAAAACAAGTAAAAAATTATTAAGTAAAAACTAATGATATAATTTTAAAATAATAAAAATAATTAATAAGAAAATGTTAACTTCTGAGAGCAGATGTTCTGCAGGTCAATTCAAGTACACTGCATGATATTTCTATTAAAGTCAACCTGTCGACTATACCTAAGTATTACGGAAGATTGATTACATTTTTGATGGACATCAATTAATATTATTATATTAATAGTATATTAGGTAGTATTATGTTTATAGGAATGTATCATTTGCTATAAACTTTTAAACAAATACCAACTGGGCACCTTACTGTAGAACAGTGTGAATAGGTTTATGGTATAGCTTAAAATTAATGTAATATATTTTGAAAATGTGATTTGCAAAATTACTAAATATAATAAAATATTTATTATTTGTAAGTAGGTGATAACCAGCTAGTTCAATGAATTTCTTAGTAATAATATGATCAAATTGTGCATTCGTACCATCTAAGCAATTAGTAGATAACAATTAACAACTTCCAGCTAATATAGATTTAATAAATCATTTTTTTTTTAAACCAACTGATTGTAGATATAATAATAGAACCTAATAACTGTTTTGGAATATATTATGATAAAGCTACTAAGAAACACATGATTGGGAAATGTACGATAACATTTGAAAATGATGATATAATTTTAAATGGAAAAAAATATGAAGGAACGATAGGTTTGTGGAGATTATTGACACATTCAGATGCTACCAGACCTGAATGTTATACAGATGATGATTTTAAAATATATAAACAAATGTTAATTGAAACTGATTCTATATATCAAAACAATAATAAATCGACAGTAAGAGCTAAATCAAGTGGAGGAGCAAAATATATATCAATGATTAGCGATATTTGGAAAGAAATTAGTGAAAATAAAAAACCAAAAACAAAACCAACAGGAGATGGTTTAGTAAAATACACAGATGATCATATTGAATATCATTATATTAATAATATGAAACAGTTAACAGATAGATTACAACTTATGTCTGCAGAAGAAAGAGCAGGAAATAATAATTTTCATAATGAAAAACTTGGTATTCTTCGTTTATGTAAAACAAGTCTGGAAAAAATTATTGATACTCCTAAAGGTATTGAATATTTATTACTATATGTAACAAACTTACCAAAAGTAGTTGTAAAAATACCAAAAGATTCCATAGTAAAAAAAATATATTTTATATCAAATGAAGAAAGAAAAGGAAATAATATTTATCATGATGAAAAACTTAATATTCTTAATATTTGTATTAGAGAAATGGAAAACATAATTGATATTCCCAATGGTGCAGATTATTTGTTTTCATATGTTTCATGTTTACCAAAGAAAATTATAAAAGGTTCAGGATTTATTAATGATTTTTTGAATTGTACATATTTGCCTGAATTTCATTGGCCTGGTTATAATTACTTAGGACCAGGAACAAAATTAGAAAAAAATAAAAAACCTATAAACAAATTAGACGAAGCTGCAAGAGATCATGATTATTTTTATAGAGATCATAAAGATACTAAAACAAGACATGAAGCTGATAAAATTTTAGAACAAAAAGCAATGGAAAGATTTGATGCTCCTGATAGTTCTGTGTATGAAAAAATTCCAGCTCTTTTTACTACATATGCAATGAAAGGAAAAAGACGTTTAGGAATGAATTTAATATTTGAATAAAATTTTAATATTTTGTATAATAAAATGTATTTTAAATTAACTGAAAACCAGAAAAAAAAGCTGGCTGAAGCTTGTAAAAATAATACTAATGCAATAATTCAAATTGCTAGTAATAAAATATATAAAGGAGAAAATATTTTTTATTTAGATCAAAATCAAATAGATAAATTAAAAAACAGTAAGGAAAAAAAATCTGGAGTAAGGTTAGAGATTACTCCAAAGCAAATTAGAAAAAAAGAAGGGGGATTTTTACCTTTAATTTTACCTTTTATAGAAGCTGCAGCAGTAGCCACTCCAGCTATAGTTGCATTGTATGATAGTTATAAAGATAGTAAATATAAGGAAAAAATGGAAAAAGAAACAATTCGACACAATAAAGAAATGGAAAAAAATAAAGGTTCTGGATTGAAGAAAAATCAAAAAAAAAAATCGAAAAAATGAATAATTTTGATAAAACAAATTTTAGAAAAAATATTAAAAAATTTAAAGGAGTTTATACAGTTTTTTGGAGCAAAGAAAAATATATAAATATTGAACCGCTAAGTAATTTTGATATAAATCAATTTGGAAATAAAATAAAAAACTATAGAGGGTGTTTCATGAGGGATGAATTACCTATGAAATCATGGGTAAATGAATGTGGAGTTCTTAATTTAAATAATTCTACTCAAAACGGTTCTCATTGGGTTGCATGGAAAAAAATAAAAAATAAAAAAATATATTTTGATTCTTTTGGAATTCAACCTCCAAAAGAAGTTGTAAAATATTTGGGTAAAGATAATCTATGGTATACCGATAGAAAATTTCAAGATTATAATGATCCTCCTATATGTGGACATTTGTGTTTAGAATTTATTGACAATTATAAAAAATTTATTTAAAAAATAATTTACTACGATTTTTTTTAATATAAAATGGAAGATGATCTAATACATTGTCATAAATGTAAAAAAAGAACAAAAAATATTAATGCAACTAAAATTCAAACAGTTAACGGTCGATGGAGAATTTCATCAAAATGTTTCATTTGTAACACAAATAAAAGTAAATTTATAAAAACTCCTGAGATTAAACACTCTAATAACTCAATAATTTCTAATAAAATGGAAGATGATCTAATACATTGTCATAAATGTAAAAAAAGAACAAAAAATATTAATGCAACTAAAATTCAAACAGTTAACGGTCGATGGAGAATTTCATCAAAATGTTTCATTTGTAACACAAATAAAAGTAAATTTATAAAAACTCCTGAGATTAAACACTCTAATAACTCAATAATTTCTAATAAAAAATTAAATGATACAGATAAATTGTTATTAGCTAAAGAACTTCATAAACCAGTTAGAATAAGATTTCCTAAAAGGAGAATTTTTACTAAAGGTATTGATGATTTATGGGGTGTTGATTTAGTTATAATGAGAAAATATTCAGATCAAAATGAGGGTTATTGTAATATAATAACTGTTATAGATACTTTTTCAAAATTTGCATGGGCTTTTCCACTAAAAAAGAAAGATGGAATTAGTGTTTCAAAAGCTTTTGAAAAAATAATAGAACAAGCCAAAACACAAAATCATCAAACACCAAAAAAACTTCACGCAGATAAAGGCTTAGAGTTTGAATATAAACATTTTAAAAATGTTTTGAAAAAATATGGTATTCATATGTATCATACACAAAACGAAGAAAAATCTGCAATTATTGAAAGGTTTAATAGAACATTAAACGGGAAAATGAGATTACGTTTTGAAGTTCAAAAATCTAAAAAATGGATAAATATTTTACAAAATTTATTAGATGAATATAATTTCAAAGACATACATCAATCCATTGGTATGAAACCTTGTGAAGTAAATAAATCTAATGAAAACGATGTTCTACACAAATTATTTTTTATAAAAAATAAATCTAAACCAAAAATTAAATTTAGTGTGGGTGATAGAGTAAGAATAAAAGCTTATAAAAAAACATTTGGTAATAAATATAGTAATAATTGGACATTAGAAATATTTATAATCAAAGAAATTTTAAACACAAATCCTATAACATATAAAATTATAGATTTAAACAATAAAAAGATTGAAGGTAGTTTTTATAACGAAGAGTTGCAAAATACTATATTTTAAATACTATTTTTTAATAGAAATTATTCTATTAAAAATAACGAATGTAAAAAAATAATATGGAATATAATAAATGGATGATTTAAATGAAATTGAAACTTTAGTTAAAGATAATGATAATATTAATAAAATGGATAACAAAAAAACATATCCTACCAAAAATTGTGATAAATGTAATTTAACAATTGGTTGCAAAAGTTGGGCTTCTCATTTGAAATCATATCGACATCAAAAAAATGATAAAGATCAATCAATTGTACCTTTTAGATTTAATAAAACATACAATGGTATACCAATTAATCATGAAAAACATATAAATTATAATTATTTGAAATTAATGAAAAATGATATAAAAAAATATGTGAAAAAAAATTCAAAAAAAGATAATTTATATGTTAATTTTTGTGCTTTTGAATACTATGAAAATACTGAAAAAGTTAAATATAATCTACATAAAATTCCAATTGATGGAAATATATTCATTATTGATCAAGGGAACGATCAATTTGGAAATGGAAATCCTTATATTTCGAAATTATTAAATTCACCAACTTGGTTAGAACTTTGTAAAATAGCTAATGATTTAATAATTACAACAAGTGATTATACTCATCATTATCTAGATAATATTAAGATTGTTGAAGATTTAGGAAATATTAAAATGTGTAAATTGAGTATGGGATCTTAATATTAAAGGTGGACACTTCTTTCTTTTTTAAAAAAAGGACCTTAGTTAAAGGAAGTGATATACATAATAAATATCATGCTCGGATAGCTCAGTTGGTAGAGCATTAGGCCTTTAACCTAAGGGTCCAGGGTTCGATTATTTACTATATTTAAATACTATTTTTTAATAGAAATTATTCTATTAAAAATTAATGATCACTTTCATTTAATTGTAACCGTATGGTATTGTATCATAATCTGGTAATATTATTCTTTTATCATAGCCAAACGAGAATTTTTTTGTAACTTTTTTATTAACTATATTTTTAGTAAGTGTATCACGTGTTATTTGATTATATTCTAATTCTATATTATTATCTTTATTTTTTTGTTCAATTAATTTTATCATCGATTCACCGTTAAGTTTTAACAAATTTTGATAATTCAAAGTAAATCCTTTTATAACTGTTTTAAATTTATTATCGTTTGTTTTATAATAATAACTTTTAGGTCCTATCGATGCCCAATCTGTTATATGTACATTTTCACCTAATTCGTCAGTCCATTCTCCCAACATTGTTCCTGTTTTAACTAAATTACCACCGTTATCTATATAGAAAATAGAATCTGTATCAAAATAAACTACAGTTCTACCTAATTTATCTAACATTTTATATAATCTTAATCTCGCACTAGATGTTGTAAATAAAGCTATTAAAATATTTGTATTATGAAAATTCTCAACGTAATAATCTTTATAATTATAGCACATTTGTATCATATTGTCGTTTAATATTTTTATATTGATATTTTCTAATCTATCATCTAATAATATTTTATAAAACTGTTGTGGGTCTGTAACAAACTCATTTTTTTTCATTTTTTGTCGTTGACCAAATTTTCCCCATAAACTATTTAAACACAGTTTTGCTACAGCTCGTCTACCTGGATTATCTCCTATTTTATATTTATCTAATAATATGCCCAATTTATCGAAAATTATTTTTATATACTCTTCATTAGAACTATAATTATGTTTTGAACTTTCTAATTTTATTTTCATAAAATTATTAACATACTTTTTAAATAAGTCTGTTGTTTTTTCTTCGAAATTCCAGACTTCGTAAATTTTTGTTATTATGTATCCTTTTTCCAAAGCTTTATTAACTTCATCTGTTGTCCACGTTCCTATAAATTGTCTTTCGTTTTTAGAATGATCACATCTTTGATTTTGATCTACAGCACATTTATAACACAAAGGAAATAATAACTTTTCACTTTTTTCCAATTTTATTTTAACTGGAAGTACAGGATGATAAAGATTTCTTGGAGGTAAAATTTTACATTTAATTAATCCAAACCAATTTTTATCATATAATTTTGGTTTAAATATTTTTTCAGGATGACCAACAGGATAGTAATCATAATAATTCACAGTTGGATATAAACTACATACATCAATATAACGAATTTTTGTATTTTTTACTCTTAATTTTGTGGCGTTTGTTCTACCTCCAAAGAAAGCATCTCTAGGATTAATAGGGTCAGCTATATCAGCTTTTTTTTTCATATTTTTGTATGTAGTACTATTTATCCAATCACATTCCCATTGCTCAACAAGATTATAACCTGCATTTTTTTGCAAATTGTTGTACTTCTGTCAATTGTTTTTTGATACAAATCCTCCATTGTTTCATGATTTATATTATTTATAGTTTCTCTATCTTTATAACATTTAGTACAGCCGTGCCAAAAACAACCATGATATTGATAAACTGTTTTTGATTTATTATCAAATCCATTAGTGATGGTAAATTGCGATTTTTTAGAAGTAGCAGTTATAACTGTGATTGCTACTTGAAAAATCACTGTGAAAGTAGCAGTGACTGCTACTTCATGTGTATCACAATATAAATACTATAATAAGAGTATATATTATATTATATTATATTATATTATATTATATATTATATTATATTATATAGTATATATTATAAGTGACTGCTACTTCTAATGTTAATAATCAAAGTATATTCCAAAAATAGTACCCATTTTGTATAACATAAATGATTAATAACATACTAAACAAACACAAATCTATTTTAAGCCATGCATAACAATAATATAAATATTAAATATATCTAATTATAATTTTTCTAACCAAAACTATGTAATTCATTTTCATTATAAACATAGGTATTTATGCTAGTTCATCTTTCATCTTTATTTTATACATAGAATTTGGTTTGAAGTATATAGTATATTAGTATAAATTAAATTTATAAAAAATGAGTGGTCAAAGAACCAGCAGCATTTGGCAAAGTTTTACAGTAGTTGACTCAAATTTTGCTACATGTGATATTTGTAAAAAAAAATTATCTTATAAAACAAGTCTGACAAATTTAAAAAAACATTTGACAAACGCACATTTAATTTATTCAAATGTTTCACAGGTAAAAAAAATAAAAAAATATAAAAATCATACACATTTTCACATTTTATAATTGAATTTCATTGAATATTATTAAATAAAAGCAGGACAAAGAAGATATCCAGCAAACTAACAACGATTTACAACCATCGACATCTGGTAATCAAATAGCTTTGGATCAAGACAATACTGACAATAACATTAATATTAATACCATTAATAAAACATTTAACGAAACTTTGAAACGTAAGAAGACTCAGGTAGCTATTACAGGATATATGCCTAAAAAACTTAGTGTTGATGTAAAAAAAAAAATTGACCAATCATTTTTAAAACTATTTACTAAAGACCTGCAACCATTCAGTATTGTTGAAGATACTGGGTTTAAAGAATTTGTTAAATTATTAAACCCAAATTATCAAATCCCTAACCGCCATACAATATCCAAAGTTCTAATTCCAACTGCTTATGAAACCTGCTTGAATGATGTTAAGGAAATAATTTCTAAAGAATTAGAAACTTGTTGTATGACTACTGATTGCTGGACATCTAGGTGTACAGAAAGTTATTTAGCATTAACTATTCATTTTATTGATAAAAGTTTTAAATTAAATTCATTTTTACTTAGTTGCCACCATTTTAATGAGACTCATACTAGTATAAATTTAAGTGAAAATATTAAAAGTACCTTGGAAATATGGAATTTGGAAAAAAAAATTTATTTTGGCTGTATCTGACAATGCTCACAACATTAAAAATGCTTTGAAAAGTTTACAATTAAAAAATTTAGGTTGTTTTGCACATACACTAAACTTGATTGTTCAGGCTGCTTTGAAAACAGAATCAAATTTAATAGAGAAAATTAAAACTATTGTAAGCCATTTTCATAAAAGCTCCAATTCTCATCAGAAACTGATACAATACCAAAAAAATATTGGTACAAAAGATCCTAAAAAATTAGTGCAAGATGTATCTACCCGATGGAACTCTACTTTCTACATGGTTGAAAGGTTTGTTGAATTAGAAAATTCAATTAGAGGAACTTTAGGACTTATAGATAAGCCACCTCCCAGTTTAAATCCTGAAGAATGGCAGTATTTAAAAGAACTACGATCAATACTTAAACCATTTGAAGAGGCAACTCGAGCTGTTAGTGGTCAACTATTTATGACAGCGTCAATGGTTATTGTTATTGCCCAAGGCCTTCAGCATGTTTGTAACCAGTTAAAAAATTCAAATTATACAACCAGAGCAAAAACGTTTATACAATCATTAGTAAATGAAATGAACAACCGACAAACATGGGGAAACATTGAGAGGAGTAAGACTTTGGCCAGATGCACGTTTTTAGATCCTCGCTTCAAAACTGTTCCTTTCTCAAATAACTTTGTAGCTCTCGAGTCTGTTAAAAAGGATATAACTGAGTTAACAGCACAAATAATTAGTTTAAGAAGATCTGAAGTATTAGAACATTCGACAGAAACAACTCAACTACCTGAATCAACTAATTTATTTGAAGAAAATGGAGAACCTTCTATCTGGGATAATGTGGATGAAAAAGTTGCTCAAATGCAACCCTCCATAGGCACTTCGACATCTCAAGCGATCACTGAAATCCAAAGATACTTGGATGATACAATAATTAAAAGAAATCTCGACCCCTTAGTTTGGTGGCGTGAACATCAATATTACTATCCGTTTTTGAGTATTTTGGCGCGTAAAACATTGTGTTGTCTTGGTTCTTCTGTACCTTGTGAAAGAGTATTTTCGAAGGCTGGTTTAATAGTCTCTGATCGTAGATGCCGGTTAAAATCAACCAAAATACAGCAGTTGTTGTTCTTAAATAATAATTCTTAAAACTTAAAATGTTATACTTTTATTCTTTACTTTTTTTTTCTACAGCAATGAGAATTTTTGTTTATTTAAATTAAGGTTTATACTACTGTACTATTGTTCTAGAATTTAACATCAATTATAATCAAAAATTAAAAATTATTTGTTATATTTATAGGGTAGTTATACTATATAGTCTTGAATTTTATAAATTAACATTGTTTTTCAGTTTTAATCAATTATTAAATATAAAAAAAGCAAATATATTATTTAACTGATATACCTATTAACTAATACCTAATATGATTGTATTAAATATTAATATTTTTAGTAACAAATCACAAACAGTACTGCTACCTATTTCCACTCCTACTATGATAAGTAGCAAATAGCAATCACAGTTGTGAATTGTGATTGCTAGTTGCTACCATGAACTATGATTAATAGGACTGAGCACTTATGAGATAGTGGCGGTCACGAACTGTCACCAAGTGCCTTATATCGGTTCTATCGCCATCTAGCGGTAAATTCATACTAACAGTAAAACGAATATAAAGATTGGTGCACAACTATTTATACACAACTTTTGTTAAGTTTAAAAAAAAATATACATGATCGTATTATAATAATTTTTTATTATTAGTAAAGGTCGTTTTAATATTTCATAATTAAGTGTTTACTAGTTTAGAAAGTTTTTTTTTTTTACAACTTCTTTTAGCAGGTTCCATATTTTTAAAATAACAGTACTGACGCATACGCATTGTAATGTAGTATGATAAAATATCTGACATGACTTCAATTTTATGTTCAGTACAAGGAAAAGAAATGGAAGTTTTTAAAACATCATTCACTGTTAAATTAAATACATCTACATCTTCACAAAATCTTTCAAAAGAATTTTCTATTGTTTTAATAATATTGAAAAAGTTAAAATTAGGGTGTATTAAATAACCTCTAGATTTAATGTTAGTAAGTGAAGCAACTGATTTAGAAGAAGATGTAGAAGATGTATTTTTAAGAAATGCTAAACATCTTTCACAAACATAACGTTTTGAAAGTTGCCTTATTAAATAACCACAGACATAGTATACTACACAATCAACTGTTGGCGATTTAAAATAATTATGGTCTTCAAAAATAGAATCAGCTTCCCAATCTTCATTGTCCATGCAATTACTTAACTTTAATTTTAGTGCTTCAATATTCTTAACTCTTTCACTTACATCTAAAGAATTAAGACAAATTAGAAAAATTTTAATGATAATCATCATAAATACTTATATTACCATTAGTATCATAGATATTTTTAATGTCATCAATTGATATTTTCGGAAACTCTGAATTCAGTACTTGGCAATTACCTGTCTTTGGTGGTTTTATAACTGAATATATTGATAACAGTTTGTACATTTGAAGGAAAGTTGGCGTTGCAGGGTGGTCATTAGGACCAGTTGACTGACGAACAGTCCCAAAGAATAACTATGATTTAAATTGAAATGTATATTATATTATCACTTCAAGTATTAAAAGACAGGGACATATAATGTTATTTACCTCTAAAGCATCTTGGTTCATTTTACTTGTGAGCACATAATGAAAACCACAATCATTAAGTAAATAGTTACACAAATCAATAGTAGACAGTAATGTTACTCTTAAACCCTCAGCAGTGTTGGGTGTAAGAAAATCCTCTTTACTTATTTTACCATCAACCAAATTCTGTTCCCAATTATCAATGTATTCTAGAGTGTCTAACATTACCTTTTAAGTCAACAAAATTATATGGAAAGATTAAATAAATACAATTTATGTTCAAATTATGACTAAAACTGAAATGAATCAGTGTGAATGTAATTACTTTAAAATCTAAACTGTCTTTTATGATTCCTTCAGCTGCATATTTCCTATTTAAGGCATCAAAACATTTATTAAAGCGGCTAGTGAAATCTTGAGTTTCTTCACTTCCACCAAGTGCAATGCATCCATTTTGCCTATAATATTGGATTCCATCAGCCATCGACTGACTTAAAACCTAAAATGTACACAAACATTTTTAATAATAACTATAATATAATTATTAGTTTATAGAGATATTATATTTGTTTATAATTCAACTATTGGGTTTCAAATTTAAATTTAAAAAGGTGGATTGATTTTGTTGATTTTTAATTGGTAAATTATCATAGGTAGGTACCTACTTATGTAGACACCTACTATTTAAGTATCTGATTCAAAATAAAACAAAATTATACTTGTGTAGCCAGTTTAACGTTCATTTTGGCCATTGTATCTAAATGTAAATGTCTATTTGTGATTTTGGGACATACGCGGAGAATATTATTTGCGTCATTGTTGAAAACTTCAACATAATGCCACCAACTGATACATTTTTTTTCAGGGGAAGTCTATACAAAGACAAAAAAGTTCTGATAAAATTTGTAACAAAAATATTAATACATTTTAAAAATTAAATAATTACTTTTAAAAATTTAACATTAAATAATCTATTTCGAACAGTTTTTATGAGGTGAGGTGCATCAGAAAATAAATAAATTCTTCTTGTTGTATCCATTGGGTGGGTAAAACTATTTACAACATTATTTTTCAAACCACCAACACCTAATTCTTTCCACACTTTGCGATTTGTCGCCGCTCCATCAGAAACAATCCCATCAACTTTAGCTCCTATGTTTTCTAACATTGTTATAGCTTTTAAAATAAGTTGAACTAGTACAATGCCTATTAAATAATCAAAGGAATAAACAAATAACAGACAGAACTTAACTTATAGTATTTACACATTAAGTCTGAAATAAAATAATAATTATTTTACCTTTCACACTTCCTTTTGCAGCAAACACAGCAATAGGTTGTGAATAGTTGGAAGCTAAACTCCTAAACATAAAAACTAAGCCGTGGTCAGCCTTTTCATTGCATTGTTTCCCATCTCCAAAATCTTCTAGACCAGTATACGATAGTTTCTTTGTATTAACAGATATGCTTTCTCTTAAAAAAATTTCGTCAAATACTAATACTCCATGTCGTTCCTGTGTATTAAGTAATTCAAACTTTTTCTTTAATAAACTGAAAAATTTTTCATCAAAGCCACATTTTGTTTGAATTAATGACAGATAGCGTCGAATAGTTTTTGGAGCTGGGAGTGGTAATATATCTTGTTTCCTTAAAAATTTATACTCTCTAGATGACCTAAAAATATAAAATATATTTACACGAATATCTAATTATTCATTACTAATAATAAATTACTTACCTAATATTCAAAATAATACAAAGCAAAATCCAGTTGTCAGAATACCTTCGACCTTTTGGTTTAACTTTACTAGCATTAATAATTTCATTAATAACAATTTTCTGGGATTCATTTAAAGTAGAATTCTCTAACATATTTGAAACTGTAGTTGCAGATAAGTTTTTCATTGAATCCTGAATATTTGATAGTTTTTGTTGCAAATTATTAATTTTTGATTTCATTCTAAAGTTTAAAAAAAAAATAAATACAAAAATTTAAATAGGTATTACCTATTAATTTATTTGTTTTGCTATAACCTGATAATTGATTTTTTCATAGTGTGTTGGGTTTTTTTGATTTTAGAGAAGCGGTTTTTGCGATTAGGTGTTAGACAAGAAGCAATATGTTTTTTCTGACCAAGTGAATACCTTTTTTTATAAACTCTAAAACTGTTATATAAACGTTTACAAAAATTGCATACTTTAGATGACACAAGTATGGGACATTTTATATGGCGCCACTTATTGGTTATGTCTAACACACATTGTTTGATAGTTATTCCTAAATCATTTAAAAAACAACTTATAAAAAATTAATTTGATACAAGCTATTAAATAAGTATACTTATATTTGAGAAATAAATAATTAAGTAAGTATGTAACTTAATTAAGCAAAATTTTCAACAATAATTACCGGGAAAATTAATTGGAAAAGGTCCAGCAGTACAAATATGTTGGTCATTTAAAACTTGAATTGCATCATTAAGCCAATTTAAAGAAAAAGGATAACACATCTTACTAATTCCCAAATGCTCCAAATCAAATTTATTATTCATAACATAGCAATTAATACTTCCATCTACTGTGAATATTAACTGTTTAGTAATAATAGCTTTAATCTGTTCTCCATTAATATTTTCAGCTATAAAAAAACTTATCCCATAATCATCATAAATACTATTCCAATTAACAGGCAATAGTATAGAAGAAATAGTACTAACCAATGTACTAAATGATTCTATTTCATTGCAAATTTTATCCTGATAAAAAAAATTGTATTTGTAATTTGTATTAATAATATTAATTCAGTTATTATTGAATGTATATAATATGAACCTACCTGATTAATATCCAAAGCAATTGAACTTGTCAGTTTGGAATCAAGTACTGAATCAGTAGCTTCTGTCCACATTAATTTTTGCCTACAATTTGGACTATGTGGTACAGTGTAAGAACTTGATTCCAATTCAGAATCATTAGAATTTTTGACTATGTCTAAGATGGAATGTTCACCTTGGAAAAATATGTCAATATTAATTAAAATACTAATATTAGTGAACCAGAGTACCTAAGTAAAATGTAACTTTGGCCAACGAGTGGTGTAAAAACCAACACCTGACAGTGGCTTGCACTAACTTCTAGGTAGCTTCTATTGGAACCACCTTTACATACATGTTAAAATTGAATGTATAATTGATGTTAATGCTTACCTTGAATGTCATTAAATATGGATGGTATCGCTCCTTTCTGTAATCTAGGTTTAATTACTTTTAAATTAAGTTCATCACTAAAAGAAAAATTATTGGCATATTTCAATCTTTAGATGACCTAATATTATAATAATTTGGGAAAAAAACTTACGTAGTGGAGATGGTTGGAGAGTTCCATTGAGAATAAGAACGAATAATATCAGAGTCTTTAAAATGAAGTTCACAAATAAATTTCACATTTGTTATTTTATTATTAACTCGAGAAACGATTGAAGACCACGAATTGTTTATAAGTATATCCTTAGGTGCACTAAATAAACTGAAAACCGTTTTGCTTTTCCGACTGCGACAATTTAATACAGAGCACTTATTAACCATTTTAAATACTATAGTACACGTATTATACGTAATAACAGGACTACAGGACAAATCCATGTTATAATAATAATTATTGTTGTTATTAATATAATTAGAATTATAAATAATCTTTTTTAAGAAACTATATTTCACCGTTAGATGGCTCTAGTGCAGATATAAGGAAGTCAGTGACAGTACGTGTCTATACCTCTCCCTGCTCCCGCTCATCAGTGTTCCGTCCTATTAATCATAGTTCATGGTTGCTACTTACTAGTACTGCACTACTGCAACTTCTGAAAATCGCAATTAAGGATTTACCCACCCAGCGCTAATACAAATTAACAGTAACAGTGAAAACTGATAAAAATATTGTTAAGAAAACATAAACTTGTATAAAAAAGTATAATATAATATAATATAATAAGTAAATGAACTTTATGTAAAGTATGAATAAAATAATAAATATTAAATATATATTTCATGAATAAAGATTTTAAGATATATCTTATCTTCACTAATCAGATTTGAGATTACACAGCAATGTGACCAATCTCTCCCCAAAGTAGCAATCACTGGTATTTCAATACCCCGAGTAGCAACCAGCGATTGCTACTTTGGAATCACTGTGAAAAAATCACTGTTACTGCTATTTCATGCCATCACTAAAATCCATCTACTTTAGCCCCTGCTATTATTTTTTCACCGCCATTTAATGCATGTGAGATATTTTTATTATTAAAATGTTGTAACCACGTTATCGATTGTTTTGAATAATTTTCATTTTTTTCTTTATCTAAAACAGCTATAGTATCTTTTAACAAATATCTTGATCTATAGATAGCCATACAAACACCTGCTATAGTTGTATATCGAAAAGTATCAATATTAGCAATTTCTAAAAATTGTTTTCTTAATTCTAAACATCCTCTTCGTAGAATATCTACATCTGAATTACAGTAAGCCTCTAATTCTTCTTTAAAATTAAATATATAATTTTCATTAATTTTATCATCATACCATTTTTCAAATACTTGTTTATCATCTGTTTTCATTGTTTCGTATCCATAATATTTTTTATCGGGTAATATACCAATATAGTTTTGATTTTCTACTGTATTAAAGAAATGTGGAAAGTAACCTTTTTTCAGTTCTTTAAGACCAAAAGTTTTAGGAAAACTACTGAGTGGACCTTGAATAAAATTAGAACTATCTATTATTCTTATACTTAAATATTTAATTTCTAATAACATTAATTTTGTACCATTATAAATCGTAAAAGGTCTTAAAGTGTTATCAACCAAGTATTTTAATATAAATTGTGAATCGTATCCTTTTGCGTAATGTGCTATAAATGTATAACCCCTATATTCCTCGGATATTACATGTTTACAAAATTCTTCATTTGTATCAAACATAATTTTATTTCCTTCAAAATCATGAGCAATTATTTTATTTGCGATATGAGTTCCTGTTTCTTGTTGAGCTTCATAATCAAAAAACAAATATTTTTCTGTATAACTACAAAACTTTTTTCTATTGCCTTTAATATTCGGTATTTTTTTATCGCATTTACAACAACCGTCACATTTACCTCCTTTTTGCGATCTATGTTGCATATAACATTGATGTTTATTTATTTTCACTTCTTCTAAGCAATTTCTACATTCACTATAACCACATTTATGTTTCTTATCTCTTAATACTATTCTATTACAATCAATACATTTGTATACATAATCACATATATAATTATGATTATCTAAACATTCTTGATTATAACAATATCTATTACATTTTTCACAATATATTCTATTTTTCGTACTACTTGAATGTTCAAACCTTGTACCAAAATCTGTACACAATTTACATATTTTGTATTCTTTAACACATTTATGTTTATCTTTATTTTGATATGGTTTGTCACAATCTTTACAATAATAAGACGATCCATAAAAACCTTTAGCTGATTTAATAACATCAAAATGGTTTCCATTTTTGTACAAATAAATTTTAGTTTCTTTATCATCGCCCTTATAAATTAAAGTATTTAAATTTTCAGCACATATAACATTTATTTGTATATCTAGTGTGCTTTCCACATTCTTAATATCAGTCAACGTAAAACCTTCTTCGTTGTATTCTGTTAACATATTACATAATTCTAAAGCTAAATCTTTTTGAATTTTTCTACCTATCTTCAATTGTTTAATTTTATTAGAATCTAATTCATGTCCTAAAATGTTATTTGTTTGAGTAGATAATGCAACAACAATAGCTCTCGGGCAACATAAATTATCATCGTTATTAATCTGAATAATACTATTTTTTGTTTTTATATTTTCTGATAAATTTATTATTTTTGTTCGATTTGAACCTCTTGGTATTTTTACTAATTGAACTTGAAAAGTAGTTTCTGTAATATCAATTGTTTCATCTGAAGTTAATATGTTACCAACTATTGATTTTAAGTTGGTTAAAAAATTGTCAGATTTCATACCAGTAGATATAGTATTTTTTAAATTTGGATTCATCACTATAATATTTATTTGATCACCTTTTTCATAATTTGAATTTTTTTGGACAAGTTTTAACATAGAATCTAGAGCTTTATGTGTATAATCAATTTTGTATTTTACATTACTTAGTTTTAGATCTTTTATTAACGCTTCTTTAAAACGAATTTTATAATCAGCTTCGTGTATCTTAAATTTTTTTTGGACCTGTTTATTCAATTGAATTACATCTATCAACTCAAAAACCTCTGGTGTTTTTTCTAATGAACTATTAAAATAATTTTCTTCAGTGAAAAATGTTTTTTCTAACTTCTGAAACGGATTATTGTTTAATGAACTATTATCAGTCTTGAAAATATCTTCTTTAAATTTACTAAAAGGTTGTTGTTTGTTGATATTTGTTATTAAATTATCTTTATTAAGTTTGTAAATAGACCTTATACCATAACTTCTTGCTAATGATTTAAGCTCAGAAATTTTTAAATCACGAATTGTATATTTGTATGACCTTTCCTTATTCTTGATATAAGATCAATTTTTTTAAGGGTACTATATCCCTTAAGTTTTGCCTCTTTTGCTATTGACTTAAGCTCAGAGACTTTCATATTTTCTAATATTCTTATAGAATTTATTTGTTCCATTGTTTATTATAATTTTTATTTTCATTTTTATTTATTCAATTCCTTTAACTAAGGTATTCAATTATGATAGATTGATTGGAAATAGTTTTTCTGATCATTTTATTTAGATATTTTGAATATTTATTTTTTGATCTTTTTATGTTCTATTATTTTAATATTTATTTTTTGATCTTTTCATTATTTAATATCATTTTGTGTTCTATTTCTGATAATTATGCTAAAGGTTGTGGTTTGTGATCTTTTTGTGATTAAAAACATTTTTGTGTTTAATAGCATTTTGTGTTCTATTTCTGATAATTATGCTAAAGTGTAAAGTTTGTGATGATTTTCTGATTAAAATCAATCTTGTGATCTTTTTGTGTTTAAAATCAATCTTGTGATCTATTTCTGATAATTATGATAAAATGTGAAGTTTGTGATCTTTTTGTGATTAAAATCAATCTTGTGATCTTTTTGTGATGAAATATAAAAAGTGTACCAGAGTGCCCCACCTACTACTTTAATGTTACTAAAATATTGTATTTTTTTTTATTTAATAAACTGAATTTACTTATTCATTTTATAAATTTTTGTTGTTATTTATTACCCAATTTAATTTAAATATCCACATTAAAATTTATACTTATTTAAAAATGCCGAGGTGTTGTTGTATAAAAACCCCACATTTGATTTCTAAAACTCTTTTTGGAATACCTCAAGATGAGGTAAAAAAGAAAATATGGAAAAATTCTTTAGGTATATTACTTAAGAAAAATAATCACATTAGTGCTAACTATTTTAAAATGTGTGATGTTAAAAGCACTTGGGAATCTGGTGAAGGGTCAAACAAGTACACTGTAAGTACTACACTTAATAATATACCTATATATGTTTATTTCAAACAAATTAAAATGTATTAATTTAACTTATCTTAATAATTTACAAAAATTTAAATTATATTAAATATAGTATTAATTATTAGATATGTTTGAAAAGATTAAAACTTAAAAAAGATGCCATACCAATACCATTTATTAATGAAATTGAATTATAGTCTTATTCATATAATGATGCATCAACATCAACTTCTATTGAATTATCTGATTTAACAATGAATCATTCTATCATTTCTGAAAGTTCAAATTCACTTTTATTGAACGAAACATATAGTTCATTTTCTTCAGGTACTTCAGAAAATAAAAATAAACAGCATACAATTTCTTTGATAGAACAGCCTTCTGCCCCTAAAAAAAGAAAGGTTAGTTCTATTTTACATTAGAGTAAAATCTTTTAAACATTAATTTCTTAATATAATAAACTTAATATTTTTGTTTAGATTGATTTAGTAAATCAACCAGGTTTATTGGAATTTTATCAGTTGATTCTTCAAAATGTTAAAAAAATTATTATTCCGATTAATTGGTTTGTAAATATTGAAAATGATAAAAGCAATAATTCTGTTATTTGTTTTCATAAACTAGGCTAGTTTGTACCTAATAGTATGAGATATGTTGAAAAACAACTAGTAATAACAAAAGGTAAGCAGTATCTGTTTATATTTACATGTAAAAATAATAATTTTTCGTTAAAAAATTTGGGTCAATTTGGGAATTTTTTCTATAGACTCTACAACAATTCATGTTAATGGTAAAGTAATAAAGTCAGAAATGTATATTTAAAATATTAAGAATTTTGAAACAGAATTAAATTTATGTGATAAAATTAAATGTTGTCGTGGAGCAGTTTCTAGCAACGATTTTCCTGATATTAGACAGTCATTTGGAACTCAATATGTCGAGTACAATGGACAATGTAGACATTCAAAATGTCTTATAGTTCTACAAGATGATGACAGGTTTAATATAAAATGCTTATTGTTAATCACTTGCTAGTTTTAATTTTTCACATTTTATTTTATTTTAGTGACTGTAACTTATGTATATGGTGTAAAAGATTATTATTTTCAATTCAAAAAAAAAAGGCAAAGTTAAATAAAAATCAACAAATTAGGACATATTATTCACCAAATAAAAAAAGAGCCCACCAAAAATTATTAAAATCTGCAAATATTATTAGAAAAAAACATAGTTGTGCTATCAAATTAATTGATCGGTTGCAAAATCATTTAAATCGGGTTCAAAATGAAATTAAAAATATAGAGACACAACAACTTGAACAATTATTGGAAAACTCAAGCATTTTTCACGGTCAATATCAATTAATAACTGAAATAATTTCAGCTGCTAAAGTTAAAAATCCAAAAAATAGAAAATATAATGAAAATTGGATGCTTTTATGCTTGTTGTTTCAAATAAGGTAAAACAAATTATCAGTGGTACCTATTAATTATTTTATTGTAAAGTATTTTATTACTAAATTGCTGAAATTTTTAAGTTTTGTTTTCATAATATTTACTATTTAGATCTCCAAGTGGCTATAAATTTCTACGAGAGCAAAATCTTTTACCACTTCCATGTGTAGATACCCTGAGAAGACACTTAATGGCTGTTAAGATTGGATGTGGCTTCGATGAAAAGTTTTTCAAAATACTGAAAAAAAAGTTTATGAACAAAACATTATATGAAAAAAAAGTGACCTTAGTATTGGACGAAATTTTTCTTAGGGAAAGTTTAAGCGTCAATACAAAAAATTTGACATACTTGGGATTAGAAGATTTGGGGGACGATTTTGATAATAAGGCTGAATTGGCAAATCATGCTTTGGTGTTGATGATACAAAGCTTAGTATATAACAAAGAGACTATTAAAACATACTAAATGTGAAGTTTGTAAATCCAGTTTGCAAGTTGCTAAAGGTAAATCATCTAATCCAGCAGCAGATTTAGTTAATTTGAAAACTAGAGGATTCTTAACTCACGTAAACCAAAATTTGTTCCAAATTATTCAAGCATTGGAAGTATGTTTTCTGAAAAATGCAGACTCAGCAAATCCATTTGATGATACATTTGAAGAATTTTTCTTCACTGAGAATTTAAAGTTATGTTTTCCATGTGTAGATCATAAAACTGATATATGCGTAATGTACATTACGATGAGAATGAGGCAGTATAGTTGGCTGAAAAATCAAAAGACAAAAAAAATTAATAATACCAAAAAAAAAAATTGCTAAATTAGTAGTAACATAAGTAGATATTATTATTCATCAATTATAAAATAAAATCTACAAACCTTTAAAAATATATTCATTTTCATTGTTTTTTTTGTTCGACTTTAATATTTAAAATTTAAATTATGTGTTTGTGCTGTACTCTGTATGTAACTGTATTTTATGTGTATAATCTTTTTCTCTAGGTTCACCGACAATATGGTTAGTCTGTTGACTCCTGTAATCTATTCATTATAACGTATAAATTTTAAATTATTCTTAGGAGTATTAATTTAGCAATTAGTACTTACTACTTACCGTCTTAAATCTTAATAGTTAATAGTTATTAATTTAATATTTATTATTGTAAGAAAAATCGAAAATATACACTAGATAGCGACAAAGGACACAGTAATTTTGATAAGAACATTTGACGGTCTTCTTATCATTGATCGTTTGGCAACCAGTATATCTTTAATCATGGTCCAAATGGATGATATGATGGACATTGTTGGCGCTACTAGCGTTCAGTGTTAATATAACAATAAAAAAAATAACACCGAATGCGCTTTCACACTATGTAATCGAAATAATAAATAAATGCAATATAAATTAATAATATGATATAAATAAATGTAATAAATATAAATTGATGAATATAATATGAATAATTGATTTAAGGTGCTTGATTAGCACAATGAATATAATATAAAAATATATGCCTCAATCGGCTAAAGTATACAGCTGAATATAATATAAATAAAATGATTTTTTAATGCTGAATATAATATAAATACAATGATTTTTTAATGCTTGATTAGCACAATGAATATAATTAAATAACATAAAATCTAGTATAAAACAAAGTACTCACACTAATAATACGGGCGGTTACCTTAGGCGGTGGATTTTATTCCACGCGACCGTGCCGGGGATGTATTTATAATAATAATACAAAAATATATAATACTAATAACAAATTAACAACCGCACACGTGTGACCGCTTTAGATAACCGCTGACGAATAATTCACAGGACAACGCGCCACAAACAGGAAATGTATGACCACCCTGCAGGGAAAAATATAATATAATAGTTGAAGATTGACTGTTTTAGAACGATACCTTACCAGACAATAAGTTGAAAACAATACTTGATGATTCAAAAAAGAATGAAGAGGAAACTAGGCACATGTGCTTTAAAATTTGAAAAAATAATGTAGTAATAAAAAAGAACGATGTCTTCGGACCGATGACTGTATCAAAAAAGGCGATCAGAGCTGGTGCGTCCAGCCTTTTATAACTTTTGGTGCGGACAGTGTCATCGAGATACAATAAAATAATAAGTTTAGCACCATAGTTGATGACACTGCCGCACACCAGGCAATACAAAAAATAATACATTATAAAAATATAAAAATCAGCGGACAAAACCATAATAAAAATTAAAATAAAACTACAAAAACATGAATTTAAGAAATAATAACGAACTGTCGCACGCCGCCCACCAACCGATTGATAACAGAAACACTATCGCAAGCCAACAGTGGGACAACGTACGCAGTCTTACCAATCTATCGCGCTGCACTTGGCGCGAACAGACATAGATGAAGAACCATTGGGCTGTCATATTTTCTTGGAATGTTTAGAAATGGAACAGACGTTTTACGAAAACAATTAACCATACAATATTTGGACAAATTATTATTGGAATATAATTTATTAGACTACTATTTAATTTAAATATATCAAATGGGCCAGACAATTGTTGGAATTCCATTACTTTGAACAAATGTTAATTGGGAAACTTTTTTTTTTTTTCGGTACAAACATTTTGTGGAATCACAGTACTTTGAATAGACGTGTACTGTAATAACGATATTTTGAATAGAAATGTTTAGGAATTCGAATACTTTTAGTGGTACAGATATTGTATTTTAATCACAATATTTGGAACATTCATGCATTTGAATTACAATACTTGGAACAAACATTTATTGTAATTCTTTTATTTTATTTTAGAAATACAGACATTTAACGGAATTACAAAAATTGGGACCACGGTTATCACTTAACATTTTTAATGAAATATAGCTAATGGTACCAACTGGACTACAATGTTTAAATATTATAGGGACAATTTTAAAAATATTCTGTTATAAATATTAAATACCCACGATTTAAGATATACATATATTATATATTATAAATCGTGAAAATACCAACCATTATAATGTATATGTATGACGAATTCAGTTCGTGTGTGTACATTGTGCTATCTATGCTATAATATAATATAAATATATTGTGTACAATTAATATGTACAATATTATATTATTATGTATTACCTATATATAAGATAAAAAATTGTAATTAGGGCATAGTACGTAATTAAAGCGAATGGGTAAAAAAATATTACCAGCTGTTATATTAAATAGAGGACGACTAACATTTGCAGCTTTTTAAGGGATAAAATTATCAGTGCCGCAGCCAGAAATGTTTGGTTAGGAAGAACCTACAAATATTAATTGCAAAAATTGTATTAGTTGCAAACTTGGGTAGTATTCCGAATACAGTATTCGGAATACTTTTTAAGTACTTTTTTTTGAAAGTATTCAACCCTGAACCCGGTATTTTGAATATTTTTTATAAGTACCTATTCTAAGTACAGTATTCGGAATACATTTCAGGTACAATAGTTGTTGATATGAGATCTTATATAGGTGTACTCAGACAGGTGTGTATAATCGAGATTATAATAATGTTCATTTATAATTTATATAAACACAGAATTGAAAAAATTATATTTTTGCTATTGAAATTAAATTTAGGTACTGAAAAAAATGTTCGAAAAATATTTAGAATACTTTTTGTAAAGTATTCCAAATACTTAGGAATATTATTATCACTAAGTATTCGAATACATATTCTGAATACTTTTTTTAAAGTATTCGGAATATTTATTTAAAATACTTTTAAAAAGTATTTTACCCAAGTCTGGTTAGTTGCTAATCTCGAAAATAAGAAAAGAAAAAAGAAGAATTTACTTATTATATAAAATTAATAATAGATGCTATTTTTAATACATACTTGTAAAAAAATAAAACACTTGCTACCTTAAGTAGGTATATAATATTATAATATAATAATAAAATAAATAGCCAAATAAATAAATATGAGAATTCAACCCCGGACGTAATTACTTATATAAATATTTAGTATATCCATCAATGTATTATTATTATTTTTTTTTAAGTTTATACATCAGCAATTACTTACCAATAAGCAGCAAGCAAAATAATATAATAATAATAATATTTTTAGAAATAGTTAGAACTATATGTAATACATATAATATATACTATTATGTATTGTATTTATGTATATAATAAATATATCATTTAACTATATAAGTTTTATACTTACCCATATAGCATTTGTCAATCATTAATGTTGTTGGTTTTAGTGTCAATTCAAATATTTAATTTAAAAGTAAATACAATATTGAATGTATATTTTATTTATTACTTTATTAGGTTTAAAATCGAACCATTAAATATGTTTATTACAATGTTTATTATTATGTTTATTATGTTTATTGTTTATTTCCATTTAAAACTTAATAAATTTTATATACTAAAATAAATAATTATTTGATGTTAGGAATTCAATATTTATCGTGCATTTGTTTCTTTAAATAATATCTAATTGTATTCTGATTGAAAAAAATATATTTCATTTTCAATCAACCTGAATATTTAATTATTATTAAATCAAAATTTAAATAAAACATTTATATCCAAGATACTATAATGTATGAAATTGAACATTTATTCTTGATTTCGAGTATTTCGGCACCGCCGCGGTGGCGCAACTACAGGGGTGCTAGGGGAAGCTGAAATCCCCTCAGCTTTACTTTAAGCACCCACAAGTTCCACGTCTTTGTAATTTCAAATATCTAGTTTTAATAATGTAGTTTATTTTATGATTTTATGACATAATAAATTCAAACACAGAGTTCTTAAAAACAGAAATGTATCAAAGAACAATTTAAAAAACAGGTTAGATGACATAAAAAAAAAATTCTAAATAAAGAAGTATTTCCAAAGGTTGCATTAACCATACCTCTTGTCAGTTCTGCGACATGCAAACGAAGTTTTTCCTCAATGAGGAAGTTGAAAAATTGGTTGCGAAGCAACAGGTTATAGCAGCGCTTTACTTATTAGTAATTTAACCTATCATAAATAGGGCCAGGAAGTTCATGCACTAAAAACTATCAAAATATGTATGCAAATATGTGCTTAAAATTATTAAAATATGCGCTAAATATGTATTTTGTTTTTTTTTACGTTAACATTTTTCGTTTTTAATAAAAACAATATTTAAAAGATGGAGAAAAATATGTACAATTTCAATATGATATAATATTATATTATATTTAAGTACTTCAAGAATTAAAATTTACAACTAGGGATTTTGAATATTTTGATAGATTTTTCAATTACAAATGAACGACAATTATCAGCCCGATAATGTGATACACTACAGCAGATGTCTGTATGCAACACTTTGATTTCACTTGCTACGCGTACATCGTCTGCGATCCGACGCAGTAGGATTGTCTATCTAGGAGGTTTAGTTGCATTTAAATCTACTTAACTCCCTATTTTATTTTCATACAATACAACATCACACTTTCAGCGTCAGGAGATATGACAGCAACAGTATCGATTTATATCGGTTTAAGACTGATAGCTAGACACACAACTGCCATTTTCGTATTTCCTTATTGTTATCATGGTATACTCAACAGAACCGGGCATGCGACGGCATAGATTTGCATTAGATGATGATTGATAGCTAGACACTTAATTACAATCTTTAGTATTTTTTTTTATATATACATTCAAGAAAGAACCGGGCATGCGATGGGACACGGTATTGCGCCGGTTGAGGATCGATAGCTAGACATTCAATTACCATTTTTCGTATTTATTTATTTTTTATATACATTCAAAAAAGAACCGGGCATGCCTAGAGACAAACTTTTACACCGAATGAATGATAATGACTGATAGCTTAACTTATTTTTTTATATTTATAATAATAATTGATTGATGGCAATCGCCTTCAGCATATTTTTTGGTGACCGATTTCTAGACACCCGACTACCATTTCCAACCAAATTACACTTGAAACGATTTTCACTCGACCCCCTCGAAGGCGCCGGAGGCGGCTTCTACAACCCTAGGATCTCGAAGGCGCCGTAGGCGGCTTCTACCAGCCTGGAATCGAGGCACACCAGCCGCTAGTCTTATCTTATAATATAAAACGTGAAGGAGTTCGTCTGTAGGCCTCCAGGTGCGACGCAGCAAATTGCAGAGAGCCAATCGTATATTAGATTTTTTCCCGACCCGTTATCACCGTTTTACGTTATCGCGCTATCTCGAAGTCGACGTTTAGTATTATTACTGTATATATCGGTTTTCGAAAACTTTTCGACGTTTTAACCCCTTTTTTGTAATTTTTTTGGCGTTTTACGGCCCCGACGTCGTGTTTTTCGAGTACTCCGTGTTTTTTTACGCCCGGTAGAGTGCCCGTTTTCTACGTTTTTTTTTCGCTGCGTTCGCAGTCGCGTTAACCGAGACGGCCGCCGACCGTCGTTCTCGCAGATTTAATTTTGACTTTTTCAGTTTTCGTCGTTCTTTTCACGCTTTTCTTCGATATTATGGTATGGTTTTTCGCGTACCCCGCGTCCTTTAAACGCCGTACTTTTACCACGTTTGTACGTGATATCTGTTCTGCCCTGCTACCAAGAATTGCAGTAACTCCAAAATTGTGAAAAGTGAGGTTATATAATATTCTTATTAAGGGCCAGTTGTACCGTCTCCGATTAAACTCCGATTAGGCTTAATCACTGATAACAGATATTTTAACCGTGCTAATTCGGCCGATTAAACTGTGATTAACTTTAACCGGAGATGGTACAACTGGCCCTAATTGAACTATCCCGCGTCTTTTTTTACTAAGGTAAAATGCAGTAAAAACCACTATAAACTCCTTGAAAATCGATTATTATTTCAAAGATATTCTGGAATTCAGGTAAAATACTGCAAAAGTGCAGTAACGCCATATACTAAGAACAAAAGCAGCAAGTCCATGGATTTACTGCATAATTTCTTAGGAATCGGATTTCTAGAAGTTTTACATGCTCTTACTGCATATTGCCTTAGTAATATTGTGTGTTCAAATGGCATCTTTGCCGTAACTCCATAAAATAACTTTTTGACATAACATAGGCTTCAGGATTTTTGAATTTAGATAATTCTTAAGTTCTAACCATGGTAATACTTCATAATAATATTGTATTTGATTAGATAAGATTGATTACTCCTAATCTAACAAGTAACAACTATAGAGTAATATAGAGAGGCCGTTGCATATATCCTCCGTGTTGTAGTAGTGAAGCCAAATGTTCGGTCGTTGACCCTTATCGAGAGTCCAACAACGCTTTTCTTGTCCGCTAGATCGCATAGCACAATATCAACAAATTGATACTACGTATTTGTTATTATTAGAACTAGAAGTTAAATAGGAGCAAAATATCTTTTAAGATTTTTAAAACATAGAATTCAAATACCAACATTTATTTTGTACAAAAAAATATATTGTAACATAATACGCCAATACGTTAGTGATTATTTGAGAATATAACACGCATAAATGTTTAGAAAAATGTTTGTTATATTTTTTGGATGAAAATAATTATATTATTGTTCCTTATACAGCCCCATATACAATGGAAATTTAAAACTATTAACACTAATGTATTACATATAGATATAATTATGTAGATACTGAGATACCTATCTATATAAATTAAAGAAAAATTGTGTCTGTAAAAATGAACTACCTACCTAATACATTATAAATTAAAACTATTATTATTATCATTATTTTACATAATATTAAAATATATTTTTTTATAAATAAAACTGTCGTCTAGTTATCAATTTATCAAATTTAATTAATGGATTTGTGTCACAAGCTTTGTACTGTGATCTCTTATTGTCCTTTTTGATTTCTCTGAATTCTAGTGAGAACAATTGGTTTTAGTTATTGACATATTTAATATTATTAATTGTTTTAAAATCTTAAGAAAGTGTGATCACAATGCCTAGTTGTTTTATATGTGGTAGATCAAAAAACCCTAAGAGCAAGTCTCATGATATCTCTTTTCACAAGTATGACATGATTTAAATATTAAATATTATACATATTTTTTTAAAACAAAAAAAATTGCATTGCTATTATGTAAAAAGTTTTTAGGAACCTATCATTTTTTAAAAATATATTTCCAGATTTCCTCTATCTAATCATGAGTTGATGGGGAAATGGAATGATTTTTTAGTGGCAAACAATCTTAGTTCAAATAGTTTGACTAAGAATAGTATAATTTGTTCTTGTCATTTTGATTCTTCGAACTTTATTAGCTATAAATCCAGAAGATTACTAAATCATAATGCGGTTCCATGTCTAACTATAGCTATAGTTAAAAATGTAACTATTTAATAATTTTTTATAACTAACTATAAGTTTTTTGTTATATAATTTTGTTATAATAAACTATACCTATAAATTTTAGGCAAAAATAGATTACCCAGAGATTATAAAACCTTGCTTTTCTGCTGATTTAAGTTGCCCTTCATCATCAGTTAAGGTACTTAATTAATAATGATATTGAAAATAAAACATTTTACACATATTTTTTATGATATTTATATATTTCTTTTTAATAATATAAGGTATTGACCAGTGATATTTCAATAGAAGGTATAGAAAAGCTAAACGACACCTTCGATACTTGTACTTTTGCATCTCTGAAATCTTATTCACCTTCAGTTGAAATAAATACCCAGTTTGAAAACAAAATGCTTATTACGTTTATGTATACCTTTGTATGTAATTTTTTTATTTTAGTTATTAAAGAGTAATGTTGAATTTGAGTATGACAAAGTAGGAAAAAAAAGTCCTCCTTTAGCATCTGATGAATTTAATATAAGCCATTCAGCAGTTAAGGTATCAGTTAAAAATTATATTTTCTTTTTCATATATAGATTAGGTAACTAAAAAAAAGTATACATTTTTATTTAGAAAAAGTACAAAGCAAATTATCAGGCATCGAGTATTTGTGCTTCTTCTGATACACCAAATCGCATTTTCTTAAAAAGTGGTATCCAGCAATTATCATATGAAATTGCTGCTAAAAATAAGAAATTGAAAGTTCTTCAACAACGAGTCAGACGGCAGGAAAAAAGAATTTTATCCATGTCTGCCATCATTGATAAACTGAAAAACCAAAATTTAATAAATGATGATGCTTCTGAAATTTTATTAGATAATTTTGGTAAGCATAAACATCTTGTAACAAATTGGGCAAAAAAACATTTGGGACAAAAAGTACCTAAAAAGTATAATCCAGAGGTTCGCCAATTCGCTCTTTCGCTACACTTCTTTTCAGCTAAGGCTTATACCTATGTAAGAAAACAGTTTAACACTATATTACCACACCCTAGAACTTTAAGTAAGTGGTACTCACATATTAATGCTGATCCAGGGCTTACCGAAGAAGCATTAAAATCATTATCCATAAAAGTGAAAAATTCTATAAGTCCAATTTATTGTTCACTTATAATGGATGAAATGGCTATTCGGCAAAATATTGAATTTGATAGTTCCGATGGAAAATATTATGGCCGTGTTGATCTGGGTAATGGATTAGATAGTGACAGCTTGGAAATGGCTAAAGAAGCATTTGTATTTTTAGTTGTTGCTATTAATGAACATTGGAAGTTACCTATTGCTTACTTCTTAACGGCTAGCTTAAACAGTTCTAAAAAATCAGAACTTATTACTCATGCATTATCTCTACTACATGAAACTGGAGTAAAGATAGTGAGTTTGACATTTGATGGCTGCTCAACTAACATAACTGCAACTAAGCTTTTAGGATGTAATTTAAATTTAGAAAACTTAGTAACTACATTTATGTATAATAATAAGGATGTTAATATGCCCATAGAAATTATATTAGATGCGGCACACATGCTCAAGTTAATTAGGAATGCTTTTGGAGAAAAAAAAAAGTTTTTAGATTTTGAAAATAAAATAGTTGATTTTGATTATATAGAAAAACTTTTTATTTTACAAGAAAAAGAAGGTTGTCATTTAGGTAATAAGCTAAGAAAGCAACATATATTTTTCTTTAAACAAAAGATGAAAGTTAAATTAGCTGCTCAGCTTTTAAGTCAATCTGTTGCTGATGCAATTAAATTTTGTAAAAATAATCTTAAATTAAAAACATTTTTAAATTCTGATGCTACAATAAGATTCATAGAAATATTTAATACAGCGTTTGATATTTGTAATTCTAGGTCTTCTAATGCGATTGGAAATTAAAAGGCTCTTAGTAAGGACAATTTTAATTATGTTAAAGATTTTACTAACAAATTTATTATGTGAAAGAATTAAAAGTAAACGACCATGTAAATAATAATATGTTTATTCTTGTTCTACAGTCGAAGAGAAAGACAGGTTTTATAGGCTTTATCGTAACTTTGAATTCTATATTAAATTTGTATAATCGGTATACAGATAATTTGCAGTTCATTCGGACATATAGACTAAGTCAGGACCACCTCGAATTATTTTTTGGAACTATTCGGTCTCACGGGGGCATAATAATAACCCCACTGCAAAACAATTTCGCGCAGCATACCGAAAAATAGTTATTAGGACCAATGATGTACAGAGCTTCAATACTGGCAACTGCATACCTCTTGAACATATTGATATTCTGCATTATAGTAGTTCTAATCCTGTTAAAGTAATTAATTGCAGTACTGAGTATGATAATAATATTGATGTTGTCGATGTTGATTCTTTTATACATGATCACAGTTATATTGTTGGCCAGAACACATATGAATTCAGTGAATTTTCTAAAGAAATTATTATTTATATTTCTGGTTTTGTGGTACATAAATTAAGCTCTATTATTAAATGTGAAATATGTGTATCATCACTATTTTCCTACAATAAACAAGATTTTCTGAATTCACTTATAACATTAAAAAACCGTGGAGGTAATAAAGGGGGTCTTACTTATCCAAGCGACGATGTAATCTTAATATGCTTGCAAACTGAAAAAATTTTAAAATCATATAATTACCAAAATAAAGCAATCAATAAATTATTTATTCAAACAAAAGTTCTCTCTCATTTTATGAATAATAATTCAATATTCAGTTCTTTAAAAAACCATAGCACAGACAGCACTAGTTCATTATCTGACCATTTAACACATTTAATTAAATCAATATCATTAACATACATGAGCTTGAAAATAAAATATTCCATTAAATCCCACAATGAAACACCCTCCCTTCGTATGTGGTATAATAAATTAACATTATTTAAAGGACAGTGATAAATAATTAGATAACTTAAGCTTCTTATTGCTTTTTTTTTTTGCTATAATAACTTATTAAATTTGTCTAAAACATTATAAGCATATACAATATTACCTATTCAAGATAAAATTATAATCACTTTTTTTAGAACATAATACCTACAAGAAAATTAAAACAGAAAATACAACTCAATTTGTTAAACATATTCATATACATCATCATAAAACAAATATACCTATTCTCTAAATTATAATAAATTATTAATAATGTAATGTAAAATTTACAAGAATGATTCTTCTGTCATGAACCAGTAATTTTGAAAAGTATTATTTATTTATATAAACAAAAATTATGACTATTTTATATTAATTATTTTGTTAATTATCTACTACTTAGGTAGATGTGTATAAAAATAACTGTCCAATATTGACACACAATATTATAATTTGTTATTATGTTTAATTGATTATTTTATGTAATGTATTTTTGTATAGTACCTACTTATAATTTGTATGTACCTATAAGTTATAACTCGATGTATAATATTATTAATTGCAATTAAATGGTTATAAAAATATATGTAATTTATATTTATTTATTTATTTTACTAAAAACACCAAATTAAACAAATTATTTAACTACCTAGAACCTACTAACTACTGACTTACTGGCTAGGTAATTACTAATTATTGTAGGTAATAGAGATTATTGTTCTTAATTAAATAGAAGTCGGTACAATATAATTTTCTTCTAAAAGTGGCTAGCCTGCCCAGAGTCTACTTGCTCTTCACGATAAAATGCAACGGCCTCTCTATATTACTCTATGGTAACAACTGACAAATATGATACTATCTGACTGTTTTGGCGGTTGATAACAAAACAACACGAGTCGTCGTTACACGAGTTCCACACTTCCTGAACATCTTTTAATGAAGTTGGTTTTAAATAATATATTGACTGATTTATTGTTTACATTTTAATTACTAAAATGACTTCTAGACAACGCGTTTTAAAAATTTTAAATAAAGTCGTGCCCAGAAGAAAATTAAAGTATGATGCTATACAAATTCTTACAACAGTTGATGAACCAAAACCAATATCAAAAAAAAGTGTACAGTTAGAAATCACTACTTTTGTTGTTATTAATGTTAATATTATTATTATTAACATAAATCAGAAAATAAAGAAATTATGTTTTAAAATGTTTTATTACTAATTAGTGTTTTTATCTAATAAATTTACAAATCAATCAATAATATACTTTTGTTAGGTATAATTATGATGTTTTAGTCTTTATATTTCTTGTACTCGGGTAATTAATTAATTTTATAAATATAATTAATAGGCTTTTTTTATTGGGAAAAGATTATTAACTTAATTAACTTTATATTTTAGTTTAACTTAATGTTTCAGTAGAAAGCTGCTGCAGAGTGCACATAATTTAAAAATTAAGAATCACAGGAATGGATTTACTGCATTTTGTAAATTTAATGTGGGTTATTTCCTAAGTAAAAATGCAGTAACTCCTATAATATGTTTAAAAGTGGTAAAAAACATACAAAAAATGAATAAAGTACAAACAAAATATATCAACAAATAACTTGAACATCTATTAAAAATGATTTATAGAAAAAATCATTAAAAAATAATAACTTCTGGGTCAAAAATTAAAAAAACCTTTAAACACGATTTCCCAACATTTCACTTTTTGGAGTTACTGCAATTCTTGGTAGCAGGGCAGTGTTAGTGTGATTGGACGGAACGATTAAAATCGCCAAACGACGTAAATGTACGTCCTGCCTACTCGGTATTATTTTAATTATTTGAATCAACACTGCAGATTATTTTTTTGGATATCAAACGTCCTGACGGTGTGTATTTCTTTAAATATCAAATGTGTGTGTACTGCATTAGTATCTATTATCATATGTGTTGCAGGTGTATGGTCAATGTCGCGGACCATTGATGTTCGTATGTTCGCACAGTGTTGATTTACTCATATATTACATAATATAGTTAAATTACTGTTTTGGATTCAATAAATCGTATTTTATCATTTTATTTACATTGTCTTATCCTTTAAACCTCAGTCCTAACACCATTAGTCCAATGTTTTACCTCAAGTACCTAGTGCTTTGTTGCACAGAAGTGTTTATCGACGATGCAGGTTCATTCGCAAAGCACTGTCAGCATGTACTCCAACAGAGTGAATTGAAGCTACACTATGTTTTTGATATAATTAAATAGTTACTTTTACTCAGGTGTTATATATATTACCAGCATAAACAGATTAAAACATACGGTAAATGTTAATAGTTCATGAGTGAGTTGTTGAATTAGAGTAGTTAATTAACTATGTATCGTGTGATTCTTATAAGCTGAATAAAAAATAATGTAATCTACATATTATGATACATAAATTATTGTTGTACAACTCTACATATTATTTAGTATTATGTAATTAAGTAATTTTATGCTACACATAAACGCATGCATAAAGTATAATACGTACTACATGTTTTCGCATACATCTAAAAATAAATTTTATTAATTAAATATTAAATATTAAACTATCGACACCGTAATAATGTATTGTATGATATCATTTATGCAATATGAAACATTTGGTAAGTTCAAAAGAATTAATTAGCAACCATAAGTATTTTTAATTTAATAGCCATCATAAGTTTCATACGAAAAGTAATTAAATAGTTTTATAAATATTTTAAATTATACAATTGAGTATATATTCAATCTATACAATATTTAGCTTATCAAAATAAATTTTATAAATTTTACTTTTATTGTATAATTGTTTTCTACCTAATAAAACAAAAACTGATAATTTTTTATGTGTAGGTATTATATACGTTTTATTTTTTGAATCGAGAACACAATATATAAATTGCTAACATTAATGTTTTGTTAAGACTGTTGTTATCATGTCTTTTGTAAGTATTATTCATTTATTATATGCATATTTAATTAGAATATAAACAATTTATAAATTTATTATATTAATAGTAATAGGTACATGACAAAAAATAAGTTTTACTATACTATAAAGGCTTTTAAAAATATTATATTGATCATTAATTCATAATTTTATACAATTTAAAACATTGAATACCTACCTCAATTATATTTTTTTATTTACATAATATCTAACACGATACATGTATTTATAATAAAAATATGAAGGGGGTAAATCACATACGGAAATCAGTGTACAAATTCTTGGTAATCACGGTAATCTTGTGGTAATCACGGAAATCTTTCGGTAATCACGGAAATCTTTCGGTAATCACGGAAATCTTTTGGTAATCTTGGAAATCATAAGGAAATCGTGGAAATCTCTTATAATTATTGGAAATCTTCAAAATAAATTACCTACCTAACTTCCACCTGGTAACAGTAAATAATGGTAGGTAAAAAATATTGCTATTCTTTTCGATTCTTGTACTTTGTAGCCTTGTAGGTATCGTATGGTAGCCGAAGTGATTAAGAGTTAATCAGCTGATAACTTATTTTTAACCGGCCAAATTCGGCCGATTAAACAAAGGTTAATAGAATATACAATATATATATATAATATAAGAAATAATATGTAAGAATATATAATATATTATATTAACCTTGCGATTAAAGTTAAGGTCTATTATCTATTAATATATCATAATAATCATATAGCGTTTTCCACCATACTGCACTGTTGCCCCTAGGTGGCACTGGTGCAGTTCACTGATAATCGTCCTGGTGCAGGCTGGTTCAAGTGCAGATGAAACATACAATTTTTTTATCATTTATTATTTTTCTTAATATAGAATTGATATCAATGGTTTTAGTGTAAATGTATAAATAGATACTCATAATCTAATATAATATATTATTATACTACAGACACTACATACAATTTTGTAAAAAACAATAAATTCATTCTTTTATATCTTTTTACAAATTGTAATATTGTAATTTTATTATTAGGTATGTCTAAATATAATTTAAAAATAATAATCGACAATGATTCATTTTATTTTGTGGTTGATGAATCAGCCTTAGATTATTTTCAGCAAACTGGTAAGTATTTTATACATATAAAGTATTACTCAATTAGAGTCTTTTATAATTGTGATTATAACATAAATAACTGCAGTAGCGGCACTAGGATTTTATGCCTGGTAGGGACGTAATAACTCGAGGCACGTAATTTTACTGAAGGTTCAATATATAATACCTATAATCAGGGGCCGATGAGGAGGATAGATCATTCCAAAACTTTTTTCATACTGCTAACATTTTGAACAAAGTATTGGTAATGACCATTCATGTTTGCTAAAAACCTATTATCCCCCAAATTTTATCCAAACCAAATTCTAATTATGCCACTGCCTATAATAATATGTGAAATCTTTGTTCCACATTTCCTGGCTCCTGCCAGCTGCTAAGTATATTTTGAATTACCTAGTAACATAATAAAATTAAACTATATTTGAGTAATTACAAAATCATAATTTAATGTAGAAATTATAAATTATAATAAGAATTTAATACTCATTAATGGGTGTATCATGACTGTGTATGGCTGACTACATTTTGAATACTTGTTTCTTTTTTTTGAACACTATAAATAGAAGACAAATAGTTACAAAATAAATTTACAATAATTGCACTTTGCAGGGTTTTATTGAGCTGAGATAATTTTATATTTATTATTTTTTATACACAATCATAATTATAACGAAAATCTGAAAATCTGAATAGGCTAATTTATTTATACCTATAACATATATCATAGACCTGTTCAGACTATTATTATAGGTGATAAAATGTTCACTAACCCTTACGTTTTAAGGTTTCTGTTACAACAGATAACTTGGTATATTATACTTTGTAAATATCCAAATACAATTATAAATGTATAATTATATATTATTAATATTAATAACAAAAAATTAAAATTCAAGACAATTTTGAGTGAAATGTAGATGTTTGAAACTTAAAAATACAACATTGTTGACCATTCACAATTTATTTATAAAATAATGAATAGTTTTATTTAAAGTAATTAACTATTAATTTAAATTATAATTTTTTAAAGAATTTAATTTAATTTTCTTTCACATTTCATGGTATATAGGTCCAAAAGATTGTTTGCAAACAGTGCTGAATTTTTTAAAATCCTGTATAGATGATGGGTCTGTAGAATTAAACATGGATACTATTAAGAAATCAAAAATCAAAGTATCAATTCCTGAAAGGTAAATCAAAAGTTTTAAGTTATTATATTATTCTTGTTTGTTTGGTTATGTATTAGCCTATAACTGAAGTATTTAATGGGTATATTTTACTTTAAATTTTAGAAATATTGACTTTGTTGTTCAACAAGCAATGCTTATTGATTGGGATAACATCAGCTCTTCGAATGACCATATATCTTGGAAATGGATATTGCTAATACATTCGACAACGATTTGACAAATAGCAGGTCTGCGCAACTCATATAAATTAAGCCAAATACATATTCCTATTATTATTTTTCATGAGTATTCAAAGATTCATTCTAAATACTTTAAAAAAGTAATTTACACAAAACTGAGTTTTAAATATCTTCATATAATTAATAAATCATTTTACATTCTTTACCTATATGAAAGAAAACATATCACAAACAATTCTTTATTACCTACTAATCAGATAGTGAAACAAAAATTGAAAAATAAAAATATTTTGCCCTCCCACTCTTTTAGATTCTGAACGAAGTGAAGAATGTATTGATTTTACTATGTGTGTTTTTTTTTTGTGTCTGACGACAACATTTGGAGCAGTAATAATGCTCCGATTTTTGACTTCAGCCACTCTTTGAATAGGAAAATTCATCTAGTTGGTACTTTGGAGAGGTCAAAAGTAAAATTTTCAAATAGTTTTCAAAAAAATCGAGAAAAACAAAAAAAAGGTGACAAAAAAACGGCAATTTTACGAAAAATCACTTTTCGACAAAATCGATTTTTTGATTTTGCTGTAACTCAAAAACGAAGCATTATAAATACTTGAAATTTTCACCAAATGTTTATATTATGGTTATCTCTTTACAGTTAATTTTTCAAAATATTTTGACCATTTTTAAGCTACTTATAGACAATTGAAATTTTCGACTTTTCTAAGTTTTTTTTCTTCAAATGCCGATAAAAATTTTTTGGGTGGCCAGAAAATCTTGAAAATTTAATACGAGGTTTCTTATAAGTTTTTCTTATAGTGATAAAAAAAAAATCCGAAATCGTTAGTCACAATTTTTTTTATAAGGGCTTAAAGTTCGAATTTATACGAAATATTTCAAAATTTAAATTAAATTTCATACTCTCATCATGCGTATGTTGCCTAATACTTTTTTTATTAATAAACAGATAGGTACTATAAAGTAACTATAGCAACATATAAAAACTATACTATTTGTTTCAAAATAGAATATATGACAATATTTAAATATAATATATCCTAAACTGACAAATCATCTTCGTTCAGAATCGTTTTTCGTATACAATTATACCTATCATTGCATTCAAATTTAACCTACCATAGTCTGAGGTCCACCCCACCCCCTAATATACAGCAGAGCGATACCCAATTACCCGCTTTTTTTCTCTCTTTTCCACTCTAATTCCTGCGGATAGCTTTGAAATAGGTTGAAATGGTTTGATCATGTGAAGAAGATAGGTGACCTATTATATTGTTATTTATTCTTATGATGTAGTCTACATTATTGACATATTTTACATTTTTATAATTATAGAAATACCGAGTTTATTACTAAACCACAGCCTACTGTAGATTACAATAATTTAAACTCGTCTGGCAGCCAAAGTATTTTGGAAGTACAAAATCATACAGAAATGTCAGAAACTAACCCTTCTAATTCAGCTAATGGTAAGAGTACCTAATATTTTTAACATGGAGTGCAGTATAATTTGTATTGAAATCAATTTTAAACATTTAATAAAATATCAAATTCTTTTTAAGGAAATGGTGTATGGACCGAAGGAAACACTAAATTTATGTTGGAGAAATATTCAAAGTGGATGAGTCATGTTGGACCCATGAAAAAATTTAAGAACAAAATTTCTATGTGGAAACAAATAGCATCTGATATTCAAGAGGAATTAAATGTATATTTCACTTATTTACAAGTTGAAAACCGTTATAAGACAATTTGTAAAAGAAAAAAATCTATAATCGACAATAACAAAAGCACAGGTGCATCACGAATGGATGATGTGTATGAAGAAGAATGGAAAGAAATAACTAACAATGATGATAGCATATTACAAAATCATACAGAAATGTCAGAAACTAACCCTTCTAATTCAGCTAATGGTAAGAGTACCTAATATTTTTAACATGGAGTGCAGTATAATTTGTATTGAAATCAATTTTAAACATTTAATAAAATATCAAATTCTTTTTAAGGAAATGGTGTATGGACCGAAGGAAACACTAAATTTATGTTGGAGAAATATTCAAAGTGGATGAGTCATGTTGGACCCATGAAAAAATTTAAGAACAAAATTTCTATGTGGAAACAAATAGCATCTGATATTCAAGAGGAATTAAATGTATATTTCACTTATTTACAAGTTGAAAACCGTTATAAGACAATTTGTAAAAGAAAAAAATCTATAATCGACAATAACAAAAGCACAGGTGCATCACGAATGGATGATGTGTATGAAGAAGAATGGAAAGAAATAACTAACAATGATGATAGCATATTACCAGAAGTATTACGTAGCGCTAAAATAGTTGTCATTAACAAGAAAGGTGGTTTGGAACCAAAACAAAAAAAAATGAAAAAAGACAGCAACGAGACATTGTTATAAAATTTTCTTTAGGAAAAGGAAATTGCTAAAGAAAGGCGCCACAATGAAAAAATGAATCTCCTAAAAAGTCTTTTAGGAGATAAATAAATAAATAATCCATGTTTATACCATTGAATATTATTTTATGTGATATTAAGAGAGAAATATTCAAAAATTGTATTATATCTTATTAAAGTCTGAGAAAATCTTTAATTTTGTTTAATTAGTAATTTTTACAAGGAGTTATTTATGTTATACATTTGTTATTTTTTGATGTTTGTACATACATTTAATTGTTATGCATTTTTTTTAATACTTGATTATAAAATTTAATTATTATATGAATTTATTAATATATATCATTCATCAAAAGTATAACACTGAAAATATTGTAAGCTATTTTTTAGTGCCTCTCGTTTAGCTTCTCCATTTTTTCTCAAGACAATGTCTGAATCGATTGAATCAACATCAGGCTCTGCTGTTAATGGTATTTCATCATCCAATTCAATATAATCTTCCATATCAATGCACATATTATGTAGTACACAACATGAAATAATAAACTTAGTTATTTTGTCCACATTATGTATATCAACTTGAAGTAATTATCTGAACCGTGATTTAAGAAGTCCAAATGAATTTTCAATTAAAACTCTAGTACCACATAATATTTTGTTAAATTGAATTTGGGTGTCTGTTAAGTTTCCATAATTCTTGTATGGTACTAATAGCCAATCTCTTATACTATAAGCTCCATCTCCAATAATATGGTACTTATTTTCGCATATTAAAGGAAGCTCTTTACTAATGTCTGACAGAGCAAATACTCTTGAATCATGGATTTTCCCTGAAGCACCGGTGAATACATCAATACATTTTTTTTTATAGTCACATATTGCTTGTAAGGTAATAGATGGTAAATCATGCCTATTGGTATATGTACTTTTAAGTTTGTGAGCAGGAGTTCTTATAGGTATTGAAGACCCGTCAATGCACCCAATTACGCCAGGAAGTCCAGAAACCTAAATTTAATAAGAATATTATAAAAAAGCTTGTGTAAGGCAAAATATACTAAAGCTTAATTTATATATTTACTTTTTGAAATTCTCGAGATAAATTAACTGTTCCTTCGTTGAAATTTATAATAGTAGCTGAAATATCAACAAGAAAATCCATAACTCTGTTGTTAATGCGAAATTGTGTGGTTAATCCAACACCAAACCGTTCTGACACATCACGTAGGCAACATTTATTTGCAGAAAACCTGAACCATTTTATCAAGTATATTTTATTACTAACGGATTAAGAGTATTTTGTGAACTATAAATTTACCATAAAAAAGAAAGTATATGGTTTTCTGACGTGACAGAAGGTTCATTTAAATTTTTCTTTGGAAAAAAAATGGACTTTTCAAACATTTCTACAATGTTGTACACAGTAGATCTTTCTACCCTAAAACTACCTTTAAACTAAAAAAAAAATTGTTATAATTAGATTAAGTTCATTAAAGCCTAAACCTAACATTTACAAGCATTTATAAGAATAATCATATTTATAATAATAAATTAACTTGTTTATCTGTATAAACATGAACGATGTCCAAAATATAATTTTGAATTTTTGGTATTATCTGTTGTTTTCTGGACATAAAATACTTATTAATTTCATCATCGTCATCATCACTATCACTAGAGGAAAGGTAATCCATGATTTTCACAATTGTATGCCTATCCATATTGAGTGCGAATAACTTTAAATAATATATGATTTATATATTTTTTATTATACAACGTTAGTCGTTACTCGTTATACCATGTACAATAAAAAATTGTACAAAATATTCGTTTACCATATCAATTCAGCCATATCAGTACTTTTTGTGATAATGATAAAACGCACGAGCTCCAGGAGCTCGTGCAACTATCACTGCACTGAGTGCAAAAAACTCGCATAGTGCATTAACGTGGAACATAAAATTATAAATTTAGTGCACATTAGAATAGCTGCTGAAACATAAAAATGTGCACCAGTGCAGCTAGTGCAATATGGTGGAAAACACTAATAGTAGTAATATTCGAGTAATTATGATAAGACAGTGAGTGATAAGTGAGGTGATAGTTACATCTTATCACATCGCTTATTATCAAGTATTTTTACAAAATTGTGAAATAACAAATAACAGAAATATGTGAACTGTTCAACTGTGAACAATACAAGGAACAATACAGTACCTACACCTAGGTGGCTAGGTCCTAGATAGCACAAATTAAATTCAAAAAAATACCGCAAAATACGGATACATTGAGGTAATGCACAAATTCAAATGATCATATACATATGATAAGACATCCAAAACCCTTTCCAAAACTGTTATTTGTTTGACAATGTGTAGTAACCAAGGTAGTAATGGAAATATGAAAAATTAATGTATCCATTCACATTTAATGTTTTGTCACACTATGACAGGACATGAATACATGATGCAAAATTACTGGTATTAATTGCAAATAACAAATTCCACACTTAATAATATAATACCTAAATCCTACTTCCTATCATAATATTTAATTGTTATTTTAGATAATATTTAAGCTACAAAACTCAGTTTAAAACTGATGCAAATAATAGGCATGTTTTGACCATCTGTTTTTCAATTATCAAGTTGCAAGTTTTCAAACAAACTACAGTTTTGGTAAGTTTTGGTGATTCTACAGTAAACAGGTGGTTCAAATAAGCGACAATTTGAAATCAGCGTAAGCTGGATTTGGTTGTAATTAATCTCACAGCCAACAAATCATTTTTAAGATACCTAACTGCATCATACTTATAATTTACATCCGTTTTAGTCAACAAATTCATACTTGCACATTTACATGGTTGAATGTTTACATGGTTAAAATCTTTTTTCATAGTTTCATTCTGCGATTAATTATAGAGTAATGTTCCATTCAGTATAACATATGAATTTTTAAATTAAAAAGTAACTAATATTTTCAATTTTAAATGGCTGTGTTTATTAAAATTCATATTTTTAACCAGTTTATATTTTTTACAAGTCTATTTAAGATCTATTTGTCTATTTGTCTACCAAACATTACTTAAGGTAAGTATCTAGATGAAAGGGGGGGGGGTTAATGTATAAAAATCAATGGATTTTAATTTTTGCTTTTAATAAAATATTTTTATCAAAAGCAATTTTCTGCTAATCCTATTACTTTTACTTATTACTTTAAATACATACCTACCTACTTATGTTTTAATTTATAAGTTATAGATAACTGTAAGGGTAACTGTGGACATTTGATTATTTTTTTTTTTGGTTCAATATGAAACTAAATTTGTTACACATTTGTTCTTACCTTTAATCTTACTATATTGGATGTTAATATATTACAATATGTTACTGACATTTTATTTGGTTTGTTGGACCTTATGTTGTTTTTTAAATGCTTTGTTTTAATTTTATTAATATTTTTCAAGTTTACACTACATCCCATTAGCCACCTTCACATTTTACATGTATATTTTGTATTTTTATTAAGTATAATACTTATGTATATGTAAGCACTAAGCCGTCAGGTATTTGTAATTGTTTTTTTATTGTAATACTCTGTGCATGAATAAAACCAGTTAATTTTCAAAACTTTTTTAGGAAATAAAATAAACTAGGTATTTAAAAAATATTGAGTTCATAAATAGTTTCATTAGTTGATTTGATGATTGTTTCAAGTAGTGCGCTAATTCTAAGTTATAATAGCCAATAATTTTTGCGACAATCTTCTTGTTTTTAGACCAGAAATTTGTATTCATTAATATATTATTTTTTATTATTAATTCAAAAACTATTTAAAATCAAAATCATATACTTCTTTGAACAATTTTTTTTATGTTAGAAAATTATTTTTGTAATTTGTAATTTCAAACTAATATTTATTTAATTATTTATTTATTGAAATACGGGACGTGCCCAATTACATAGAATATCCAATTACATAAAAATATGTCACATTTAAGTATAATTCGAACTTGCCTTAATTTTTTATCCTTAAGTATCTAGTCTAAAATGTGTCAAATAATTTAACAATTATTATTAAACAATTTCTATGATTAACAGCTAAATGGAGAATAATTCTGAATGTGAAGATCTTGTAGAAGATGTTTTTAAAGAGGCAGAAAATGCATTATCTACCACTATCCCGAACAATTTTAAAAAACTTTTAACAATTAACGGATATGATGATAAAAAAGCTCTTAGTTTTATTGATGATAAGTCATTGGATACAATTGAAGAATTTGCAAAAGAAGTTTTACCCAATCTCATTGACTTTGATGAATATGCATCTTATTATGGAATTTTTAATAATAATATTCAAAAATTCCAGATTCTTAGTGGCTTCCGTAAAAGAATTTTAATGGTAGCTGAATTCTATAAAACCGAATTTTCAAAAAAAAATTCAGACACTACACTTAAAAGAACATTTTCAAATATCAAACATAATTCAGTAAAAAAAAAAATGTACATCTATTGATGTAATTCAAAATACTATTTCTAGTGAGTTGATTGTTGAAAATAATGTAATAGATATAGAAAATGAGCGTGCATTTGTAGAAACATCAATAAGAAAATGGTTACGTAACCAAAAAGAAACTAATATTCAATCATTATGTGAGAACGATTTAAGTATCCCTGTTCGTGTGAATGAACATATTAATGATGTTGAAGATACATATTATATTTGTAATTATATCTGCATTATAAATTGTGTTGTATGTAACTCAAGGCTGACTGTTAGAAAGGTTACAGATAAATCTCATGTAAAAGGTAGGTGAGTTTTCAGCAATTTATACAGGCATATCATTTCACATAACACTGATAGTAAAAAGCAAAAGCTTAAACCTCCCATTAGAAAAGTGACTGATTATTTTAATTCTACAGAATCTACATCTAATCTTTCTTCTAATTGTGTAGTTAAAAATAGTTTTCTGAACCAACAATTAACTATCAACAACGATTCTATTGAAAAACTCAATAATGATTCAGCTTCAAATTTAGCTATCAATGAGTCGGATTTTCATGAAAGCAGCGTTATGAACCATGGAACACATAATCGACTGCTGGAAGTAGAACGGTCCCTTATATCAAAACTTCCATCGACATCGAAATGGAAAAAATCACTTTATAGTCGCAAAGAAAAAGAAACAAAAAGAAGACATAAATCACTACTTTCAGACAACATTTTGCATGGACTAGATCAACCATTAATATCCAACTTCTATCCAATATTAGATAAGCTGTCAAAATTATTGAAAGAAAATGAAAATCTAAAACAAATGTTATTAGATAATATAAACAATCATAATAGCCATACAGAAATCAAAGCATCAAAACAAATTGAAAATATGCCAATTCTCCTCAAATATTTATTTAAGTCTAGCACAGCTAATTCAAACCGTAAATCTAATGCTAATACTTACGACGAGACAATTAAAAAATTTTCTTTGTACTTATTTTTTGTTGGGGGTCGTCATTTGTACCAAACATTATGTAATAACATGCCAAACTCTATACCATCGATTCCTAGTCTCTTTCGGTATTTCGGAAAAACTCAAAAAATATCTGAAGGTTGTTTTAGATTTATGGAACTTAATATTAATAATAATAAGTGAGGATGGAACACGTATCACTGGAAGGATTGAATCCGATAGTAATGAAGACAATAAACTTGTAGGATTTGTTTTACCATTGAAACATGGTTGTCCAAAGATGGATACATTTGTAGTCACATCTGTGAAATGTGTACTAGATGCATTCAAAACGGCTACAAATTCTAAGTATGCCTATTGTATTATGGCGCAACCCTCTATTCCATGTTCACCTTCATTTTGTGTCTCAATTTTTGGTACTGACAATTGTTTCTCATTTGAAGATGTAATTAACCGTTGGGATAAAATGATCGAAATGGCAAATAACCAAAATATACACATCTTAGGTTTTTCAAGTGATGGAGATCCAAGATTGCTAAAGGCTATGCAGCACTGCTGTATGACTCAATCACCTGCAGCTTCTTCAAATTATAATTGGTTTAAATTAGGTTCTTCAGATGGTTACAACTCGCTGTCATGTAAGCAGCAAATATATGTCCAAGACACGATACATATTGGAACAAAATTGAGAACCCGTATGTTGAAACCAGCCATAGTTCTTCCATTAGGCAAATACAGTGCCTCTATAGCACATTTACATTTTTTAGTAGATAACTTCTCAAAGGACAAACATTTATTAACTAAATCTGATTTAAATTCAATTGATAAAATGAACTATCGAGCCGCTGAGAAAATGTGTTCAAACGAGGTTATCAATTTATTAAAATCTATTCCTGACACAGATGGTACTGCTGCGTATTGGTGATGTAGTTTGTCATTTCGGCATTCAACAATCAAAGTTTGAGCGTTCAAGATCGTGTATATAAGTTATGGTTTGCAGTGTTTTTTCTAAGACAATGGAAAATATGGATTAAAAATAATAAATTTTACAATTGCACTGCAAATTTTATATCCCTTAATTCATATTATTGTATTGAGTTGAATGCTCATGCACTTATTCAGCTTATAAATACACCAGATTTAATACCTGAGTTGTTTGTACCGTGGCTATATAGTTCCCAGCCTTGTGAGCAGCTATTTAGGGCTACAAGACCTTTAACATCAACATTTAACACTGTAGTTAATTTCAGTGTTAAAGAGCTATTGAACCGTGTTAAACGTATTGAAATTTTGAACACAATATCAAATGAACTATCCCAACCAGATAATACTAAAGGAAAGGACAGCTTTAGATTTCCAAGAGGTATGAATCAGTCGTTAGTATCATCAAATTCTCTATCAAATGTACATATAGACAACTTCAATACGAATAATCTAGACATTATTATAAAAGATGCATTAAAAGATTGTAGAATATTATTGATTAAACTTGGTATGATAACTAAGGAAGATATTATACATTTTGACGAACAAATATTTAATCTTAATATTGGTAAGACCTCGGGTAAAACTCTTGGTAAAACAGCTGAGAATACCAACCATGTTAGTCATGCATCAGATGACAGTGAGGATGAATCAAATGAAAATATTGCTGAATTAAAAAACAATAGCTTAAACAATGATAAAGATTTTGACTTAGATGAAAACGATCGTGCTTTAGATTTATGTAATTTGTCTTCAATAGATAACATAGGTGAATTTTTAAATGTAAAAGATTTTGAAAAGCAATTTAATGAAAAAGGATATGTAGACTTTGATAATAGTCCATTTGTTCAAATAAAAATAAAAAATAAGTCAATGGTTATAAAAAAAAGTACTCTATGTTGGTTGTTAGACAATGAAAAAGATTTAGTGAGTACTGATCGCCTACGTAGGTTTATTCCTGTTGTCTCAAAAAATGATAGTGAATTAATAACCTCTAAGAAAATAACTATTAACGATCGAGTGCATATTGGCGATTGGGCTATATTTAAGGTAAATAACACTATGTATGACAAAATAAATAATCAAAATAATGAAAATTTCAATGGAATTATTATTGGTAGAATACTAGCTTTTGGATATATTAATAAGCGGAAAAAAGGTTTTAGTAGACAATACATATTATTGAAGGAAGACAATTTAGATGAAGTAGGCTGTCGCTGCAGTTGGTATATTTTAAACGAATCAGGCATATTATGTTCGTTTGAAAAAAGTGACAATGTGTACCAGTGTATGAGCTCATACAAATTTTCTATTTCTAGTCCATCCATAAAAAACACTGAAAATGAACAATTAGTATTCAGCTTAAACGATAAGTTATATAAAGATTTAGAACATCAAATAAATAATCTTGTAAATAATACAACTGGGGTATATTGTGCCATAGCTGATGGTAATTATGCATCTGATCTTTCATCTCAATCTTTATGTAGTAATAATAATATCTTAAGCAATTCAGATGGTACTGATCAATCAACAGATGATAATCTTTTATGTTATAATGAGAATAATCAATCAGACAATGAAGTACATGACGAACCTCAAAATATCGGTATTGAAGAAATAATATATGAGCAAGTTATTTGGGATTTAATTAAAGCTGGTGTATATTTATTAGTTGACTTTATAGGAGGACTACGTAAAAAAACACATTACAAAAATGTATGTGTGGTTCAATCAGTGGATCAAGACGACGGTGATATAATAGTTATGGGCCTAAAAAAAAATGACAGTTTTGGAACAGAGTTCTGCATTAATGAAAAGGATGTTTCAACTATTAATATAGAAATGGTAATTGCCATTTTACCAAATCCAAAATTCATTATCAAAAACAGGAAAGTAGTTTACCAATTTCCTGGGTATGTTTCTATAAATGAAAATTTAAAAAAATAATTTTATAAACCAAAAGGCTAGATTTTTATTTAATATTTAATAAGCTCACCAAGACTGCATAAATATTGTTATTATTATTTATTTTTTATTTTAAACCAAAAGGCTGGATTTTTATTTAATATTTAATAAGTTCAGCAAAACTGGAAAAATATTGTTATTACTTTTTTTTTATTTTAAACCAAAAGGCTGGATTATTATTATTTTTGTAAACAATTTTATATTATCTATAAGTTTATTATGAATTATGTTTTTAAACTAAAATGATTATTATGTTATAAAATAATTAAATGTAGTTTTTAATACTTAACTACAAATTTTATTAGCAATCAAATCAGACTTTTTTTTATATTATTTGCAATTTGAAATTCACTGAAACAAAACCCTTACCTACTTGAATATTATAGTTTTTAATTAAAAAATATTGTTTATACTAGAATTTATCATCTAAAATGTCAATTTTAATTAAAAACTTTTTGCAACATAAGTTTCTGTTGTACCGAGGGGAATTTTATCAATATTAATTTTTACCAATTTTTCTAAAATCAAAAATACTTTTATAAATTTAAAAACATTAGGTATTTGTTTATTATTTATAATCGGGATAAATAGGTTATGAAATTATTACTGGATATAAATATAATAAATTAATAATTAATAGGTAGGTAGGAGGTAGGTATTATATCGGTTATACTTATGTTATTTTAGGTGATTTCATTGTAAATACATTGAACAAATCATAACAATTATAAAGCAACATTTTTTTAATTGTAACTCAGTACAATGGTAATCATTGGTAATCACGGAAATCATATGGTAATCACGGAAATCTTGTGGTAATCACGGAAATCTTTCGGTAATCACGGAAATCATTGGGAAATCATAGAAATTATGGTAATCATTGGGAAATCATGGTAATCTTGAATCTGGTGTACACAATTTGTGCCAGTGATTGAGTTTAACTATAGCTTAAAAAAGGGGGAGGGCGTCAAAATCAGGAAAAAAAATGATCAGTTAGGTTATTGTTTGCTATGACAATCAACAAGTCACAGAGGCAGACGTTTGACCGAATTGGATTGCTTCTGCCGGTACCCGTGTTCACACACGGACAACTGTATGTTGCATTTTCAAGGGTGAGGAACGCTCAATCTGTCAGAGTCGGCATGTACGATGATGGCAATGGGCGGTTTGTTACAAAGAACGTTGTGTACAGGGAAGTACTACCAACGGAGTAACAGGTATGTAGGCAACAGTGAAATTGTTCACAAAAAATAATTATGTATATTATTATTTATTATATATTTATAAATTTATTATATTAATAGTAATACATAACAAAAAATAAGTTTATGTTTGACTATACTTTAAAGGCTTTTAAAAATATTATATTGATCATTAATTCATAATTTTATACAATTTAAAACATTGAATACCTCAATTATATTTTTTTATTTACATAATATCTAATACAATGCATGTATTTATAATAAAAATATGTATAAAAAAAATACAAAGAAAGATAATAAATATAAATGGTAATTATACCTATAGCAATATTTTAAATTGCATTTTTTTTTTATTTATAAATAAACACTTCGACCACATAGGTCATTGGCCTAGAAAAGAACAAAATTAGTTATATAAATTTAATTTGTAACATGCATTTTGTATATAATATGGAATTATAGTGATCAGGTTCCCATAAGAATTGAGGTACATTAAATTAGTGTATACCTACACTATAGTATGATAAATATATTAAATATGTCATCACACACAACCAAGGTGTTGTGTATTGCTCTAAATTGCATGTTATGTACAATTTACATTTTGCCATTCGACTTTGTTATTATGTTTATGCATACAATATGCAGTAGGTAATATGCTATAATAGTAGTAATCAGTCACGATGACATCAAATTAGAATAAAAATGTTTGATAAATAATATTAATAATAACAATAAATAAGTTTGAATTTGACTTTAATGTATTGCCTGAAGTATTTATATTAATAATGTAGACTATTTAAGTATAGTTTTAGAGGATTTAAATTTCTGAATAAATTTGGTTAATCCAAAAATTATATTATTATATTATTAAATTAATATTACAAATGAATGTAATGCACGTAAAATATTACAATATGTCAAAAGATATTGTTCGCAAATGCATGTAAAAGACAATTAATAAAAATATCCAACTCTCATTACATACGAAATATATTAATTACACAACAAAAATAGTGCTTAACGCAAAATTCGTTGCGGATCGGAAACGGTTTAAATGCTCGAGATTTGACGTAATCTAACAACTCAAACTGTAGTCGATAGGTTTAGGCGTTAGGACCCCATGAATAAGATAGGCAGGTATAGCAAGATCGAATCCCGCGCCGGCGGAATTAGCGGCGGCGCATGCCGTAACAAGCCTCCCTGATTTTTTGCATTTTTTTCTCGATTTTTTCAGAAATATTTTGTTTTATATTTATTATGAATAATGTATATAATAAATACACGATTAAATTTACTTCCGTATTTACAGTTACTTTTTCTGTAAATTAATAGAATAAATTACAAATTGTAACTCTCGTGTTACGAATGTTGTTAATATTGTATATTCAATACGTAATATACAATTCAATACAATTTTACCTATGCGCCCACATTGTCCGCGATTCGACGCAATCGGATTGCTTACTTGATTACTTTAGTTGTGTATCATAATTGATTTTCCCCGTTGATTGATGACTACTAAAATTCAACACGCGATTTACCTCTGACTTTTTTACGAGCATATCAACACCCGACTATCGACTTCCGAGGGAACATGACAAAATGTATAAAATATATTTGTACATAACATATTTCGAAATGAGAATTAATGAAAAGTTCTTAATATTTCATCAATTCCGCCCACAAAGTCCGCGATCCGACGAAGTCGGATTGCCTACCTGTTAGGTTTATTTGCGTGTAAACTGATTTTTACCAATAGATAACTGATAAAGTATTTAACATTCAAAAACTCACTTTGACTTAAAATATTTTACCAACAAAACAGCATTCGCCTAACGATTAATAGGCAATAACATTGCTTTAAAAAACTTTTACGTTGCAGAATTTTTTTATTTTAAATACATACAAATACAATAAATGAATGCATAAGATTTACTTCCATATAAACAGTTTGCTTTACTGTGAATTACTGATTAATAAATAATACCATTGTCATAGTGCATGCGTTGTACACTCAATAGTCAATTCATATAATATTTGATCCATGCGCCGACATTGTCTGCGATCCGACGCAGTCCGATTGCCTACCTAGCTGGTTTAGTTTCCCTTAACCCTTTATAGGGCATTAGTTAAAATGTGAGCAGAAATGGATAGAATTTTCAGGATAACATAACTATAGATAGAGGATACTAAAATAAATAAATAAAAAAACATATTTGTATTTGCAGGGGTTGAATTGGGGGTGGGAAGTTATGGGAAATTATTTCCCAATGACCGTTCTGCTCATACAATACTTCTATGTGGGTACAGGGAAATTATTTCCCACCGACTCTGATATTCAAGAAACTAATTTTATGTATGAATTACTATAAGAAATTAATTATTTATTTTTTAACAAACATAAATATGAATATGAATGACTTCAACATTGTATTTAAAAAAGTTTTTAACAAATTTGCATACTATATAAATAAAAAATACTCTACTTATAGGTATGTACTTGATGTATAAAAAAAAAATTGAACTGACTTAGTAAATTAATACATTCTTTGTTTATAAACTAAGCTTGTCTACATCAAATTGTAATGATAACAAATATACAATACTATAAAATATATAAAAAATTATACCAACACAGGTAGGTAATCATTAAAAAATAATTAACAAAAAACATAATTTGCATTTTTATAGCAATACATTTGGTTTAAAATAAGTTTTTCCTTCTAATAAAAATATTTTTAAATAATAAAAAATTAACAAATCATATTAGAAACATAAATATAAATAAATACACAATCAAATTTATAAAATATTGTGTTTGTTTCTTACAAACTATATCACACATTTTCACTTTTGGTTGTAAAAATAGGATTAAAATATATAATAAAATAAAAATAAGAATTATTCATGATATTTAGCAAAACAGTCTTTACACAAAACCTTATCACAAGTGTCACAAGCCATATTGGATCGCTTTTCTTTGGACTTACTGCATGACACACAGCGGCGATATGTACTTATTTTTATTGCCAAATGTTTTCCAGAAATTTGAACAGAACCAGTAGAATCTTTACGTTAATTACTCATAGGGGAAATGGTAGGTCGTCTTTGCCGAGATGAAAAATCTGATATTAACTGATCAGTTAGTTTTGATCTAAATTCTAAATGACTCATGTATTTTTTTTTCATAGCATTACAACTTTCTTTATAAAGTAAAAAAGAGTTGACTATTGTAGTATCCAACATATAATAAAACAATTTTACCCACCATCGTCTTGATTTTTGGCTAACACTATAAGCAGACATATACTGGTCAAAGCGGTCAACTGCGCCCATATAACGATTATAATCGGCTATACTTGATGGACATAAAATAGGTGTCCTTTGTCCTCTAGAATTGGTTCTTAGAACAATTTCTGTTGCAGAAGCATTATGCATATTGCTAACAACAGTGACTGGTTTCTTACCTCTATCTTTCCATCTTGAAATACTCACATCACCACTTTGAGCAAAATCTGTATCACCCATTTTGAAGTCTTTATCCTTCTTCATAATATCTTTTGGATACATTTTTTTATTTACTCGAAAAGTACCACATGCAAATAAATCATTTTTATGAAGCTTATCTATCAGTGGAATACTAGTGAAAAAATTGTCAAAGTACAAACAACATGATTTGTGTTTTAAATTTTGGGTCAGATCTAATACTACATTTTCTCCAAGGCCGAATTCTGTTTGATTTGAACTTTTTTTCCCAGTATAAACATCAAAATTAATTAGGTACCCATTAGAAGAATCTGCCATTGCCCAAACTTTAAATCCTCTTTTTATAGGTTTCAATGGCATGAATTGCTTCATGGTTGATCTTCCTGTAAAGGCTACCATACTTTCATCTATTGCTAATTGTTTGGACGGAGTATACAAATCCAAATAAAATTGTTTTAAATGGCTAATTAAAGGCCTTACCTTATATAGTTTATCAAAATGTTCAGTATTTCGAGGTAGCATTTGTAAGTTATCATTTAGGTGTAAAAACCTAGTTAGTTTCAAAAATCGTTTGACTGTCATAACTTTTGCTACTCTTTCACAGAAGAAGTTTGGATCATTAGACCAATATGACCGAATGCTGGGTAACGAATGGTAACCCATAAATATAACAATACCAAGATATGCTCTAACTTCTTCTGGAGTTGTGTCCAAAGGCACATTTTTTTGGGAAGCATATAAATTTGACTCTGTAACTATTTTATCAATAAATGGAAGAAATATTAGTTCCCAAACATCCAAAGGACTCTTTTTATATAAATATGGATCGACAGGACCTTTTTTCGCTCTATAACGAGAATTCAAATATTTATCAGGTTGATTACCAATTTTGGAAAACTGTAATGGATAAGTGTTAGTGTTTGTTTCAATTTCCTTAGTACTTAGTTCATCTATGTCACTATCTTCAGACTCCTGATGGGCATTGAAAATAGATAGCAGCTCATAATCATTGTCTCCATATTGTGTATTATTAGTATCTTCTAAGACAAAATCTTCATCAAACTCTTCACCAGCAATTTCATTTTCATAATCTTAGAAATAAAAATATATTTATAACTACTGATTATATACAATAAAAAAAAATTAATTAAATTTTGTTTACCTAATGAAGAACATACTTCTGGTACTTCAGGTACTAAAGTATTAGTAATTCTGGAAGATCTTGTTCTTGAAGATATAGAAAAAGAAGGATTTTGAATACCATAATCTAAAAAAGGGATTTTTTCAATAACCAATACAAATTTAAAAAAAATTACATTGTAAGTTTACCTGGTGAATTAGAAATTTCAATTACTTGAGTAGGCTCTATTGATGTTGATGCTATTGGCTTAAAACCTTCAAGAAAATCAAATGATGTATTTTCACCTAAAAGAAAAAATATATATATATTGATTTGTTTTGTTTCCTATATAAGCAAATTGTATCATGTGTTTAGCTTTACTATAATATTATATTATATTTTTCATTGAAGTAACACAAAAAAAATGTATCTAATGTTACAGGACTAGGGGATGACGAAGGCATAGATTCATTCAATATTTCTGTTTGATTAATTGTATGTGATCTTAATTTTTTGTCTGAAAAGAAATTTTATTTATTTAAATATTTATCAAGTATTAATTTTTATAAGTGTATAATATACTATACTATAAATTATAACATACAACTATTCAATAATTTGAATTACAAATATTATAATACATAGTTAGTTATAAATTATAATTGCATAATATGTATAATACATACATTGTAAATTTGTAAATAATAATAATCTAACAAAAATAAACTTACTTTTAACTGTTTGAACATATGGTAAATTATCCTCAGCATCAGAATCACCTCCTAAGTCTGAATCAAAAGCCATATCATCAGATATTTCATTGAAAAATGCAATAATATCTTCGTCCGACAATTTCTTATTCATCTAAAAAAACTTTTTTATTATTTTTTTTGTTTATTTTATTGAAATATTTAGTTAGTGATGTATTTTTTCATTTGAAGTTATACATATTCTTAATCTGTAGATAATAACGAATTAGATTATACTTACTTTAAACTTTTTAAGTCAAAGTTTAGTGTACTATTATTGACTTTAAAACGATGCTTAAATAATCACGGCAAAATTGATTATCTTTTAATCAACCGTGAAAAAATAAATAATAATGAACAAATATTAATGATAACATTATAAAAACGCGCGTATTCTAAATTATCATTCAAAATAATCAGTTATTTAAGTTTTCGTCTAGAACATTCGATAAACTATGATAAATTAAAAATAAACTGAAGTGTAGTAAATATGATGTGTACCGTATGGGCACTGGGAAATAATTTCCCACTAGTTTAATTGTAAACCTATATTTTAAAAACAGATGGCGTTGTATGCAATATAAAGTTATGACTAAATACTGAAAAAAATTACCGATTTTTCCATATGCATATTGTATTTTACAGTTCTACATATAACAAATTACAATTTTTTTTCATTAGTGGGAAATTATTTCCCTTTACCCTATAAAGGGTAGCTTTTTGCAATTTGAGTTCATACAAAATTCTGATTTCATTTATTGCGCCAACATAGTCCGCAATCTGACGCAGTCGGATTGCCTACCTGGTGGGTATAGTTGCATTGAATTTATTTTCACAAGTGATTATCGATTATTCAACGCTCAAACGACAACATTCGACTTGAACATTTTTTCCTACTTTCTATGGCAGGAGGTTAGACAATCCGCCGTAGAGCGGATTCCCCAGCCAGGTATCGATTTACACCGGTCGAGGGCTGATAGCTAGACACACTGATAGTAGAAAAGTCTACGTCTCAATCTCAACTTTCAAAAACTTTTCACGTTCGAAAGGAGACCGCCAAACAATCGAACGTCTTATCAATTCTCGACAACACCCGCCTTATCATCCCGATAGAAGACTCGCAGTACCACCAAATCTTCCTTTTTTAAAATCAATCTGCTTTCAAGCTCTTCCATCCATCCTAGGATTTCACTTACAACGAGTTTCACCCAAAGCGAGTTTCACGGGCCACTAGTCTAATATAATAAAACGTGAAGACTTTTCCTTTTGTCCGCCAGTCGCCGACGCAGCAAATTGCAGAGAGCCAATCGTAAATTAGAATTTTTTTCTCGGCACGTTATCACCTTTTTGCGTTATCACCGACGGCTTCAGTTTGTCAGTTTGTCACTGCCGTCGCCCTTGCCGACCGCCTCACGAATTTTGAAGCCCTTTTTCGTTTTGTGGACACGTTATATTATCACGGCATATCACCGCCGCCCGCCGTTATTATGTATCGCTTTTTCGAAAACGTCTACTACTCTCAATAATGCCGACCTGAAGGCGTTTTTCGACCCCGCGGTCGTGATTTTCGCCTACTTCGCGTCTTTTTACGGCCGGTAGTGTGCCCGTTGTTTACGTGTTTGTTGTTTTGACGTCGCGATCGCGTTTACTCAGACGGCCGCCGACCGGCGTATGACTGTACGAGGTCTGTACTCGGTATATACAATATATATTAAAATGTTTTTCGATGTGTGTTTTATTTCTCTGTACGTGTTGCAGTCCTACCGTTCCGGATACAAGTCATTTCGTAGCAATCGTTCCAGACCGTCGACGTCGGAGATTGTTTTTTTCCACGCGTCAAAGGCTGTCAAGGTGTGTATCTATTTAAATATCTCACTAATGTTTGGGTATACTACATTAGTCTGTAATCATAATGTGTGTTGCAGGTTTATGTGCAATCGTCGTAAGAGCAGAGACATTCATTTCGTCGCGCAGCGTTGATTTACTCATGTACTACACGATATGGTTAAATTACTGTTTTTGATTCAATAAATTGCATTATATCATTTATTATTTACATTGTATTATCCTTTGTAACTCAACCCTTAACACCATTAGATTAGTATTTAACCTCGGGTTGTGGTATGTGCCACAAAAGTGTTTGTCGACGATGGAGTACTCCAAACATGTAATACTATGGAGAGTATATATTTTCATATATATAAAACCACACAGACGAATTTGGTTTTTTTTTCTTTTTTTGAGTTAGTCAAATAGTTACATTTATTATTTAAATGTTAATAGGTCATAGCCTCATAGGTGAGTATATTATTATTATTAAGTATATACTCTTATCTACCAAATATATTTACGTACCTATTGTTGTATGTATCAGCATATATTATTTTTTTGAACCGAGCATTATTATTTTGCCATTTGACTTTGTTGATATTAAAAAATAGTATAATAGTATATTCAGTTTAGAATAGTATGTAATAATTTATTATAACAATTAAGCAAGGCTGGGCATTAACGAGTTAAAAAGTTAAAGTTAAGTTACTTAACGAGTTACTTTTTTTTAAGAAGTAACTTCTATCTTAACGAGTTACTTTATTTTATAGTCACGTTAAGTTATTTTTTTTTCTTTGTACGAACCCCAAAGATTTATTATAGCATTTTGTGTAATAAAAAAAAAAAAAATAATAACAATAATTATTATGTTAAATATAAATTATTCTGCTATATAATATTATTATGTTATTTGTAAATATTTAACTTTAGGTGTAAATGGTGTAATTATAAGTTTTATAAGAAAAAAAAAGTAACTTATGTTTAACTAAGTTAAGTTACTTTTTTTCCAACTAACTTGTAACTTTAACGAGTTAAATAAAAAAGGAAAGTAACTTTTAACTTTAAACTTAACTTAACGAGTTAAAAAAAATAGTTAACTTGCCCAGCCTTGCAAATAAGATTGAGTTTGAATTTTATTTGTGGCCTAAAGTGTTTATATTGAATATAATATCGTATAAACATAATTTTACAGGCTTTAAGTTATTGAATAAATTATATTTTTATCATCATATTGTTAAACACCTACATACCTACCTAAAATATAACATGATACATTTGTTTATACATGAATACATATTATATAGTTTGAAGTAAGTAATATTATATTATATTAATTGATATGTTAGTAAACAATAAAAAAAAGGCACTTTAATAAGAATATATTCGAGTCTCATTACATACGTACTATACGACTTCATGGTAAAACATTGCTAAACGCAGAATTCGTCGCGGCTCGGAAACGGTTTAACTGCTCGAGATCTGGCATCGGTTTCCAACTCAAACTGTAGTCAATAGGTTAAGGCGTTAGGTCCCAATGTATAGGTTAGGCAGGTGTAGCAAGAACGAATCCCGCATCGGCGGTTCGATTGGGCGGCGTATGCATTACACGGCCGCCCAGATTGTTTTCATTTTTTTTTTCGATTTTTTTTACGCAATTTTTATATTAAAATTATTTATTATTATTTTTATTAATTATTTTATTTTATATTGAATATATATATATAATAGCTGAACCTTATAGCAACATATTTTCCGCATTTTTTTTTTTTTTAGATTATTGAATTATAATTTTCATTAAATTATAATATTATTCAATATACCGTATGCGCTGTAAACTTAATAAATAAAATATATACCTTTTTATTATTTAACCTCATTATTATTATTACAGTATATCATAGCAGGCTAAGTCTAGAAATCCTAATTATAAGATGGTACATTTAAAAATCTAAAATTCGCTTTGTTTTATATTAATTAAAAAAAAAAAATAATAAAGTTGATTACGATTTTATTTTACGTAAGTATTTATTGCAATCGTCGCAAGTCCTGTAATTTGTCGACAGCGGTGTACCTACATTTAATCTCTAAAGTCTAATATAAAAGTGCTATAATACATCAAAAGACTATCTTATCTTCGACAAGTTATACCGATGTAACATATTATTGTACATCTATTTATTGTTTATTCGTTGGTAAATTTCCTATATGACTATATATATATTACCTACACGTATTTTATTTTTTTGTACATTATAGTTAAGTCTGTTGCAAATAAAACCAATATCACTATTATAGTAAACGCCAAATAATATTAAGGACAAATAATCAAACAAGACTAATTTAGTAACAAAACTGATGTACAGAGTCGGACTGGCCCGGACCGCTAGTCCGCAATTGCGGACGGGGCCCCGGCTTAATTATGGTGATTGGGGCCCCCTGGTTTTGTACCTACTAATATTTTTATTATTCATTAATTCGCAGAGTAAATATAAATACAAAATAAACATTTTTTTTTCAAATCTGGAAACGTATTTTTGTTTACAATTTTGAAATGTTAATTAATTATTAAAATAATAGCATTGTCATTCTACGAATTTAATAGCCGTCTATATGACTATACACATACAAACAAATATTATTGGTTATAAATAGTGTAAATTAAGATCATTGATTTCTCAAGATATTATGGAAGCTATGTTAATGATAAATATTGAAAGAGATTATGTTGTTGATAAGGAAATTGTTGTAAATACTATTGCTACAAGTTCAACTAAACTATCAAGGTTGGTTATTGATTTGAGATGTTATTCAATATTCATATTATGTATTGTCTAATTTGCTTTACCTTTTATATCTTTAATATTAATTTAAAAATAATATAATAATGTTTAATATTATATTGCAAATTACCCCAAACAATTGTTAATACAGAGCACATAAACGAAGCTGTGTAAAAAAAAAAGCGGGTGAGTATCGCTCTGCTGTATATTAGGGGGTGGGGTGGACCTCGGACTAGGGTAGGTTAAATTTGAATGCAATGATAGGTATCATTGTATACGAAAAACGATTCTGAACGGAGATGATTTGTCAGTTTAGGATATATTATATTTAAATATTGTCATACTTTCTATTTTGAAACAAATTCAAACATTTAAGTAAAAGTCTCAAGATCCTACGTTTGGTAATTTTTTAAAAAATACAAAAATCGAAAATTATTTTACACGTGTATTTTTGATTTCAAATTAAAATTAAAACTTTCAACACTCGTAAAATTTTTTAAATGGAATAATCCTCAAACTTTTTTATAATTATTCTAAGCTTAACTTATGGACAGCATAGTATTAAATTTTCAATTCTTAGCTTTTGATAGTAAAATATTTATAAATTTTTAACTACCAAATAGTTAAAAATAATCATGATTTTGACGAATAATTTTTGTCAATATTTGAACTTCAAATGCTAATAAAAAAAAATTGTGCCTATGTATTTTTATAGTTTTTGAATGAGAATTAGAACAAGTTATGTGAACCCTTCAATTAAATTTTCAGGTAATTTGTCCCAGCTAAATTTTTTTATCAACATTTATAAAAAAAAAATTGATTATTTCAAATGCCTATAAATAGCTCGAAAAAAGTCAATATATTTCGAAAATCAATTCACGTAAAGAAAATGGTAATCTAAATAACTGGTAAAATTTTCAAGTATTTATGACTTATACTCTTTTAATAACAACAAATATCAAAAATCGTTTGAGGCTAAACCGTTATTTAACGCGGTTTTGTAAAAATTTAAATTTCAAACACTCCTAAAAAATTTTTGTCTCAGTTCGGTAGAGTTTTTTTTACAGATATTTGAAGAAAAATTTATGGAGAACCTAGTACCAAAATTTCAAAACTAAGTTTAAAAAAAATATTTTAACATAAACATTTGGTGAAAATTTCAAGTATTTACAGTGATTAGTTTTTGAATTATACAACCATATAAAAAAATCGATTTAGTCGAAAACTGGTTTTGCGTAAAAATTCCCGTTTTTCTGTCATTTTTTTTTTGTTTTTCTCGATTTTTTAGAAAACTGTTGGAAAATGTTTACGTTTAACCCTCATAATGCACCTATAGGACATCCACTTTGCCATCGGAAACCACCCCCAAAGTTTGAAATTGAAGCATTATTTCGACTATAGTTATGCTGTACACAGACACAAAAAAAAAACACACATCATTGTAAAATCAATACATTCATCACTCCGTTTAGAATCTAAAATGTATTATTATAAAAATAATGTACTTATTGAAATTTGTAAGTTGTAATTAAAATAAATATGAAACTATGACACAATTTAAATCGGTGTTTTTCTTTATAATGTTTAATGTCACAGGTGGTGTAATTTTTTTTCCGGGCTAATCAAAACATTTGTCATTTGCCTATTAGGGCCTTAGGGGCCCTTTTTTCCAAATCGCGGACTGGGCCTTTTCGAGCCAGTCCGACACTGATCATGTAAGGACAAAAGTATTTATTAGGTATTAGGTACGTTTATGTTAAATTTGCTCAAAAGTAATAAATAAATTATTAAATGAACAATAATGATAATTAAATTATTAATCATCAGTAAGCTCGAGTTAGATATGAATTATGACCTCAATGATTGAGAAATGATGTAGATCATCTTGTATGAGCATTAGTATTTAATTTTTTTGATAAATTATGAATATTATATAAAATGGTGTATAGATTATTAAACACATTATGCTCATAATACATAATAAAAAAACACAGTGTAAACAGATATTCTAAATTAATACATCAAAAAGACTATAAATAAAGGTATTCAAGTCTCAAAACACTCGAATTATACGAATCGCATGAATAAAGCTGCAGTGCATAACAAAAAATTCGTGGCTGGTCGGAAACTGTCTAAGTGCTCGAGATTTGCCACCAGTTTTCAACTCAAACTGTAGTCGATAGGTGTTTAGTCGTTAGATCAAATAGGGCAGGGGCTAATGATCGAATCCCGCTCCGATGGACATTTCGGCGGAGCTTTAATTAACACTGCAAATCATTTTTTGCATTTTTTTTTCTCATGTTATTCTAATTATTATTTCATATTATTATTATTTCATATTATTATTATATTATATTATTATTCTTATTTATATTTTATTAAATAGGAGATTGACTTGGCAAAATTAATTACACTAATAGGTACATTGCCATTATTGATTTGATTTTAAATATTGGTCAATTTGGCACCGTTTTACAATATACTTTAATTTCAATTTGCAAATATTATGTAGTAGGTACATTTTTATATACATTTTACATTCTTATATAAGTTAAATCAATCAAAACATGTGCTTAATTGAAGCGCTCAGTGGAACAACAGGGCAAGTCCATTTTATCAAATTGTCCAGAAAAAGAAAAAAACGTTTTAAAAAAGAAATTTTTAAATATTTTTTTTATCAATTATAGTTTTTTTTTTATTTTAAAGTGTTTCAAAAAGTAACTTTAATAAAATGTTAATATTTTGGTGCTAGCCAATTCTATTTAAGCATAATGAAAAAAAAATAAGGACTTGCCCCTATTTTTGCTAATACGATTTTATTTACTTAATTTGAATATTTTTTTTATCATACACAAAGTCATATTGTTAATACCAATAATAGTTATTTTATTTCAAAGAGTCACCAGAGAGTAACTTTAATAAAATAATGTCAATATTTTAGCCCTAGCCAATTCTATTTAAGCATAATGTAAAAAAATAAGGACTTGCCCCTTTTTTTGCCAATAAGATTTTAATTAATGAATTTAAAATATATTGTTTATTTCATACATGAAGTAACATAATAAATACCAATAATAGTTATATTATTACCAAGTGTCACCAGAGAATATAACTTTTAAAGTGTTTTAAATATTTTAATCTTAGCATATTATATCCTAAGTCGAGTACAAAAAGTAATGTGCTTACCACCTTTTTTCTAATATTTTTTTTAAAAAAGTTTTTAATAATAAACTATGTATTACATAGTACTAATGACTCTGAAAATTATTCTTTGACTTCAGGTAAGAATCATCAAATAATATTTTATTAGATTTGTTTACAGCTTAGATAAAAGTTAATTTGGATTTTTATTTTCATAGAATTGTTCATGTATTATTAAATATTTATTTAGATTATGTATACAAAGTATGAACGTTTAGGAAATTAATAATACTAATACTTTGATGAAGAAAAGTGCCAACCTATAGAATATTTTATTGGCCTCCAACGTCTACTTTCTGTGACTTCTGAAGCTATATTTAATAGCTTATCAATCCAAATCTCTAATTTAAACATTGAATGGAAGTCAGTGATAGCAGTTTGTTTTGACGGAGCATCTGCAATGTCTGGGAAATTTAATGGCGTACAAGCAAAAGTTAAAGAACTTAATCCAAACATTTCATATGTTCACTGTTATGGGCATTGTTTGAATTTGGTATTAGTTGATTGTTTGGGTAGTAAAAATCGGGTAATATTTGATTTTTTTGGGTGTGTCCAATTAATATACAGCTTCATAGAAGGAAGTCCTAGTAGACATGCTGTTTTGGAACGTATTGTCAAAGAAACAAATATTAAATTGAAAACACTTAAGTCTCTGTCGACTACAAGATGGGCTTGTCGATCTGAATCAGTTTCAGCAATAGAAAATAATTATAATTCTCTGTTACAATGTCTAAAAGAAATTTCTGAAACAATAACACAACCTGATGTCAGAGTAAAAGCAAATGGAATAATATTCCAAATGAAAAGCTATAACTTTATTTTTGCGTTATATGTGATGAAACCTCTTTTGGCTCAAATTCAAATAGTGAGTGCTAAATTACAGACTGCCAATTTAAATTTGTTATCTGCTGTAACAATTGTTCAAGCATTAAAGAAAAGTTTAATAAGTCTAAGAAGCGATGAAGATGAATATTCTAAACTGTATAATAAAGTTCTCGATGTATGTAATGCATATCAGATAGAAATACCTAATGTCAAACATAGAAGAGTATCTAATAAAATTGATAATAACCATACTCAGCATTTTAGTTTAGATAAAAAAAGTGAAATGAAAACTACTGTTTATTATGTTGTATTAGATGATCTATTCAACGGCTTAGAAAACCGTTTCAGTCAAGAAACATTAAATCTTATAAATTCTTTAAGTTGTATGATGCAGCACAAAATAGAAAGTTCAGACATTGATATTTTTACTAAAAAGTTTGATTTACATAGAGATGAATTTGAAGGTGAACTTAGACTAATTCGTTCTATTCCAGATTTTGAAGGAGGAACTTCCAATAATACAATACACAAATGGTTGGAAAAATTATCAACTCTTGGAAATTTTATAAATGTTCAGAAAACATTAAAACTTTTTACAACAATCCCTGTTACAACATGCTCGTGCGAGAGAGCATTTTCAAAACTTAGTTTAGTAAAAACTAAACTAAGGAGTCAAATGAAGCAAAACCGATTAGATTCTATGATGATGATTTTTGTAGAGCAAGAATTGGCATCACAAATCAATCCAGACGATATAATTGATGAATTCAAGTCTATGTACCCAGGTACACGTCGTCTTGAATTATAGAATTATAATTATTATGTAATTACGATTACTATATTGAATTATTATTACATTTTATAATGTATACAATTATTATTAACACAACTAATATAACTTTTAAGAGAAATAAAATTATTAAAATTATTATTAATTTTTTTTTTTATTAATCCTGACCCGAATTGTTATGTGGCTAGGTAACATACTGAAATGTTCAATCTGTTTTTACTATGCACCCTCAGCAAAAATATCCTGTGCACGCCTATGCTATGTAATATAATCTGTTTATAGAATATAAGAATATTTAATACTTAACATAACAAATAATACAAAATATTATAAAACATAAACATTTTCAGTCTTTGAAAATCTATAATAATTTATAATAATGTATTATGCACAAGTAAAAAAAAAATAAAAAAAATCTTCTACTTATATATTCATATAATAATAGCAGTAAATTGTTAGTAATATTATTATTTCAATGAAATATATTACATTACCTAGTCATAATATAGATAAATAGATAAAATATTCAGAGAAACATAACCTTAATACATATTACATAATAATATTGTAATACTTCATGTAACAAACAAATAATACAAAATATTAAAAAACATAACCATTTTCAGTATTTGAAAATCTATAATAATATATTATGCACAAGTGAAAAAAAAAATAAAAAAAATCTTCTACTTATATATTCATATAATAATAGCAGTAAATTGTTAGTAATATTATTATTTCAATGAAATATATTACATTACCTAGTCATAATATAGATAAATAGATAAAATATTCAGAGAATCATAACCTTAATTCATAATAATATTGTAATACTTCACATAACAAATAATACAAAACATTAAAAAAAAAACCATTTTCAGTCTTTGAAAATCTATAATATTAATAGCAACAGTAATAAATTAATATTATTTAAATACAATATATTATATAAACCTAGTCATCATCAGAATCTATGGCTGTAGACTGTAGTATTTTTATATTCTGTCTTTAAATTTAAATAGAACCATTGATGTTCTTTAGGAACATATTTAGTAGCTAGCTGCAATACATCATCAAATTTTTCTTTTTTAATTTTTATTGGTTCCTTACACAATTTTGGAATGTCTTCGCCTAAAACTAGTTTTTGTCCGCTTTTTTCTAATATATAATGTTCCTTTGAGATGCCATTTGCTGAAACACTGCAAAAAAGTCCTGCGTCTGTGTATCCAAAATAACGATAAGCCATCACTGTAAATTTTGTTTTATATTTTGTACTGTTTATTACTTTTTTGCATAGTGGTGATAAATAAGCATTAAAGTTATATATCATGTCTTGAGTGACTTGTATGATGTTAAATCTACTGTTGGTATTTTTTACAAGGTCTTCATATTCCTGAGGTAAATATACTCTTTCAACCTTGCGCCTTTTTTTTCAATGTGTCCAAAACAGCGGTCACACGGCAAAAAACTGTGTCCTGGTTCTGGATACCTGTGTTTTATGCTTATTAATTTATTAGTTGATGTACTCACTAAAGCTGAAAGGTACTGAAATAAGACTTTATTTTTGTTTTGAGCACTACAATTATCTGAGAATAAATATAATTGTGTGACTGACTTGCTTAGTATATTATTAATAAAATAATTCAAAAAGCTGATAACTTCATTTTGACCTTTTTTGGCAATAGTTTCGTCATACATAAAATAGTAAGACTTACCAGTTTTTGATGAGTAGATGCAAAAGTTATATAACCACAACTGCCTCTTATAAAACACCTCACCAGCAGGGATATGTGGCAAAGGCAAATTTTGCTGGTAATCAAATGAGATTACTTCTACGGTATCATTTGTTTTAGCCTCTGCTGTTAATTTTTTCAAATCTGTATAAAATACTTCAGCTTTTTGAATATGTAGATCTCGTTCTAATTGAATTTGCTTTTTTTTTTCTTCATTTAATTCAACATCAATAACATTTTTTAGTTTGTCGCAAGTTTGGCATGTATTAGATCTTGGGTAAGCAAAAGAAATTTTAAAATTTGTAGCAAAGTAATTAGCAAAATAACAATACTTTACTATTGGTTTTGACATTCCGGCTTCACCCTTAGAGTAAGCTGCCCAATAAATAGGCTCATATTTTTGTAAATATAATCTGTATATTGAAGCTACTGAAAGGTCTGATGATAGATATTTAGTATCCCCATTTTTAAGTCTACTGTAATGTGATTGTCTAGCAGGGAAACTATTAATGTGAGTGTCAATTTGAGAGCGAATCAATTGTGAATGTACATTTGGACGGTTATTGTGTTTCCCTCTACCATCCTTAGGGCTAAAATCATTGTTTTTTACCTTCTGAACAATTCTATCAGTCACATGTTTACTTACACCAAATATTGAACCAAATGCTTTTCTACAAATATATAGAGTAGTTGAATTAAACTTAACTTTATATTTAGCAGAACAAGTTTTAGGTGGTCTCTCTCCAAGTCTACTTCGGTGACGCTGTACTTTGTGTGTCTCAATTAAACCAGCTAAAAAGGTGTCCTGTTTTGATTTATCAGCAATTGAATTAAAGTAAGAAATCAAATATTGTTTTTGTTCTTCTGGAATTTTCGAAAAGCATGACATCTTACACTTGCAATCAGGACCAGTCACTCTCATAGGTACAATTTTTTTTTTAAAGAAACATACTCAACACCTGTAGCTTTAAGTTTTTTAGAAACATTTTGAGCCCATAAATGTTTGTTAATGATTCTTTTTTTACCTTTTTTTATGACACCCTCTTCAATATCTTCAGCTGTATAAAGATGGTCATCATCATCTGAAGCGTCAATAATAGTTGGTCCAGAATATATCTGTTTCTGACACTCATGCTCATCAGACTCTGAATCTAAGGCTAGTACACCTTCAAACGAATCTTCACTTTCACAATAATTATTAATATAATTTGGATCATCTATTTCATTGTCAAAATCTGAAGAATCGGTCTCGTTATTGTATAAAACTCTAAATACTTTTTCATTATCCATAGCAGTAGCAATTATGTAAATGTATAAAATATGTTCAAAAGAATCAATTTACCTACGTAAAAACTATAAAAATAATATGTTTTAAGTTAAAATATAAAAATATAAAACAAAAAAGTATAAGACTATCATTAACTATTACATTACAAAGATGTATGCTTAAGATAACCTAAATTAAAATTTAGTAATTATTTAATTTTCAAAAAAAATGTATTTATAAAATTATTATTATCGATACAATATTACAATATTATAAAATAATAGTTTATTTGGTAGAATCGGGCAAGTCCGGACATACACGGTTTATGCGCAGAGCTGACAATACCGGGCAAGTCCATTTCAGTGTAGCCAGATAGAAAAAAAAATACGAAAAATTTAATTTTTATATCAAACTAAAGATCTTTTTTTTCTTATCAAAATGCCGCCATAAAATGATTTTGTTCAAAAATGGACTTGCCCTGTTGTTCCACTGAGCGCTTCAATTAAGCCAAGGTTTATCAGGGTTTTATGCAAAATTACTATCATAACTTTCAAGTTTCAAGATAAAAAATATAACACTTTTACAACATGATATAATAAATGGATTGTAGATTATTACACCCACAATACTTACATTGTCCGCGATCCGACGCAGTCGGATTGCCTACTTAAGCGATTTATTAGTGTATAAATCGATTTTTCCAAAACATAGAAAGTTAACACTTCGTTCAACTTAAACTTTTTCCACTATAATACAACATCAACTTTCGACGTTAGGAGGTATAGCAATTCGTCATAGGCGGATTGCCCAGCACAATTATTGATTTGCACTGGTTGATGACTAATTGCTAGACAGTAGACACTCAAGTAACATTATTTTATTTATTTATTTTATTCTCATGCAAAAAAGCACCGGGCAAACGATACGATGTGTATCCAATTCATAATTGCTCAGCGAGGTATCTATTTGCCCCAGTTGAGGACTGATGGCTAGACGCTCAATTACAATTTTGGATATGTTATTTATTTTTTTTACATACAAAAAAGAACCGGGCATGCGACGGGATGCGATATTACACCATATGATGATTGATAGCTAGACACTCAATTACCATTTTTGGTACACATTTAATTTTTTTGAATTCAAACAAGCCCCGGGGCCCGGGCAAGCGTCAATACAAAGTTTTACACCGAATGATAACTGATAACTCACACTCATGTTAATCAACTTTATAACAATTTTAGTGACCGATTTCTAGAAACCCGACTACCATTTCCAACCGAATTTCCCTCGAAACGATTTTTATTCGACCCCCTCGAAGGCGGCTTCTACAAGCCTGGAATCGAGGCACACCAGCCGCTAGTCTTATATTAGGTTTGTTCCAGCATCAGTATTGTAAACAAGTTATCAACTGATGGCAACATTTTTGAATGCGCATGCGTCTAAAATAACAAGTTGGTAACAATAAAATTATATGATCCGCTGGAACACGAATGCGAATGTTTTTATTAGATAATAGATTATTTATACATGCTCTCAATTAGACCGTGATTATACGATATTTCTTATCACTTTCCTACTGTTTAATTTAAATTAAATAACACATTTTAAATTATATTTGTATTTTATATTTGACTATTTTTAAACAATCGCACTGAAGATTCAAGATACGTTGACAAAATAATAATGGAAACCGTTTATGAAGGTTAGTAAAATTTAATTAGATTAATTGAAAATATAAAAGTCTATAATCACTTGAAACACCATATTGAGTGTCACCATAATTATTTTGTCTTAAAGAGGGATACTTAAAAAGGGGGGGCATAAATACTTAATTCATATCATTAATACAACAGATAAGTTAATATTATTCTGAAGTAAATTTACTTTCTTAGTAAATATAATTTATATTAGGTATAAAATAAATATAAGGTAAATTGTACATTTCTTACAAAGTGCAGTTTCAACAAAAATTATACTTTAACAACCAAAGATAGTAAAATATTATTGAAATATAATAGTTTTTAGATTTTTCAATGTAATGTGTTTATCAGTTAAAATATTTTTATTTTTTTTAGAATTGAGTGAACTTATCATAATGCAAAATCCTTCCCAGACTCTAGCTATTCCAAGTCATTCTAATGAATATACAATAATGCAAAATCCTACCCAGACTCTAGCATCATCCAAGTCATTCTAATGAATATACAATAATGCAAAATCCTACCCAGACTCCAGCTATTCCAAGTCATTCTAATGAATATACAATAATGCAAAATCCTACCCAGACTCCAGCTATTTCAAGTCATTCTAATGAATATACACATTGGTCAAGAAATGTTACCCACAGGCTAATTGATGAGTATAAAAAAAAACCATAAGAATGTTGGGAGTAAAATCCGTAGTTTTAAAATTCTATATGAAAATATAGCTACCATCTTAAATACAGAATTTGGACTGAAATTATCAGGTCCACAAGTAAACAACAAGTTTCAAACATTAGTTAGATCATATAAATCTGTTGTTGACAATAATAAAAAAACTGGGAGAGGTAGGAAAAGTTTTGAATTTGAGGAGCAAATGGAAGAAATATTCCAAAAATCCAAACGAATTAACCCAGATATTCTATTAACCGATACTGAGGTTATAAAAAGTACATCAACATCCTGTAATGAGACACCAGTTCTGCAAAGAACTATAGATGAAGCTATAATGTATGAAAAAGAATTTTAAAATATTGGTCCTCCAGGGCCTGTTGAAGATCAGGTAAGAACACCAATTACAAAAACTGTAAGGAATTTAAAGAGAAAAGGTACCAGAACTGATGTGCTTGAAATGATTAGAAACGACAAACAAAAATTTTATGAAAATTATTTAAACATTCAGAATTCAAAACTTGTTGAACAAAAGAGAAAAAATGATCTGCTTGAAAAAAAGAATAACCTACTTAAGGAGTACTTAATCAATAACAGTAGGTAAATCAAATGCTAAATTATTTTTTTATCTTTATTTAAAATATTATGTATGTAGGTATTTAAAAGTTTTTATTGTACACAAAGAAATATGATTTAAGTATGTAAATATTTAATACTTAGCAGTGTTCAATTATTTTAATGTTCAAATTTTGTGTTTGAAGGATTTGTTTAGTTTTTTGTTATTTTTTGTATCTTTATTTTAATTATTAAATATATATATTTTTAAAGTTGTTACTGTACACAAAGACATGTGCTATAAGCGCTCAATTTAATACTTAGCAGTGTTCAATTATTTTAATGTTCAAATTTTGTGTTTGAAGGATTTGTTTAGTTTTTTGTTATTTTTTGTATCTTTATTTTAATTATTAAATATATTTTTTTTTAAGTTGTTATTGTACACAAATACATGTGATATAAATGCTCAATTTAATACTCACAAATGTTATATTATACTTAATTAAAAATGTGCAATTATTTTTATTTTCAATATATTATATTTAATTTGTACTTATTTATTCTATTATATTTTATTTATGTATTTATGACCTGTCACCATTTGTTTGTAATTTTTATTAGTCTTGTGGTATGTTCCAAAAAATTACATATATACAGGGTGTTACACAAAGTATATAATATAGTTTATGTATATTAATAAATTGTTTCTGTATACTAAGAAATATGATTAAAGTTTATGAATTTTGTACAAGGAACACAGGCTATTTTGTCACACCTATTAGTAGTGATGGACACCACTGTGAAATATGCATTGTATTCTACTGATTTTTTTTAATTTAAAAATCTAAATATGGAAAATGAATTGAAGTATTATTTAATAGTTAAAATAAAAATACACAAAAACATATTATGTAATAATTAAACTGTTGTTTTATTAAAATTATGGAAACATTCTATTCATCAATATATTTCTATAGGCTGTTCCTTCAAGGACATCTCCTGCATCATTGTCATCGGCCAGTTGAATGTTATTGACATTATTAATTTCATCTTCACATTCATTCATCATGTGGAATTCATCATCGATCGCCAAGTTGTGCAATACACAGCAAGCTCTGATGAAATGTGCTATGTGTTCAATTTTGCGGAGCTTGCAGTGGTAAAGCTGCCTAAACTTTTGCTTGAGCAAACCAAAACAATGTTCAATAACATACCGACACGATGAAAGAGTTTTATTAAAGTTTATTTGCCGACGGCTCAATCTACCATTATCTTTGAATGGTGTAATTAGATTACGCAGGCAAGGGTAAGCACTATCTCCAAGAATTACATTTTCTTCACATAGAGTTTCCAAGTTAGCAGCCAATGGTGACCTCCTAAAAACTCTAGCATCATGGACCGACCCAGGAAATCCAATGAATACACTCCTTATTTTATTTTTATGATCACAAACTGCTTGCATCTGAAAACAAAATAATCAATACAGGAGAATACAATTATAAGGTTATAAATACATGAATTGAAAAATTTTTTTTTTTATTATAATAGGAATCTGGGTCTGAGGAAGGTTTGTCAATATGTATATGGCACCCATCAATAGCTCCAATGACATTAGCAAATCCTTTTATTTGGAAAAAGTCTCTTGTTTCCTGTTTTTCTTGCTCATTTGGCCAGGTAATCACGGTGCTAGACATATAGCTTATAACATGCGTCAGACGCCTCACAATGCTGAACAGGCTGCTTATTGTTATGCAGAATCTGTCAGCAACATCACGAAATGAGGCAGTCTGATGTCCAGCAAACCAAAGAAAAATTAAAACCTAAAAAAAAAATTAGGTAAGAATTTGAAATTAGATTCAAAATCAAAATAACCACAATAATAATATATACCTATTGTTTTCAAGCAATATATTACACATAAACAAATAATTTGACAAACTAGAATTATGCCTAAAATTTTAATAAAAAAAAACATACTGGGTTACTAAAGTGAACTTATTCCAAACCTGCATACTTGGTTGTAGGCAGTTATTTTTCCATGTCCTCCAGTTGTTTCATTAAACTCCTGACTGGCCTCGAAGTGTATAGCCAGATCATATGCAATGTGGCGTCTAACACGGAAGTGTTCCATAAATTCCAAGTCATTGTATCAAAAAAAATTAAGAATTTATGTTTGCGAATAAATATACTGCCACAAATTTACGACCTGACTCTGAATGTCCCTAAACCGTCTGACGAGCCCTGACGTGGGTACGTAACAATATCACCTAATTATTCAAGGTCAACTAACAAAATATTAACTTTTATAATGTATATTAAATACCTATAATAAACAGAAGTTTACCTTGCTACAGTCTCAAAATAATTTTCATTTTTCGGTCTTTTTCTATCTTCTACATATGCTTTGTCGTCGCTGTCTAAAAAAAAAGCATCGTCGGACGATAATGAAGAGGACGAGGACGACGAGTCAAAAAATTCAAAATCCATCTTAAATAATAATTGTCAAAACTCAAAATAAAATATTAATTATAATACTACCTTGACTGTATAGTGTATAATTAAAAAAAACAAGAGAATTTATGTATGCGTGATGGCGTAAAATCTTGGTTTGTTTGGTTATCAATTATAATTATCAGTTACCACGAGTCAACTGACTGTTGTAAACAAGAAATAAATCAGTTTGCATTGTACGCATGCGCAAAACATTTTACTGGATGTACAACTCACAACAGAAAATTATTGTTTCCAACAACTTAACAACAAGTTTTATCGCTGATGGAACAGATAAAATTTTGTTAGAAGTAAATAATTTGCTCTGCTGAAACGCGTCTTTAAGTTTGCGCATGCGCTAAAAGTTAACAACAAAGAAAAACAACGTGCTGGAACAAACCTATTATAAAACGTGAAGGAGTTCGCCTCTAGACCGCCAGGTGCGACGCAGCAAATAAGGAACGCCAATCAAAAAATTCGATTTTTTCCGACCCCTTATCACTATTTTACTTTATCGCGCTATCTCGAAGTCGATGTTTTGTTATAACTGTATAATATATGATTTTTCTAAAATGTCTATAACTTTTCGACATTTGTACCCCTTTACCCCTTTTTAGTAATTTTTTTGACATTTTATGTCCTCGCCGTCGTGTTTTTCACGCTCGGTAGAGTGCCCGTTTTCTACGTGTTTGTTTTTTTGCGTTCGCCGTCGTGTTAACCGAGACGGCCGCCGACCGACGTTCTCGCCGATTTTATTTCGACTTTTTCAGTTTTCGTGGTTCTTTTCACGCTTTCGACATTATGATATGGTTTTTTGCGTAGCCCGTGTCCTTTGAACGTCGAACGTTTACCGATTGTACGTGAAATCTGTAACGGTGATTGGACGTAACGATTAGAATTGCCGAACGACGTATGAGGTACCTATGTACGGTTTAACCTACTCGGTATTGTTTTAATGATTTCGATTAAATTGCACGATTTTATGTGTGTTATATTTCTGTACGTGTTGTAGGCTTTCTGTTCGTCGATTCGTGTCGAATACAAGTCTTTTTCGTGCCCTTCGTACACTTTAGTTCCAGACCGTCGACAGTGCTGAATCAGCACTGAAGATTACTTTTTTGGATATCAAACATCGTGACTGGGTGTATTTCTTTAAATATCAAATTTGTGTATACTACATAGTATCTATTATCATATGTGGTAAAGGTGTATTATTATAGTCAAATGTTGCGGAGCATTGACGTTCGTTTGTTCGCACAGTGTTGATTTACTCATATAGGTACTACAATTGATTATATAGTACACAGATAAGCAATGCCATAGGAATATTCGTTGACAATAAATTTCTGGCAGCCACTACGGAGCGCTGTCGGCAACCGCTGGCAGCCGTTAGAAGCGCTGTCGGCACTCGGCAACCGCTGGGCGCTGGCAGACGTTAAAAGAGCACTGTCGACTAACGGGCTAAATATATTATAAATATAATATTAAAAACAAACGTATACCTAAACCACGGACTAACCGACTAAGATAGAATGGATTAATGAACTAATGAAGTCCATTCTTACACAGATTATATTATAATAAATTATATACCTATTTTTCTATTATAAAGGCTGATTCTTTTATCAAACAACACTCATCATTTCAAAAGTATTCATGTTTTTGAAAATATTTTTTATCATTATAATATTTTTATTCTTTTGAATGACAACATAGATTTATAATTTAATATTCCGAAGAAAAATAATTGTCTGAGTATTTTGATACATAAAAATCAAATTTAGGACGAGTAGTTTACGAGTTATACGTATTTAAAGTTTAGACAAGCGGATTGGAGTGGTACGGAGTTACCCCGCAATATGTTTGTCCACTACTCCGCTTGTCTAAACTTTAAATAGGTATATTTTCAAAAAAATGATTACTTTTTGAAATAATGAGTGTTATTTGATAAAAAAAAATCACCCTGTATAATTACTAGATAGCAGACTGCATTTGTATCAACGATGCTCAATACTCGATAAACATACCACAAAGCGCTAAACTAGACCGGTTTAAAATTATCCTACATTATCCCGCACCGGGATAATGAAACATGAAAACGATATGGTCCAAACATCCCGATGTCTTGTTTTTCACACCGGTTTAATCTAAAGAATTTGTAGATATGCACATTTCACGGTTATAATATAGCCATTATTTAATCTACGACTTAAGAGTTAAGATAGAAGTGTAGACAGATGTATATATATAGTAACTATCATAACAATATGTCAATATACATTATACAACCTGAATGAAAAATAATACTGTTAATAAAAATTGAAACAGGAACTTCCAACTGAAATTAACTTTAGGTGGTCAATATAATATACCTAAATGTACATTATTGTTCTGTTTATACATTTTGTTTGCCGTTGAATTTTAGAATTTCCTATTGTACCTAAATTTATTATTTTATATTTAAATTTTTAAATTTTTATATTCATTATTTAAATAACATGCCTGGTACAAAATGTCAATATGTGGGATGCTTTAAAACCACTGTAAAGTTTCCCCAACTGCATATGTTTCGTTTCCCAAAGAACGAAGCACAACAAGAAACATGGTTAATGAATTGCGGTAAGCTCCATAATAATAATTTTTTTAATTATTACATTTTGAAATACACTTAAAATAAAATTATAGGAAACACACAATTATTGTCACTTGACAAATCCCAATTGTACAATCGTTACATTTGTCAGGAGCATTTTGGACCAGATTCATTCATGAATTCTGAAAAAAAAAATTAAAACCACTTTCTGTACCATTTAATTTTAACTCGGATGAGCGTCCAAGTGGGTCAATTGGTAAATATATATTAAATTTAATATAATAATAATATAGTTAATGTTTACATAAAATAATATAATATTCTAATTGAAAACAAAAATAATTAAAATACAAAAAAAAAATTTCCTCACATTAATTATTTTTTTAGGAAATGATATAATACCCTCTGATTTCATGTTGACTCCAACAAAATGCTTAACTCCAATTAAAACGTATGTAAACATAAAAAATAATTCAGAAGGTGAAATACTATTTTCAAGTCCACCTCTAAATATTTTAACACCAACACAAAGACGTAGAATCAACAATTTAATTGAAATGCCAAGCCCTACTTCTATTAGAAAACGTCATCTTCAAGATGATTTAGATTCACCAATAAAAAAAAAATTAAAAACAAAATTGATAAATAGCACTAGAAAGTTGCATAGTAAGGTTACCATCATTTCAAAAATTAAAAAAAAATTAGTTGCATTAAAAACAAGTAACACATTACATAATATACTACAATCACATAAATTTCCATCCAAAAACTCAAAAGCACTAGTCACAATGCAATTGAAAAGTAAAAAACGGCCATGGACAGAGGATGAAAAGAACTTTGCTCTTTCTTTATTTTATAAATCGCCAGCCGCTTATAAATTTTTAAGGCTTCAAAAAGTAAATTTACCAGCTCCTTCCACAATCCGTAATTGGATTGGAGAATCTAAATTTTTATCAGGCTTTAACAGATTATTTTTAGAACATATAAAAAAAAAATTTGAAGCTAAAAGCTACAAAGAAAAGGCATGTAGTGTTTTATTTGATGAAATTTCCATCAAAGAATTTTTAGAGTATTCTAAACAATACGACTTTGTAGAAGGTTTTGAGGATATTGGTAAAATTGGAAGAGGAAATAAAACAGCCAATACAGCACTTGTTTTTATAGTTAGAGGCATATATTCATCTTGGAAATTTCCTATTGCTTATTTCCTAGCACATTCTGCGGTAAAATCTAAAACGTTGAAAACATTAATTGTTGATGTTGTAAAAGAATTAATTGGTGTAGGACTTTGTCCAAAATTAACAGTCTGTGACCAAGGAACGAACAACCAAAGTGCTCTTAAATTATTGAATGTAAGTGAAGATAAGCCTTATTTTTTTGTAGATGAAGATAAAATATTTGCCATTTTTGATGTCCCACATCTTGTTAAGAGCATCAGGAACAATTTAATAGGTAGTGTTTTTAAAAAAGATGACAAAGAAATTTCTTACACTGATATCATTAATACTTATCAAATGGATAAAAAAAATAAAAAAAGTAAGGCTCTATTAAAAATAACTGATGCACATATATTCCCTAATTCTTTCCAAAAAATGAGAGTAAAATTTGCCACTCAAGTATTTAGCCATTCAATGGCATCAACAATGCGGACTTGTATACAAACAAAACAATTACAAAATAAAACCGCACAGGATACAGCAGATTTCGTAGACTTCATGAACAAACTTTTTGATTGCTTGAATAGTAGAACTCTTATAAGTAATAATCCGTATAATTGTGCTCTTTCGGATGTTGGAAAAGTGAAACCTTTTTTAATGGAGGCTTCAACATATTTCACAAATATGCTTAAATATAAAAAAGGAAAGATGACTCGTCCTCCCTGTTTCAATGGTATTACACAAACCATTAATGGAATATTAAGTATATTTGAAGAAGAAAAACAAAATGGTATTTTATTTATATGATGTGTAAAGAGCATCAAATTTTTATTTTAGAAAAACTTTTGGTATCCAAAATTTTTAAAACAGCTAAATCATTTTCAACAACATCAAACCAGACAAAAATAGCTAAATTAAAAATTTTAAATCATATTTAATCCAATTTAATTTTCCTAAATAGTTAAAGTTTATATTTTTATTAAATTTGACAAATTGATATATTAATTATGTGTATTATACAATCAATGATTATACCTATGAATTATTGAATTTTATATTTTAATTGGAGCATATTAGAAACATTATTATTATTAACATAACAATATTATAACGTTAAGTGAATTTTTTCAACCTAATCAATTTTATTTATATTAACTGTTATTATTATTATTTTCTACATTACAATATTATGACATTTATGGAGTTATTACATTTACAATTTATTAATTTAATGGTTCAAAAAAATTGAATGAACCAATTTATTATAAGACACTTAATCATGATTAAGCGATTCTATTAGCTCACTACTATTGATTCATTAAAATATTTTTAGTAATTGTTCATGCAACCCAGCATTAATGTATATATTATTTGTTAACCTAATAAATTGTATTTACATTTTTATAAATTGTTGAAAATCTTATGACAAATTGTATTTTATAATATGTTAAATAATTGTTATAATAATTTAAATGAAATAATTTACTTGATTTAAATATACAAAATATACCTATTTATAGTAAAAAGAGATTCACTAACCTTATACAATAAAATTCTATTTTATAACTCACTATTGATGTGTTGATTCTTAAATGTTCTTTTATGTTCAAGAAACAGCTTAAATAGTTTACAGAATATGAGTATCTATTATAATAGCCAGCTTATAAATTATATTTATAACATGGTATACCTATTTGTATTTTGTATGTTTGTTATATTAATATAATTATATTGTAATGGTTATATAACATAATAGATATTTCACCTATTCTGTGGTTTTACCAGGTTATATCATTGATATCATCATTCAATATATTATTAATTAATAATAGTGACAAATGCAAAAGCGACATCTCGTGAAAATAAATTCAACTATTATTCTAGTCAACGAATAGGGAACGCGTAAAATATCCGAAAATATTTTGTCCGAACCGTATTTTATCCGAAAAATATTTAATCCGAATATTATATTAGTAGAAAAATATTTCATCCGAACAGTATTTCAATCGAAAAATATTTCATCCGAACCGTATTTTATCCGAAAAATTTAAACATCGAAAATAATAGAATAGAAAATATTTTGTACGATAAGTATTTTATCCGAAAAATATATTATAAGAAAATATCCACAAAGAAAACTATTTTATCCGAACAGTTTTTTAGTCGAAAAATATTTCACCAGAACCGTATTTAAGCCGAAAAATATTTTATTCGAACAGTATTTTAGTCGAAAAATATTTCATCCGAACCGTATTTTATCCGAAAAATTTAAACATCGAAAATAATAGAATAGAAAATATTTTGTACGATAAGTATTTTATTTTAAAAATATATTATAAGAAAATATCCACAAAGAAAACTATTTTATCCGAACAGTTTTTTAGTCGAAAAATATTTCATCCGAACCGTATTTAAGCCGAAAAATATTTTATCCGAACTGTATTTAAGCCGAAAAATATTTTATCCGAACTGTATTTTGTCAGAAAGTATTCTATAAGAAAATATTTTATATAAATCGTATTTTCTAAACATTTAGCACTATTATCAGTTGCCCAATTGTCAAGGCGTATGAAATGTGAATTGGAGGTAGTCAGATCGAACCCCTCGTAGGGCAGTTAATTTTTTTTCATTCTTTTTCGATTAAAAACTTCAATTATTATTTTGGTTATAATCTGTTTGTTTTTAAGATTTTTAGATTCTGAACGGAGTGAAGAATGTATTGCTTTTACAATGATGTGTGTTTTTTTTTTTTTTTTGTGTCTGACGACAACATTTGGAGCAGTAATAATGCTCCGATTTTTGACTTCAGCCCCTCTTTGAATAGGAAAATTCATCTAGTTGGTACTTTGGGGAGGTCAAAAGTAAAATTTTCAAATAGTTTTCAAAAAAATCGATTTTTTGATTTTGCTGTAACTCAAAAACAAATCATTGTAAATACTTGAAATTTTCACCGAATGTTTATATTATGATTATCTCTTTACAGTTAAATTTTCAAAATATTTTGACCATTTTTAAGCTACTTATAGACAATTGAAATTTTCGACTTTTCTAAGTTTTTTTTCTTCAAATGCCGATAAAATTTTTTTGGGTGGCCAGAAAATCTTGAAAATTTAATACAAGGTTTCTTATAAGTTGTTCTTAAAGTGATAATAAAAAATCCGAAATCGTTAGTCACGATTTTTTTTCATAAGTGTTTAAAGTTCGAATTTATACGAAATATGTCAAAATTTAAATTAAATTTCATACGCTCATAATGCGTATGTTGGCCAAATACTTTTTTTTATTAATAAACAGATACTATAAAGTAACCATAGTAACATATATAGTAACTATACTATTTGTTTCAAAATAGAATATATTACAATATTTAAATAGAATATATCCTAGATTGACAAATTATCTCCGTTCAGAATCGTTTCTCGTATACAATAATGATACCTATCATTGCATTCAAATTTAACCTACCCTAGTCCGAGGTCCACCCCACCCCCTAATGTATAGCAGAGCGATACTCACTTACCCGCTTTTTTTTATTCTATAATATATTTATTTTATTATAAATTAAAACTTATAACTTATAATCAATTATTAAAAAAAAATTTAAATGTCAATGCATATAGTAAAAATATTAAATAACAATATACATGGAAAGTCCCTACGAATAATATTTTTTAAATTACAACAAAATTAATATTTTTCGATTAAAAATCTTTTATCTTACTTTAAACTCTTTATATAAAAATCTTATTTATACATTTTCTGTATTTATAAACTATAAGTTATTGTCAATTTAATAAAAATAAGATTAGTTAGTAAAAATGATAACAGCTTAGGTATTGTAAGTTGTATTATGTTGACTAGTAGCGGATGTGTGATGGGTGTAGATTTCTATTTCATCTTTTAGATTTGTATTTCCAGGGAATTAATTTAAAAATTATTTTAATTTTTACAATTTTAAAATTGTACTGATGTACTTTTAAAATTTTATATTATTTTATGTCAAATTGTAAATATTTAAAAAAAATGTATAATTTTGTTATGTTTAGGCCATACGAAATAATAATAATAAATTATTGTATGAAAAACTTCTGTGGACTGTAATGAAGTCTTGTATTCAATCTTCAAGTTTTTTTACCTAGCAAAAAATGTTTAATGATAATGTATACCATAAAACAAAATTAAACAAATGATTACTTCAAATGCCTAAAAATAGTTTAGAATTTTATAAAATATTTTTATTTAAAGTTATATTATGTGAATTTCCATTTTCGTAAAAATTTAAACTACGAACGCTCATAAAGTCATAAAGTATTTTTTTTGATAGAATTAGTATCATTTTTATTTTAATAATTATTGTAAGCAACACTTATGTAAAACGTTGTATTGCATTTTCAAATATTAGGTATACCTATAAAAAAATCTTGTAAAATGATTTTTTGCTCTAAAACTACTTTTAAGGTTAATTTGTGAGTTTTCTCAAAATTCCAACTTCTAACTTCAAACACTTATAAAAAGTTACTATGAAATTATGCCCAATATTTTTTTAAATACCAGTTGGTAGTTACAATATCTTAATTAGGATGCTTCTATTAAATTGATAAACTTAGACAACTTAGTGAACGTCAACCGTATACAGAAAACAGTTGGTACACTACAACCACAAAATGTAACAACTGATGAACTCATCATCCTATACATGCTATATTGCTTAGTAGGTAACTATCATACTATCATACTTTATACACATATTTTTGAATTCTATTCGCAGGAAACGAAACTGGACTATTATATCATTAATGTCAAACAAATATAATTCAAAAATATTTATTTTATACTTTTATACAATGTTTTAAAGAATACATGGTATATCGGTATATAAATATAATATATTATATATAAATGTATTATTTGTTGTGGATATTTGAATTTTAATTATTAAGTTCAAATGTTTTCGAAATATGTCAAAATTGAGAAAATTTGCAGGTAATTTTGATATTGAAAATTCATAAAATTTTTGTGATTTATATCTAAGGTTAAAAAACCCAACACATAGTTCTCCATAATTTTTTCTTCAAATAACTGTAAAAAAAAATTCCAGCGTCGATGTAGAAACAATTTTATGACCGCATGAAATTACATTTTTTACTAAATCGCGTAAAATAACGATATATCTGAAAACTATTTAAAATATTGGTCTTTACTTGTTATTCATAAAGTATCAGTCGTAGAAACTTGAAACTTTCACCAGTAGTTGAGAAAAATATTACAATTTAAAAATAGGTAATAATTTAATATATCCTAGACTGACAAATCATCTCCGTTCAGAATCGTTTTTCGTATTATACAATGAACTTGTCATTGCATTATTCAAATTTAACACATCCTTTATACTTTATAGTGACCTACTCTCCACATCTACTATACAGCAGATCGATACTCATTTTTATTTTTATTTTATACCTACTGCTATATCTATATCATATAGTGAAATAAGTTGGTATGAAACACAAGATAGATAATAAATTATCTAATTTAGAATTACATTATAATTGTGACTTGTAACTTGCAAGGTACCTATTGTCATTTGTTTAATTGCTTATTGGTGTTTAAATACTTTTATTAATCTTAGTAGCCACTAGCCAGTAGGTCCAATACTTTTTAAATAAGTACCTACATTTTATTCAAACTCACTTATTAGTATACTATGTTGAATGATAAAATACATGTTTAGTTCATATTCTAAATTAGAATATTTTTCGGAGTATTTTGATACATACAAATTATGACGAGTAATTTATGCATTGGCGTAGACATGATTTCTGATCAAAAAAAAAAGATAAATGGGAGGGAGAAATTGAAAAATCCCCGGCCCTCCCAAAACTTTTTTCTGCGTACGTCCCAGTTACTTAGTGCCTATTGTATGGTAAAATAATTATAAGAAATAATCTAAATGTAGGTATATCAAAATTGTATGTGGAATTGTGGAGGTGTATAATGTTATGGGTAAAATATTATACTTCAGCGCCATTGAATGACATAATTATTCAAAGTTTAAATTGAACAGAGTAGTTTTGATTATAATTATAAATATACACAACCGAGTCATCGAATTTCAGGTACAAACTTAGTATGTGAGTATCGAATGTTGAGAACTGTGAATACGATCGCTGAACGACATGCGACGGCGATTGGCGACAAGTACGAATTAGGACGATTAGAAATAATTATTTTGTCTTATTATAGACCAAATTCTTTATCGCTGTTTAATGTTTATCTAGAATAATTACGGCGCAGCATATTGCTCAGCAGTATATATATAGCAGTGATATATTTATAGTATTGTAATTAAATATCAATATTAATAATCCCTGTAATAATAATAAATAATAATAATAACGTTTTGTTGAACACACCACTCTGACAAATTATTCTTATAAGCAGTTCATAGATAAGAATACAAGGCATTTTATATAAAATATTTTTCCATGTATACATGGGACTCGGGACGCACTGATTGTCACTTACAAGTTATTAAGTTATAGTCGGTTGTCAATTTGTCATTACTTAGTGCTCAGTAGTCAGTACTCACTAACAATTTGTCATTACTCATTACTCATTAGTCAGCTTAACATTTTTGGTTTCATATTAACATGTTTACTCATCCAGCTACATTTTGTCTGGTGTCTAAACTTATCAATCGTACAGTTTTTCATACCTATTACGTGAAAATTATTGTATATTAATATTTGTGTTTTTATTATATTGTAATTAGTAGGTAAATACCTAATAAATATTAAACGTTAGTGAGTTTAAAAAAAACAGTTCAACAGCAATTATACAGAAAGCAACAAAGCTTATTTATGAGGTACGTATAAAATTCATGATATACATTTAAGATTTTTAATACATATTATATCATCTGATATTCACTTAGAATAGGTATAGAGTAATACAGGTATGAGGTAATATTATATTTAATATTATAATACCTAAAGGTACTATTTACTTATCCTACTTTCTAAGTTCTAATTATTATATTCGATACTAGGCACCACAAGTGAAACATTTTTTTCTTAACTTATAAACAAACATAATTACATCATTATTAACATTAATCCTTAATCCTTATGCGGCCTACACCAATGTTTAGTTTATAGTCCTAAATCCTGTATGCACCAACCAGTGCACTGTTGTAAAATAATGCTTTTTAGTTTTTACTATACTTATGAAGTTTCAAACTAACTTAGGTAATTATCAAAATTTATTTTATTTTTATTAAGATAATATTTTAATTTTTTATGATCCTTAGGTTGGTTAAAATATGTCATTTAATTAGAAATGATACCATTCATTCTTATGCTGTTTATCATTTCATATAAAACATAGCATATGCAAAATGGAGATGGTAAGAGGTGAATATGTGATTGACTGACAAACATAACAGCTCTAAATAAATATTTGAAAATTAGGTAACATTTATTTAATTCAACTATATTTATACATAATAATATTATATTAATAATTTATATATCTAAAATAAAAATTAAACAACTAGATAATTAACAATCTTTATAACTTTTTTACCATACACGTAAATAATTTACAAATTCAACATTACAGATTGGACATCTTAATGTTTGCAATTGTAGTATACAATCAATGCACAACACTTTATGTCCACAAGGAATTAGTGCATGTGTCCTTGGAGCCATTCTGCAAACTACACAGATAGTATCTTCATTTCTCTGAGGGTAAAGTTCATGCAAATTTTCAGGAACTTGCACAAATGTAATTTCTTCCTCATCATCACTTGCAAAATTTTGCCAAATACCCATTTCTTCATCCTCAGGAATGATGAAGTCTGCATCATTATAATCTAATAATACATTTTATTCATAATTAACTAATAAGTAATTTAGAAAAAAAATACTAAACAATTTTATTTAGTTACTGTTAAGTATATATTCAAATTTAAAATAAAAGTATTATTTTGAAGTCTAATTTATAAATATTACCTTCTATAATATTGATTTCAGGTTCAATATTAATTTCAGCATTTTGATTAATTGGGTTAGCTATAGGTGGAGGAGGATCAATTACATCATCTTCAACAGCAGGGACAACAATGGGCTGATTAATTTGAATGTCTTCTATTTCTTCTTCTGAACCTAATAATTTATATTCATTCACAAAAACGTTTTATTAATGGTAATTAGCCACTGTAATCTATTATATTATATTATATTATACATACATTTAAATTTATTTTTTTTAATAATTTATAATAATTAAATATTTCCTTGTTACCTATAATGTTTATCAATAACGGTTGACCTAGTACTTGATGTCAGCGCTGCATACTTACTTATGCATATAAGTGCTGAATTAAGAATTTAAATTTAGATGAGGGTCTTGGTCCAAAGAATATTGGTAACCTTTACATTTAAAAAAGCAGCACAGTATCTTTAATAATTACATTTGGAATATTAAAAAACAAATTGATTTGTATAAATGATTTAATTATTTTAAGTGTCATTTAAAAAAAAAAATGATTTACATAATTTTTGGGAATACCTAGAAATGTGGGATTTAGGACTAAAGTTCTTGATTGTGTAAAGAAAATTATCTGGACTATTTTTATAAATTTACTAGAATATTACTAATACATGATAATGTATATTAAAGGTATTGAATACCGACTGTTTCAGTCCTGGTCTAATGTACGCAAAATATAGATATTTAGACATATTCTTTGCCAACCGTACCAATCAATCTAGAGAAATTAATAAAAATTCTGTAAACAGATTTTAATTTGTTTGTAACCCTACTTGTGATTGAAATCACCACATTACAAATACAGAAACTAGTTAGATTTTAAAACTGTTGTGTAAACATACTTTGAGCTTCGTTTTCCCAATTTAATTCTCTTTCTAAATAATGTTCTGTGGTGTGCGAACATTGGATGAGGAACTCCTTTACTGTGATTGCTCCTGTTCCTAAAAGAGCTGTAGAATTTTTTATTCTGACTGAATTTAAAATGTATTTAAATTTAGTACATCTTGTTGGCTGTAAGCCCCTAGCCAGTTGTCCAACGATGGCATGTTGTTTGTTCACCATATTGTTGAGATGGTCTATATTATCAATACATTTGTATTAGTTATTTAACTTAAAATACACTACTTATAATAGGTATAAATTATATAATACATATGGGATAATTATTATTATTATTGACACACGGACACACAGTGACCAGTGAACTGTGAACCGTGATGTTTGTGATTTTAATCAAATAAAGATTCATGACATATTATTTTACTCTATTCGTTGACTTTATTGATCACCAATAACTCATTGGGAGGTTAAACTATCTTAACTTCTACATACAATAGATATCTAAAAGTATTTATGTTTAAAATAATCACTTATTTGTATTATTTACTTAAAAATGTCCACAGGTTTGGATGTTGCACCTGGAAAGTTTGTTTTAATGACGAATGAAAACTTTCAACATTATTATTAGTACGGCGTGGTTGTCCGTGAACTGAAAAAGATTCTGGCCCCTTTCTTATGATCCAAAAGCTATTTAAATTTAAAGAAAATACTAAAATGAATATATTTTTATTTTTATTAATTGTATTTTTTTACCTATAAAAATATGTAAAAAATCTTGGCAGTTGAACATTATTAGCTTGGCCATATGTTTTTATATCTTCAAAACCCCTTTCAATCTCATGACTTGGTAATAATGCTAATGCTGCAGTCATTCGTATGCACATTTTTGCTGCCATGTTGTCTTTAACATAATTTGTGTATCCCAATTTTTTTATATTTTTCTGAAGAGCCTAAAATTATTTTAAATGTTATTTTTTTTCATTTAAGTTAATTTTTGAATTACATTTCATCTAAATAACAGATGTATATATCTAGAAATATAATTCCTAAGTAATAATGTTTTATTTAACAGTAAGCAAGTGAACTAATTCCATAAGTTTTAAATATCAAACCTGAACAAAGTGGAACCAACATGAAAATATTGCTGCTTCAGGGTAAGTTTGATGAAATGCATTGTGAAGTCCGGTTTCAAAGTCAATCATTACTGATGTGGGCCTTACATTTGGAAATTTTGTCTTAAATTGCCCTAGCACTTTTCGGTATGCTACCTCAGTTTTAGTTTCCATCAGTATGAAACAAATTGGGATGGACTAAAGTAAAACAACCATGATAAATTAAATAAGTATATCAATATATTAAGTATAAAAGCTGATTGTTCTCACATGATTTTGCAGAATCAAGTGGATAATAAAGAGCTGACGACAATTTGGTGTCGATGGCACGACTTTAAAAGTCCCATCTGCGTGTAATTCTGTTGCACCTTGATTGACAACTTCATCTATCAATTGTTGACAAGCGAACATGACACTAAAATTGCCATTACCATCAACAATCCATTCTTGGTAAAACGGTTGATTGCTACACTGATATCTGTTAGCCATATTATGTGAGCCAAACAAAAATAGTAAATGTCAGTTAAAGTTATATGTAATAAATTGTATAAATCTTTTAATATTACTTGTTAATGTTTAGATCCAAATATTCTCCTAGTTCACGTAAAGTAGTTGGTAGAGGTGGCAAATACTGCCTACGAGCTTGGCGCATTGATGACTCTGCAGTGGGCCATGTATACAATACAGCTGCATTTGGATTTCTACGAATATATAATTAAATTATATTTCAAATTACCAAAGCTAGTTTATATGCACTAAAAATGAATTAATCAAACTGTATTCTAAAAGTTGTTGAGATTTGTATTAAACTTAAAATATACACTATTTTCGATTAATATTCTAGATAAATAATATAATAGTATAGGCATATAAAGTAAGGTCTAATTATGTATTAAGTATACAAAAAGTAAAATATATTTAATATACTAATTTAAAGATTTATTTTTTTACCGAATTGATTCTTCATCATAAATCGCCTTTAGTGGAATAGTTTCTAATTTTGCCCTTTCTACCAAAATGTCCCTGAATTGTTTTTTTAGTACACCATTGTCATTCCTATCATGGGTATGTGGCTTTTTTATAATTACTGTACCATCCTGAAATTTAATTGCAGTACTTTTGTAATATGCAAGTGAAGTTGCACATACATAATAACTAAAAATTAATAAATAATATATTCAAACTATTAAATAATGGTTTTATTTTATTTATTAAATGAGAATTAAAAAGTCTTACCGTTTACCATCACGAGTAGTTTTGGTACATTTATAATGGTATCCTTCGTGATCCATAATATACCTATTAATCAATGTTCATAAAATATAAACTTAAACAATTTAAAAAAAATGTAATAACATTAACTTTTAATTTGCTAATAAATATTTAGTAATTTTAATAAATTAATTCAATTACTTAATAAAGAAATAGTGAAAAGTACTATATTACTTCCATTTGTAAAAATTAATAAATATAATCTAGAAATATCAGTATATTGAAGAGCAGGGAAAATTTTTTTGGTAACGTGTGCATATTTTCATTGGAATGAGTTATTTATTATCTGATAAACAATATGCATAATTTGGATTATTCTAATTGAAATAATAGCACTAATTTTAAAAATTTTTAAATTGATACTTATTTTGTACATATTTAACAGATTATGTATTAATTAATTCAAAGAAAATTTAGGTATAAACGGGAATTCTTACAAAACCAGTTTTTATTTTTTTTAGCAAATCAAAAACAAAAAACTGTATACTTGAAAGTTTCACCAAATGTTTGTATTACCATTATTTACTTATGGTAGAACTTATAAAATATTTTTAATTTTTTTAACACGTTGACTGCTATGCGGCCGCCGGCAGCCTCAAGAATATTTACTATTAATTGTACGCCAAGTTCATTTTTCAGTGTCATTATAAATTTGTATACATAAAATATACTATTGAATTTGAAAAAAAATTAAAAATACCAAAAAAAAATGTTAAAATTATGATTTATACATAAAAAAATTGCAATTTTTCCTACTACGCCACAGCGCATTTTCTAAATCATTACTGTAGCGCCACGGAAGAGTTAATAATAAAAATAAAAATTAATTTACGGCAGCCCGCGGCCGTATGGCCTCCTACGAATGTTATGGTGCGGCAGCCGGCGATCTAAAAATTATCAATACCTAATAATTTTTTTACGGACGCCGGCGGCCGCATGGCAGTCAACGTGTTAAGCTACCTATTTATAATTCAAATTTTAGGTTTTTTTAATACATCAATAAATAATTAGACTTCCTAATCAAAAAAATCTAAGATTTGAAAATTTAGTACAAGGTTCTTCACAAGTTTTCTTATAGGATTTATAAAAAAAGTCGATCAAAGTTTGAAAGTTTGAAACAATATTGAATTATTTTGTAATTTTTTTTTGAGCGTTTGAAATTTAAATTTACAAATCTGGAAATTCACGCGTAATATTTAAATTAAAAAATATTTAGAGATATTACAAACCTATATTATATTGTATTATATTCAAATTTAACACATTAATTATAGTTATTTACCTACTCAAAGACAAAGAACATTCAACACAAACTATATAGTCTATATACAAAAGTGTGAGCTCCCAGGTTTTAATTACATTTTTTTATTTAATAATTCTTATTTGTTTAAATATTTAATAAATTATTACTAATTAATAATTACTTACCTTTTCTCAGTGTCTTTTCTGAAGTTTATTTAAAAAATTAAATCGTGCTTTACAATGTACACGAAAACCAAATAAAATTAAGTAGATGTTCACCGCACAGAGTCGAAAAACAGATAAACATGTAAAATAATTTCATTACTTGAATTCTTATAAAATGTCTCATTTTCCCACCACAAAAAAATAATATTAATATAAGGGTGTATGTAAGTGTATATATATATATATAATACAATATATTATGGTAAATTATCGAGAGTTAGGATTTCAGCCATTAATACTTAATACCTATATGGCTATTATATAAAATAATGTTATCATTTAACAAATTGAGTATTGACCCTTAGTTACCTTAATATGTCAAAAATTGAATACATAGGTCATAGGTGTGTCCCCACTAGCGTGCGGCTTTTGTAGCCGATCGGCCGAAGCCGCGGGTTCCCGATGGTTGTCGGTAAACATCAGAGAAAGCCGATGCAATGGAGACGCACCTTTACGCTTACCGGCTTACGTAGGTTCGTAGGTAAGCATGAAAATTACAACTGACACAGCTGTCAGTGTACCCGTATGTTATAGGTACTCTAGCTGGAACTTAGAAATTCTTTATTTAGATATATCGTTTTTTGTGGTATTATGTCGCAAACGTTTTAGTTATCAGTGTTTTTCGAACCTTATTTACGTGTTAATTGTTCCAGGTTTTTGGTGAAAAACACAGTATGTACAGTAGTATGTATGTACAGTATAAACAGTATATTATACGCTTCACAGAATTAAAATTTACTAACTAGGATTTCGATTGTTGTTAGGGCTAAATAACAACAATTACAGCATTTGTAGGTATAGGTATTGCATAATGTATTAATGTGGGACGTGCTCAATAGTGTTAACCACGTATTTTTATAAAGATAAACATTATTTTATCCTACGAGTATTATGGCATATATTTATCTATACTGTTTTAAAACATTTTGTATTTAAAAAAAAATTTTTTTCAATATATTAGTATTATATACATTATACAATTTAAAATTGATAGCTAAATGTTATCAAATTTGTAATTCATAATTTGATTCAAATATTTTTTCATTCGTGTTCCGATATCCGGAACAGAATAAATTATTTCATTATAATTTGTAACATGAAAAAATGCAAATAATAAAACGGACGACTACTTGTTGGTTCCCGGTTTGTTTACAGGCAACATACGAATTAGTTCCTACAAGCTTTCATGATAATACAATATCTTGTTAAATTAAATTTTCAAATTATTATTATATTTTCAATCATCAACAATTTTCTTCCCATACACAGACTTAGGACTATCTAGAATTATTATATAGATATAGAAAATATTTTATACTTCAAACTCTAGCAGAATACCTAGGTATGGTTATAAATGTTGCTAAGTATAATAATAATATATACATATTATATATTATACGCTACATACGTATTGGTCACTAAAAATATTTTTTTCTTACATCAATAATAATAATTAAATAAACTAAAAAATTAGTATGGTATAAATTTACAACATACATTTTTAATGAATTGCAAGTTCAAAATTTGACAGTCTTTCAATTCTCACTGAACATCACTTCCATTTTAACGCACGCGCTCTTATATTTCAAAAAATATACGTGTGACTATTATAGGTTATTTGTCACAAAACTAATGCTGATGATAAACTGCAAATTTGGCATAAGTCTAGTTTAGCGGCCACGCTAATTTTTCAATATTTTTTTTTTTGAAAACCTATGTATTTCAACGAGTTTAAAACGATGGTGTAAAAATAAATTTGCGGAAATCATTAGTTTTGAAGTTATAGACTTACGAAGTTCACGATTTTCGGGGTTTTACTCATACGTGTGACGGGATATTTTCGATTTTCGGAGCAGAGCGACGGCACCGAGGAGCGCAGCGACGAGTGCCGCTAACAAGGCATAACTGCCCATACTATTATACGACATAACTTACCCTGTGACTTACTTGAGAGATTGTGTTGCATAGCAAGTCAAGGGATTTTTTTTGGTTTTTTTTTACACTGAAAACCATATAAGGATATAAACGAAACCATATATTTCATATTTTATCTTATCTTATAATTTTTATTTGTCTGAATACTGTGTGTTTATGATGGGTATAATATAAACTGAAAACTTAAATTAGCTAAATAAATTAGCCATTTACTTTGGCGCCATCATTTTTAAAACGTTGATTTACTTAGGTTTCAAAAAAAGGTGAAAAATTCGTGAGGCCACTAAACTAGATTAAACTAGTTAGTGCATAATTTCAAAACTAATAATTTCCGATAATTTATTTTTACACCATCGTTTTAAACTAGTTGAAATACATAGGTTTCCAAAAAAAAAAAATCGAAAAATTAGCGTGGCCGCTAAACTAGACTTGTTCCACAAATTTAATCAATTTACTAGATATACTGCAATTTATATTTATAAACTTCCTCAAGCATCGTAAAACGTAATAAAATATTATATAAGATTATCGAGTTATACATATTTTGTAACAGCTAATATATTGATAGGTAATTTTATTTGGGAACCAATTTGAACAGTTATATACTAGAACGTCATTTTTTCGGGAATTAATTTCACGTTGACCAATGAAACAATATTATATTTAGATAGTAGGTAAAGTTTAGAAATATAATATGAATAGGTACAATACAAGAATATATACAATAATTATATTTATACATATTAGACGCGTCTAAAATTACGCATTCTGGTAAAATACTCTCTTTGTACCAAGTGATATATTATTATTAATACAATTTTTATTATTTTTATATACTATGATTATTATTTACATATTTTACGGATTGGTATTATAATTTATAATCATTTATATGGGTAATAATATGTAATTGCAACTGGTACATTCGGTTGAAGGCAACTGGTGAACACCCGTAATTTGCAGCACCACCACAAGTTATTAGTTAATAGTTAATACCACACGTACATTTCCCCAACCCCACCCATCTAACATTTCTAACTTTTTCCAACTTAGTTCGTGGTTGTATCTTGTATACAATGGTTTATCGAATTGAACCCATAATTCATAACAGTTACACATTTTGTACACAATAGACACCTACTGTACAATACAGTAGAATCACTGGAACCTGTTCTCAGTGTTTTTAGTATAAGTTTGTTTAACTTACTTATATCCAATAATTTTCAAGTTGTTCGGTGGTTCTGTCTAAAAAGAATTATTCAATTATTTATAGCTAATGTTATAAAAAATAAATAACTAATAACTCGTTATTGCATAATTCAATTGGTAGTTAGTAAACGAAAGAATAGCTAGGTATCTTTAAATAATTTTGTTTCCTTATTATATAATTAAAATATTTGAAGTATTTATATTATTTATTTAAATTAGGTGCAAAATTCATTGATATAGTATCTATTTAAAATATTAAGTCTTACAATAATTAATAATAAGACTTTTAAAATATTCTTTATAGTTGTATTAAAAGTTACGAGCAATTTTAAATGTAGGTATTTTAACAATGAAAATGAAATAAATTTAAATTTATTTATCTTAGTATTGTAGATTATTAGTAGATAATTCGGCAAATTGCCATATTCAATTAAAAATATAAAAAAAAATGATACAAAGAGTAAAAAAAATGTCAATCATTTTATCCGACTGTCAGAGTACCTACCGCCATATTACTAATAATAATATTAACTTCGGTTATAGCCTATACATAATACTATATTTAATCGTGCTTCTAACCTACCTTTTCTACTCAGTAGTCAGTACTCAAACAGGAAGTTATACTTAGTGATTCAATTTCATGACAACGATGACAATAGATTACTTCCGAAAAATTTGATATAATTTAAAAAATAATAGCTCTAAATTAACGAGTATACTTGTTTCGTTTTCACAAATAGTGGTTAGTGGTCAATGGCATGACAACCCACTACTCTGCACTCAGCGTATCCAGGAATTTTTCAAGAGGGGGTTCAAATTTTTTTATATGTAAACGTATTATACAATCAGTGGTTTGCACCTTAAGAATTTAAATTTTGTCAATCATGGGAGGGGTCCAGACCCGACCTCCACTTTGATACGCCCTTACCACCACGTAGTAGCATTAAATTAACATTAGTAAAATATGCTCTATATTGATTGAAATTTTAACTATCTACCACGGCTATTTTTTTATTTTATAAAATTCTATTTACCTATCTCTGTGTTTTTTTATTGGCGTGATTAGAGTAACGAAAAAAAACTATTTTTAATGTATAATCTTATAATTGATAGAGACTACTGGTGAATTTAAAAATTGAATAAAAATTTTTGTAGAGGATATGGGATTAGAACTGATCACCCCTAGTTGTATGAATGATGCCTTGTCCATTGAGTCATACATAACCGTATGATTTCTGCTAAAATATGGTTCAGATGAAATATTTTTCTGCTAAAATACGGTTCGGACGAAATATTTTCTACCAATTTATTTTCGGCTGAAATATTTTCGGATATAATGTTTTCTAATAAAATAATTTTCGTATATTATATTATCGTATTCAATACTTTTCTGTTAAAATACGGTTCGGATGAAATATTTTTCTGCTAAAATACGGTTCGGATGAAATATTTTCCACCTATTTATTTTCGGCTAAAATATTTTCGGATATAATGTTTTCTAATAAAATAATTTTCGTATATTATATTATCGTATTCAATACTTTTCTGCTAAAATACGGTTCGGATGAAATATTTTTCTGCTAAAATACGGTTCGGATGAAATATTTTTCTGCTAAAATACGGTTCGGATGAAATATTTTTCTACTAAAATACGATTCGGCTAAAAAATTTTCCACCTATTTATTTTCGGCTAAAATATTTTCGGATATAATGTTTTCTAATAAAATAATTTTCGTATATTATATTATCGTATTCAATACTTTTCTGCTAAAATACGGTTCGGATGAAATATTTTTCTACTAAAATACGATTCGGCTAAAATATTTTCTACCTATTTATTTTCGGTTGAAATATTTTCGGATATAATATAGCCCCCCAACGAATATTCCTATGGCATTGCTTATCTGTGTACTATATAATCAATGGTACTACATAATATAGTTAAATTACTGTTTTTGATTCAATAAATCGCATTTTATCATTTTATTTACATAGCCCTTATCCTTTCTAACTCAGCCCTAATACCATTAGACTAATGTTTTACCTCGAGTAGTGCTTTGTTGTACAGAAGTTTTTGTCGACGATGCAGGTTCATTCGCAAAGCACTGTCAACATGTACTCCAACATAGTGTATTGAAGCTACACCATGGTTGAATAGTTACTTTTACTCAGATGTATACATATTAACAGCATAAATACATTAAAAACAAACGGAAAATGTTAATAGTTCATAAGTGAGTTGTTGAATTAGAGTAGTGGATTAACTACGTACCGTGTGATTCTTACAAGCTGAATAATAAATAATCTACTAATCTACATATGATACTTAAATTATTGTTGTTCAACTCTACATATTATATAGTATTATATAATTATTTATTAATTATATAATTAAGTAATTTTATGCTACACATAAACGCATTGATAAATTATAACAGTACTACATGTTTTTGCACACATCTAAAAATAAATTTTGTTAATTAAATAAAAAATATTAAACTATCAACATCGTTATAATGTATTGTATGTTATTATTTAGGCAATATGAAACATTTGGTAAGTCCAAAAGCATTGATTAGCAACCTTAAGTATTTTAAATTATTTAATTTAATTTAATAGATACCATTTAAGTTTCAGACGAAAGGTAATTAAATAGTTCTTTAGTCTGATTGTAAATATTTTAAATTATACAATTGAGTATAGGTATTTACAATCTATAAAATATTTAATTTTTTAAAATAAGTTATATTTAGTTAAATTTAATGAATTTTACTTTTATTGTATAATTGTTATCTACCTAATAAATCTAAAACAGATAATTAAATATTGATGTGCTTATACATAAATTTTATTTTTGAATCGAGAACAAAATTAATAAATTGCAAACATTAATATTTTGTTCAGAATTTTGTTATCGTGTCTTTTGTAAGTATTATTCATTTATTATATGCATATTTAATTAGAATATAAACAATTTATAAATTTATTATATTAATAGTAATACATAACAAAAAATAAGTTTAAGTTTGACTATACTTTAAAGGCTTTTAAAAATATTGTATTGATCATTAGTTCATAATTTTATACAATTTAAAACATTGAATACCTCAATTATATTTTTTTACTTACATAATATCTAACACAATAAGTACATGTAACAAAAATATGTATAAAAAAAATACAAAGAAAAATAATATAACTATCCAAATATAAATGGTAATTATACCTATAGCAATATTTTAAATTGCATTTTTTTTTTTTTTTAAATAAAGGCCTCGACAACATAGGTCATTGGCCTAGAAAAGAACAACAGTAGTTATATAAATTGCATTTGTAACATGCATTTTGTATATAATATGGAATTATAGTGATCAGATTCCTATAAGAATTTATAGGTACATTAAATTAGTGTATACCTTCACTATAGTATGATAAATATATTAAATATGTCATCACACACAACCAAGCAAACTATTGCTACATATTGCATATTATGTAAAATTTACATTTTGCCGTTCGACTGATATTATGTTTATGCATACAATACCTATGCTGTAGGTAGTATATTATAATAGTAGTAATCGGTAACGATGACATCAAATTAGAATAAAAATGTTTGATAAATAATATTAGTAATAACAATAAATATGTTTGGGTTTGACTTTAATGTATTGCCTGAAGTATTTATATAAATAATGTAGATTATTTAAGTATCAGTTTTGTCCAGCGTTTGTCACGGATAGGTGTTATTTCGTTGTGCTCCGTTATCGCTGTTTTATTTCATACGTACCTTACTCTAGTTATTATCTTCGTTTTAAATTACATTTGTAACAACGTAAAATATGCCCTCTTCGTGTCGGAAATGCCGTGCGGATTTAGCTCAAAACGAAGATGTACTTGAATGTTCGATTTGTAAAGTTATTGCTCATTATTATTGTGCAGGATATTCAGAACATAATTTTAAGAAAATGTCAAACAATACTAAAGCTAGATTCACCTCTGAAAACTGCCTAGTTATAAAACAAAATTCTCCAAAATTGATTAACCATGATAGAAAACCTGGATCACTCTTAGAAAATAATATTGAGGAACTTATGAAGTCTGTATCATTTATGAGTACGCAATTCGATAACTTTAGTACAAAACTGGATAATGTAATTATGGAATTGAAAAATATTAAAACTGAAAACGAAAAGATTAAATCAGAGAATAACCACTTGTCTGAGGAAGTTGTTATATTAAAAAATAAAATCGACGAAATCGAACAATTTAATTTAGGCATAACAGTTGATATAACTGGAATACCAAAGACTATAAATGAAAATTGTAAGCTTATTGAAGAAATTGGAAAGAAAACGAATACAGAAATTAATATACTTGAAGCACACAGAATTGACTCATTTATATCTAAACGTAGTATTATAGTTGCTAAGTTAGCTACTCATGACATGAGGAAAAATTTAATTCGTAATGTGAAGTCCATTAAGTTAACAGCCGATAGAATAAGTAGCAGTTGGCAGAAAGAAAATATTTATATCAATGAACGTCTTACAAAGTTAAAAAGAACACTTTTTTATCAACCCAAAACAACTGCTAAAGAAAAAAAATTACAAATTTTGTCTGGTTGTCCAACGCAGATATTCTTGTAAGAAAAAATGAAAACACGAAAATTATAAAAATTAAATCGCCTCAAGACATAATCAATTTATAGTTAGTATACATACTATATTATTATTATTTATAACAAATCACATTCCTAATCTTAAATATGAATTCTAATTTATATAATAATTAATATTGATCACCTTTTAAAATTAAATAATGTCAAATCCACTTATGTAGATTCTATAAATAATATCATTCTGAATAAAGGTGAATTTTCTATCTTTCAAATTAATATTAGTAGTATTAGTGCTCATTTCAGTGATCTAGCAATTTTATTAGGATCAGTTGAAAGTTATTTTGATATTATTGTATTATGCGAAACATGGCTTTTAAATGACTATCAATTTAAATTAAATGGGTATTTAACTATAAATTCTCTTGGAATTTTTAACAAAAGCGATGGTGTTACAGTCTTAATTAGACAGTCCATTAACTTGTTACAAATTGAAAAACAAATCTTATCAAACTGTAATTCAATACAACTTATATTTCAAATAGACAAGTTACTATTTTCACTTGTTTGTATTTATAGATCTCCTAATGATAACTTGGAATTATTCCTCAAAAGTTTAGACTTAATTTTACCTCAAATTAATACACGCTTTAAAAGTATTATTTGTGGAGACCTTAATATTAATATAATGAGAAACACTAATACTAGCAATGAGTATTTAAACATTATGGCGAGATATGGATTTTTGCCTTGTATTAATAATTTCACAAGAGTAACTAACCATTCAAAAACTTGCATTGATCATATTTTTATTAAAAATATTGATTCTAATACGGTTATATCTAATATTTTAAGGTGTGATATAACTGACCATTATCCCACAATTTTGATTATATCTAATATTAATAATAATAAAAAACCTACTCGTAACAAATTAATAGTAAATAAACTAAGATAAAATAAGATAGACATCAATCACTTAAATTTATTAATTAGAACTGAAAATTGGTATACTTGCTTGAATCATGATAACGTAAATGATATGATTGAAGTCTTTAACTCGAAAATAAAAGTGTTTATAAATTATTCAACTATTTTTAAATATAAGATTAATAAATCTAAAAAAATGCAGAAACTTAAGGATTGGATTACTACTGGTATTGTAACTTCTATTAGATTTAGAGAAAAATTATATACTAAATTGAGATCTAGACCTTTTGACATTGGACTAAAGCAATTCTACAATTTGTATAGAAACATATTAAATAAACTTGTTCGTCTATCTAAACAATTATATTATCAAAATAGATTACAACACGCTCAATCTGATACTAAATTAGTTTGGAATATAATAAATGAAGTCACTGGTAAACCGAACCAAATTGCTAATAGTATTAATAAGATAAGAAATAAAGCTGGTATTGTTACAGAGTCTAAAATCGATATCTGTAATGAATTTAATGATTTTTTCGTTAATGTAGGTAAAAACTTAGACATAGAAAATATAAATACAGATAACTTACTACCTCAACATAATACGGATACTAATGACAGTTTATTTCTAAAAGAAATTGACAAGGATGAAATTATAAAACTTATTGGTAAAATTAAAAATCATAATTCGTATTTTGAAAATAATCTGTCAAATTATATACTCAAAAATATCTCAAATTCTATTGCTTTACCTCTATCTATTATTTTTAATCATTCATTATCAACGGCTGTATATCCTAATAATTTTAAAAAATGTATAGTCATACCCTTATACAAAGCAGGAGATAAATTATCATGTGGGAATTACCGTCCCATATCATTATCATTAACTTTGTCAAAAATTTTTGAAAAGTGTATCAAAATCAGGGTACTTGATTACCTGGAAAAAAATCTTTTTTTTTCAGTTTCACAATTTGGTTTTAGAACTGGTTTGTCTACCAATAACGCTCTTTTTCGGGTTGATAACTTTATTAGAAAAAATATAGATAATAATTTTAAAGTAATGGGTATTTTTTTAGATGTACAAAAAGCATTCGATTGTGTAAATCATGAATTATTATTAAGGAAATTAGAAAATTCTGGAATACGAGGAGTTTCAAATAATCTCTTCAGATCTTTTTTGAGTGATAGAACACAAAGTGTTAAATGTGACGACTTTTCTAGTGAATCGCTTAATGTATCTTGTGGTGTACCACAAGGCACTGTATTAGGTCCCTTATTGTTTATTATTTTCATAAATGATCTATTAAAAATAAAAACTAATTCAAGTTCTGAAATACTAAGTTTTGCTGACGATACAGCTATCTTATTATCCGAATCAACAGTTGATATACTATATGCTGAAGCCAATAAATTATTAAATACTATTTACACTTGGTTTTGTAAAAATAAATTAAAATTAAATCTGATTAAATCTAAATATATTTGTTTTGAACAAAAAGCTTCAAATAGCTTGTTAAGAAATAACCTGATTGTTCATTCGTTAAAATGTAATTATAATATTAGTTCAACTTGTAATTCTAAATGTATTGTGCTTGAAAAAGTTAATGAAATAAAATATCTTGGGATAATTGTTGATTATAGATTTAAATGGGAAAGTCATATTAATTATAATAATGATACTTTACGTAAATTCTTTTACTTCTTTAAAGAAGCTAGATATATATTTAATAATTATTATAAAAGAATGATTTTTCTAGCGTTAGTTCAATCAATTTATTCTTATGGTATTTCTATTTGGGGTGGAGCCGCTAATAATGTTTTATCTAGACTTATAGTTACTATTAACTGCATTATCAAATTTTTACTAAATCTTCCCATGACAACTAGTACCTCTTCAATTTATAAAGAAATTAATGTAAAACATTTAAAATGTATTTACAAATTATCGGTGCTTGTTGATTTGTATAAACACAATAATTTAATAACATTGCTAGATCATGAACACAATACAAGGTATAAACAAAATATCAATATAATTCTTCCAAAACTTAATAAAGTATTTGGTCTACATAGCGTGTTATATACGGGATTGAAACTATGTCGTTCACTAAATATTAATATAAACGAGTTTAAAAATGTATTATTATTTAAAAATTATGTAAAACATTTAGATTTAACTAGTTTATAATTTAATAATTTAAATAGTAATTATTTTTGTTTTTTAATATTTTATAATATCGTTAATATGTTTTATATTTATTTCAATTTATTAGTTTTGTTTTTAATGTAATTACTATTCAACATTTATCCATTATGTCTTCAATTTAAATAATAAGAACCGTGCCCCCAGCACAAGCTTTGCTTATAGGGGGTACTGAAATATTCAATCTTATAATGTTGTAATCATTGTATATATAATTCTATTGTTTCAATAAAGATTATATTATTATTATAGTTTTACAATATATTTGTACATAACATATAACATATTTCGAAATGAAAGTTAATGAAAAGTTCTTATTATTTCACCAATTCTGCCCACAAAGTCCGCGATCGGACGAAGTCGGATTGCCTACCTGGTAGGTTTATTTGCGTGTAAACTGATTTTTACCATAGATAACTGATAAAGTATTTATTATTCAAAAACTAGCTTTGACTTAAAATATTTTACGAACAAAACAGCATCCGCCTAACGATTAAAAAGTCAATAACATTGCTTATAAAACCATTATTTTATATACATACCAATACAATAAATTAATGGATAAGACTTCTTCCATATAAACAGTTTGTGTTACTGTGAATTACTGATTAATTAATAATACAATTGTCATAGTGCATGCGTTGTACGCTCAATAGTCAATTCATATAATATTTGATCCATGCGCCGACATTGTCTGCGATCCGACGCAGTTGCATTGAATTTATTTTCACAAGTGATTACCGATTATTCAACGCTCAAACGACAACATTCGACTTGAACATTTTTTCCTACTTTCTATGGCAGGAGGTTAGACAATCCGCCGTAGCAGATTCCTCAGCCAGGTATCTATTTATACCGGTTGAGGGCTGATAGCTAGACACTCAAAAGTCTACGTCTCAGCTTTAAAAAATTTTTCACTTTCAAAAGAAGACCGCCAAACAACAATCGAACGTCTTATCAATTCTCGACAACACCCACCTTATCATCCCGATAGAAGACCTTGCAGTACCACCAAATCTTCCTTTTTTAAAAACTTTCTGCTTTCAGCTCTTCCATCCGTCCTAGGGTTTTCACTTACACCGAGTTTCACCAGAAGCGAGATTCACGGGCCGCTAGTCTTATATTATAAAACGGGACGGAGTACGCCCGTTGTCCGCCAGGGGCAACGCGTAAAATGGTGGTTTGCCAATCAGAAAATTAAATTTTTTTTTTACCTCCCGCCCGGCGATCGGTGTTCTGCAGCGCCATTTCATTATCACCGCGATCGTTATCAATTATTATTAGTTATTATTTTGAAAATTTTCCGATTTCACCATATTTCAAGACTCTTCCTTCGTTTTTCGAGTCCGTTTTGTACGTATTCGTGTAGTGCGCGACTACTTCAAGCCGTACGTATGTGGTTTGTTTTCCGACGATCGCGTTCGTGTCGATCGCCAACGCGGTAACAATTACGGCCGTAGAAAGACGTTTTTTTCCGCAGACCGTTTCGTGTTTTGCGACCATTCTGTCCATATTCGTAGTGCGCCTTTCGAAAGCATTACACAAATTCGGGTCGTGTGTTTTGGATTGCAGACGCTGACTGACTTACGAGGTATGTGTTGAGCGCCGACGAGGCTGCTCCTACGACATATATGGCGGTTAGCCACGACGACTCGCGTCGGTATGGGGGTGAGGTGACAATGATTTTATGATATGAAATTTTAACACAATATTTAATTGTATAATAATAATGTATAATATATATATATATATAGATGAATATTAATAATGTACCGAAGTAAATGTTGTACAAATTTGCTACCGTTAAAGACGTCTCTTTGTCGGTCAGCGAATAATAATTATAATTTCAAAAATAATAATAATATGTCTTATGGACAAGTATAAAATATGAATAATAATTAATAAAATATAGAACAATAATAACGATACCAACGATATAGTGATAGCGGTGATAGTTGTCGATGGGATTGCAATTCTGATAACGTCGGCGGCGGCTGCAGGCGGTATCACCGTGACATCAGCTGTTGACGGCGACGGCGGCGGCACAATGGTCAATGACCTCACGGCGACGGCGGCGGCGGCGACACTGGCGACTGATTATTTAAAATAACGGGCAACGGTTAAGTCGTATTTGTCGAACAAAACGACAGGGTATGCGTATTCGAACGCTGGCCTCAGCCGCACGACGCACAACAGACGATGGAGTTTACGTCATCAATGTATATAATATATCCGCAAGCAATGATGTCGTCGCACACGCGGTTGTCGGACCAACTCCTTAATAATGCACGGCCGTACAAGCTCCTCCGAACGGCGACCGAAATACCACGACAACAAACACGCACAAATTAGTGTTGCCCCAAGCTTACAATGCACTTGTGACTTGCGGGCGCCACCCGAACATAGCACAACCAAAATGCTACGGCACACACGAACACGTAACGACAGCTAGGCGCACGGGCCGTTGTACATCGGCACCGTCGGAACGCAGACAGACAGGCGGCACGGAGACGACGTCCGAGCCGTCCAGGTCGTGGGCATGGAGAGAGGGAGTCCAAAGTTCGAGACTCGCCGTTTTATCGTGCGGTATCGCGCGCACCGATGGTGAAAGCCAGATCGAAAAAGGCGGCAGTTTAAACATTCTCCCCCATGGAAAGCTCCGCTTGTCATTGTGGAAATGCCGCCGATGATGTTGTGTCTAATTTATATAATTTAAAGTAGATGTGTAACACAAAAAAAAAAAAAAATAAATAAATAACAAAAATTACATATTTTGAGAACAATGGATATAATCCATACAATAATTATAATAAACATATTTGAACAAAGAAGTACAGTATACAGCTCCCCCAACCCCCTCCAGCTAGAACATCGCAGGTGACCGCCACATATGCCAGTAATGTTGACCATAGCATACAGGTGTCATGTTGAAGTGTGAGATTCCTGCACGTATAGTTAGTAAAACACAAATAACAAACAGGCAAATATTAAATCGTCTGAGGGCTGAAGTAATTTACATTTTCAGTCGGTCGGTAGCACAACCAATTTAACTACTGATCGTGTGATGCGTCCATGATGCGTTAACACCGACGCAACTCGCACGGTTCCATCAGATCCTGGCACCAGTTCAATGATACGCCCGAGACGCCATAATAAAGGTAGTGCTTGATTGTCAACCACGATGACCATGTCGTTGACCTGTAAGTTAGGGACACGATCTGTCCATTTGACGAGTAGTTGGAGTGTTGTCAAGTACTCCGATGACCATCGTTTCCAAAAAGTTTGATGGCACTGGTCAAGTAACTTCCACCGGTTTGTCAAGTTACGGGTAGCATCTGGGTTGGAACGAGGTGGAACGGCTAACAGTGGTTGTCCAATGAGGAAATGCCCAGGTGTGAGACACTCCAAATCATGAGGGTCTGTGGAGGCGGGCGTCAGTGGTCGAGAGTTGAGGACGGCTTCGATGCGGATCAAGACGGTAGTGAACTCTTCGTAGGTGATGACGTGGGTGCTCATTGTACGAACCAACAAACGCTTAGTGGACCGGACAGCCGCCTCCCATAACCCACCAAAGTGCGGAGCACTGGGGGGGTTAAAATGCCATTTACAATGTGGACGAGAGTTGGTAGTAATGGCGAGCTGACCTTGTGGGCTGTTAATAAGCGTTTGCAGTTGCTTGTCAGCACCTATGAAGTTTGTTCCGCAGTCGGAATATACATCACTGGGGAGTCCACGACGGCCGACGAAACGGTCAAACGCTGCCAAGAAAGCATCGGTTGACAAATCCGACACCACTTCAAGGTGGACCGCCTTTATAGAAAAACAAACGAACACCGCTATGTAAACCTTATAGCTTCGATATTTCCGAAGCTTTAACTCTCTCATTTGTAGCGGACCAGCATAGTCCACGCCGACTCGGGCGAATGGACGGACTTGTTGCACGCGTGCAGCGGGAATGTCCGCCATCAAAGGTTGAGGAGGTTTTGCAGCCAAACGAACACAAACAGAACATTTTGTCACCACTTCATGTACAACCGAGCGAATAGCGATAATCCAGTATTGACGTAAAATGAGTGATATCATGACACGGGGGCCGGAGTGGCACGTTAGGCGATGCCACCGACGACAAATCAATAGCGCTAGATGAGAGCGTTTGGCAATTAACATTGGGTGTTTACACTCGTACGATAGGGTGGAATGACGAAGGCGGCCACCAACTCGAATGATTCCAACATCGTCGACGAACGGAGCTAAACGAGCCAACGGCTTTGACGATACCCGGGTCCCAGTTGATGGCTCACGTAATAGTTCAGAGAAGTGAATACGTTGAGACTCTCTGATAATACTGCGAGTTGCACAGTCGACTTCAACTAGACTCAGACACTTCGTGGAAAGTGGTTCAAGGACGCAACGAGGACACCGTCGGTTGATGAAACGGTGCAATATGGTAGTGACGCGAATCATGCGGTCATATGATGAAAAACGGTTGAACCATTCTTCAGTACAGTCATGCGGGTCGATTCGAGTTGTGAGAGATACTGGTAACACTTGAGGTAAGCTGCACAATGGCATGGGTGCTACGAGATTTATCCACGTAGATGGATTGGCCCGAAGAATTGCAGGACCTTGTCAATAGAGGGATAGCTTGGTGAGTTCTGAAGGCATCACACCTCTTGACGCACAATCGGCAGGATTGTTTGTCGACTCGATATGGCTCCACTTACAATCAGGCACTATGGTGCGGATCTGATGGATACGATTGGACACATATACCTTGAAAGAAGTATGAGGGACCGTTAACCAGGATAGGACTATCATCGAGTCGGTCCAGCAATAAGTCCCAATAATTTTGAGATGAGGATCCAATATTCGCTTGATGCGCCCAAGCCACCGGGCGAGTAACAGTGCGGCGTTCAGCTCCAGTCGTGGTATTGTTAACGGCTTCATCGGAGCAAGCTTGGTCTTAGACCCGACGAGAACAGCAGGTTGAGCACTTGATGAATCGGCTGACAGCACATTTACGACCGCGGCATATCCAAGCTGCGAAGCGTCGCAAAATCCCAAAAGATAGCATGACGATTGTCCGAATGTGCTGAAGTGGCGTGACACTCGAATCATCGACAACGATGGCAGATCGGACAGAAACGAGGACCAGTCAGCATGGATTTCAGGAGGCAATGGTTCATCCCATGCCAGTCCTAGTTGCCACGTCCGCTGCATGATGCACTTTGCCAAAAAAATTGTCGGGCCGAATAACCGCAACGGGTCAAATATTCTGGCTACCATTGACAGCACGCCACGTTTAGTGAATATTGGAGATGGTTTAAAGCGCAACGCACAGCTGAAAAAATCATCGTTGGGGTTCCATTGCAATCCTAGTACCTTTGTTCCTCCGTCTTCGGAATCGTGGAATGGTAACGGCGTGCTTACCCGATCAGCTGCTGGCACGGACGACAAAATTTCATGAGTGTTGCTGGACCATTTTTTAAGTTCAAGCCCAGATTTTGCGAGAATACGTTGCAAAGACGATTGGAACTCCAAAGCTTCTTCAACTGAATCCGCTCCTACACAGATGTCGTCGATGTATGTCTGGTACAGCAAAGCATCACGGACATGATCGGCGTCGACGCAATCGGTTTCAGCAATTGACTGAAGCACGCGTATGGCTAGGAATGGAGCACACGTCACCCCATACGTGACGGTATTTAACTGATACTCGACAAGCTGGTCGTGTGGAGATGACCGCCACAGAATGTGCTGGTACTTGCGGTACTCTGGCAGCACCTGGATTTGACGGTACATCTTGCAGATGTCCGCCGTGAATGCATGTGGGTAAATACGAAATCGCGTTAGGACATCAATTAGGTCCTGTTGTAGCTTCGGCCCTGGAAGCAGACAACTGTTCAATGACGGTCCGGCTGAACATCGGGCAGACGCATCAAACACCACACGGATTTTTGCATCACCATCATCTGCCTTATAAACTGCATGATGAGGGACAAAATAATGACCGGGTGTGGAGGCAAACGACATATGGCCTAATGCCAAATAGTCGCTCATGAAATTTTTATATAGTGTCTGCAGATGTGGATTAGATAATAGCTTCCTCTCCAATGACTCAAAACGCTTGAGTGCCATTGAACGAGAACCAGCAAATGTTGTTTGCGAAACAGGGACTCGAAATGGTAGAGGAACGGAAAAACGGCCAGATGGTAGCCGCACACATTCATTCCTGAATATGGATTCACACTTCCCTTCATCAGTGAACGCATCTGGAGCCGCCTCAGGTTCTTCGATGTCCCAAAATTTGTTCATCTGATCCTCGATTGATATGGTCAGCGATACCGGGAGAGCATGAAGTGGCTCGACGTTTGTATATGGAACAGGTCCAATTAGTATCCAACCAAATATCGAATTGAATGCCGAAGGCAGAGAAGAATCAATTTCAATTTTATGGCCATTCATAATAGTGGCGTATATGTCAGCACCCAGCAGCATATCCACACTAGATGCGACGTGGAATGAAGGGTCAGCTAGGGCAAGATTTGAAAATTTATCCTTAATGGCAGAATCCAATGTTTTATGGGGCATATCTCCGGTGATGGACGGCAATACCCAAGCTTGAATGGCCAGCGATGGTTCAGGTGCAAACCGGGGCTGGACGATGCAGTCAACTCGGCCCATTACACTAGAAACAGGATGCCCAGCTAGACCAGTAACAGGCGCAGTCCAGCTGGAGCGTTTTAGACCAAGGCGGTCCGCGCATGATACCGTAACAGCGCTTATTTGTGAAGTACAATCAACCAATGCGCGCATCGTCTGCCACGTGCCGGAACGGTTACGCACGTGAACAAGCGCTGTCCCCAGCATCACTGAACATGACGTAGAAGCGGCGGACATCGGTTGAGATGCACACAAGGAGGATTTAGCTTGGGGTTCAGGAACCTTTTCCTTGGTGTTGCGTCCACCCATGTGTAACAAGGTGTGATGATTCCGAGAGCATTGCTTGCAACTTGGTTTTGACCGACACTTGTTAGACCAGTGAGAATCGCTAAAGCAGTTGAAACACAAACTGTGATCACGCATCCATTTACTACGTTCTTCGGTTGCCCACGACACAAATTGGCTGCAGGAGTCCAAGCTATGACTTGCCTTGCAGCATGGACAAGATTTTTCAGACTTCGTTGTGAGCAACGACGCAGCATGTGGATAGCTGGACTGACTGGAACGATCTCCCTTACGGTTCGACGGACGACGATACGACTTCGACTGTGAACTAGCGGTTCCTGGTTTTGAATCACCAATTATTTCCAACGTTGACACTCGAGACTGAATGCACGCCAGTAGTGCATCAATAATCGGATAGTCGCCCTGACTCGTGACGGTAGTTTCGAACAGTTCCCTAGTTGCGATTGGTAAACAGCGAAAAGCCATTGAAAACAATACAAAATATCCCAAATCTGGAATGTTTAATGATTTTAATAGAGAGAGGCCTTCGCTGAATTTACTAACAAATGTATTCAGATCTGTCAATGATTCGTGAGTGGACACGGGTAATTGGAACAATTTGTCAATTAATGACATGGCGACTAATCGCGGCCTATTGAACCGGTGTTCAAGTGTTGACCATGCAAGGTCGTAATTGTCCTCGGACATGGGTATGCCACGTATGGCATCAGAAGCCACCCCGCGCAAGCAGCCAACTAGATAATACATTTTGTCCGCTTTAGGTATGGACCTTGAATCGATATTCGCGCGGAATTGATCGCGAAATGTAGGCCACTGGTGAAAATCACCATCATATATAGGCAATGGTATTTCGGGTAAACGAGATGATGGAATGCAGGTAGACGGCGACGATGAACCGAGCTGATGACAAACGTTTTGACGCTTATCAACCTGGTTCTTAATGTAAGATAGGTCAATAAGCTCAGCGCCAGATGGTGTGAGTTGACTGATCATGGATTTCGACGTAGTTATGAGGTTACGCACTTCACCTGGCAAATCCGGAGAATAATCGGTAAGTTCACCTAAATCACTAAGATGATTCAACACAGACTCGTCCTCTGTCCTGAATTGGATCCATAACGCATCGAGATCAACTGCTGCGTGCTTGAAGTCAGAAACCAATGTCGAATCCAATAATGCACGTGAACCTTGGGCATGGATACCTCGAATTTGTGACACGATTGTGGTTCGCTTGGTAATAGCACGATATCGCAACCACTGCGCACGTTCTTGGTCGTCTCCCATTTTGACCAAATAAAATTACAACCAACCTACCCAAAACGAGAAAATACCCACCTGAAAATTACAGTTACCAACAATACCCAGGCCGCACAGAAATAATATACAATAAATATGTACGTAAAAAACAAACGTACGACTACTGTAACATTCACAATTCAATATTAATTGATGTAATATAATTTACCTAGTACGATATAATACTATCACACAACAACAGACCCATATACAACGCTAACTGGACCCTAACCCAGGTCCGTCAACCACGCTCTGCTACCAAATGTTGAGCACCGACGAGGCTCCTACGACATATATGGCGGTTAGCCACGACGACTCGCGTCGGTATGGGGGTGAGGTGACAATGATTTTATGATATGAAATTTTAACACAATATTTAATTGTATAATAATAATGTATAATATATATATATATATAGATGAATATTAATAATGTACCGAAGTAAATGTTGTACAAATTTGCTACCGTTAAAGACGTCTCTTTGTCGGTCAGCGAATAATAATTATAATTTCAAAAATAATAATAATATGTCTTATGGACAAGTATAAAATATGAATAATAATTAATAAAATATAGAACAATAATAACGATACCAACGATATAGTGATAGCGGTGATAGTTGTCGATGGGATTGCAATTCTGATAACGTCGGCGGCGGCTGCAGGCGGTATCACCGTGACATCAGCTGTTGACGGCGACGGCGGCGGCACAATGGTCAATGACCTCACGGCGACGGCGGCGGCGGCGACACTGGCGACTGATTATTTAAAATAACGGGCAACGGTTAAGTCGTATTTGTCGAACAAAACGACAGGGTATGCGTATTCGAACGCTGGCCTCAGCCGCACGACGCACAACAGACGATGGAGTTTACGTCATCAATGTATATAATATATCCGCAAGCAATGATGTCGTCGCACACGCGGTTGTCGGACCAACTCCTTAATAATGCACGGCCGTACAAGCTCCTCCGAACGGCGACCGAAATACCACGACAACAAACACGCACAAATTAGTGTTGCCCCAAGCTTACAATGCACTTGTGACTTGCGGGCGCCACCCGAACATAGCACAACCAAAATGCTACGGCACACACGAACACGTAACGACAGCTAGGCGCACGGGCCGTTGTACATCGGCACCGTCGGAACGCAGACAGACAGGCGGCACGGAGACGACGTCCGAGCCGTCCAGGTCGTGGGCATGGAGAGAGGGAGTCCAAAGTTCGAGACTCGCCGTTTTATCGTGCGGTATCGCGCGCACCGATGGTGAAAGCCAGATCGAAAAAGGCGGCAGTTTAAACAGTATGTAATCCGTACTTTTTGCTTTGTACTGTTCATATGTATATATATATAATATATTATTATATTATTGTTACGTGTTTTATGCCTATTCGTTACTTTTGTCGTCTATCTCATCTTTCTCTACCGTCTACGTCGACGAAATATGGTACGTATGTCATTACTTCGTTACAACTAATATACTCATAGTAGTTTAATATAGTTTTTAAACGTGTTGCAGGTCCTCGGAGAGTGATGGTGTCTGTTTCGACGCACAGTTTTCATTTACCGATGTACACTACTTTTTGTTGATTCAATAAACTGCATTATATCATCATATTTATATTGTTCTGTTGTTCTCGGTAGCTCGACCTTTAGACACATCTTAGACCATTGGTCATGCTCTCTAGCATAAAAGTGTTCACCGACAACGTTTGTGTCGCACAGTAGGTATTGTATTTACGTTCTCGATTGTGTATTATAATATTACGTATAATAGGCTTATAAGTGAATTGTTGAGTTAATAACATTTGATACTTATTACTGATGTTCAATTGTACATTACTTTGAGAAACATCTAAAGTATATTCTGTAGTTGGATTTTTATAATTTATATTAAATCAATCAAAACCTGTGCAATATTATAATTTTATTGATAGTGTGTATGGTAACAACATAATGTTTTAAATGTTTTAATAATCACCATATTATGTAATTTGTATTAAACATGAGATTTTGCTGGCAAAGTTAGTATATTTTTGTAGTAAAATATATTTTTGTAGCATAAACTGACTAGAAAGCAACGTTTGACATCATGTGAGCAGATAAATTCAAGTACTGTATGTTACACTCATAATATATTTCAATCTATATAATTATTGCAGACAAATACCTTGAATAAAAACATTCTTCTGTGGTAAGATTTATACATTATACAGATTAATTACCTATGTTCCTATTTTATAATATTTACCCGTTAGTCAACTAAAAAAAAAAACAATAGGTATTTGTGTGTAGTTATTTTGCTACAATATTTTAATATTTATGTAGGTATTAATTTTCTTTTTGGATCAAACGCATAATATATTTTAAATGTAAAATATACAATTTGGTATCAGTGTTAAAATGCTTTTTGTTATAGTAGTTATTATAGCTACACTGAGTAGGTGAAATTTGTTTAAATAATAATGTTTTAATTTATGGCCTCAATTGTTTTATTACCTATATTATATTATTTGTTTGTGTCTTCAGATTTAAAATTTTTGAGAATAATTAATTATATATCTATATATATTATTTTGTAAAACAATACGTTAAAATGAAAACTTATAACATTAAATGTTTTAGCACACCAATAATGAAAATGTTATTTAACATAGATTTTGCTGTCAAGGTTGGTATATTTTTTCTTGCAACATTTGGGCTAAATTTTGAATAAATCTGTTGAATTCATATATTGTATACATCACTCAAAGAATATTTCAAAATTTTTATCTATTATTGATTAAAATAATAATTTTTTATTCCGGTAAGGTTTATATTACACAAATTAATTATGCTTTAATTGTGTAATAGTTACCTATTGCTCAACTAATAAAATATAGTATATTAATGTATAGTTACTTACTACAATATTTCAATATATATATTTTGATTTTATTTTTTGAACCAAACACTTAATTTATTGAAAGTTTAATGTTAAATATACATTTCCTTTGATAGTTATATTATAATGTTTTTTATTTATTATTTACAATATTATCGATATGTAAGGACAAAAGTATTTATTAGGTATTACGTTAATGTAAAATTTGCTCAAGAGTAATAAATAAATTATTAAATGAACATTAATGATAATTAAATTATTAATCATCAGTAAGCTCGAGTTAGATATGAATTATGACCTCAATGATTGAGAAATAATGTAGATTATCATGTATGAGCATTAGTATTTAATTTTTTTGATAAATTATGAATATTATATAAAATGGTGTATAGATTATTAAACACATTATGCTCATAATACATAATAAAAAAAAAGCGGGTAAGTGAGTATCGCTCTGCTGTACATTAGGGGGTGGGGTGGACCTCGGACTAGGGTAGGTTAAATTTGAATGCAATGATAGGTATCATTTTATACGAAAAACGATTCTGAACGGAGATGATTTGTCAGTCTAGGATATATTATATTTAAATATTGTCATATATTCTATTTTGAAACAAATAGTATAGTTACTATATTATATCACTATAGTTACTTTATAATATCTGTTTATTAATAAAAAAAATATTTGGCAACATACACATAATGAGAGTATGAAATTTAATTTAAATTTTGACATATTTCGTATAAATTTGAACTTTAAGCCCTTATAAAAAAAAATTATGACTAACGATTTTGGATTTTTTTTTATCACTTTAAGAAAAACTTATAAGAAACCTTGTATTAAATTTTCAAGATTTTCTGGCCACCCAAAATTTTTTTATCGGCATTTGAAGAAAAAAAACTTAGAAAAGTCGAAAATTTCAATTGTCTATAAGTAGCTTAAAAATGGTTAAAATATTTTGAAAATTTAACTGTAAAGAGATAACCATAATATAAACATTTGGTGAAAATTTTAAGTATTTACAATAATTCGTTTTTGAGTTACAGCTAAATCAAAAAAAACGATTTTGTCGAAAAGTGGTTTTTCGTAAAATTGCCATTTTTTCGTCATTTTTTTTTTGTTTTTCTCGATTTTTTTGAAAACTATTTGAAAATCTTAATTTTGACTCCCCAAAGTACCAACTAGATTCAATTTCCTATTCAAAGAGGGGCTGAAGTTAAAAATCGGAGCATTATTACTGCTCTAAATGTTGTCGTCAGACATAAAAAAAAAAAAAAAACACACATCATTGTAAAAGCAATACATTCATCACTCCGTTCAGAATCTAAAACACAGTGTAAACAGATATTATAAATTAATATATCAAAAAGACTATAAATAAAGGTATTCAATTCTCATAACACTCGAATTATACGAATCGCATGAATAAAGCTGCAGTGCATAACAAAAAATTCGTGGCGGGTCGGAAACTGTTTATGTGCTCGAGATTTGCCACCAATTTACAACTCAAACTGTAGTCGATAGGATTAGGCGTTAGGATAGGATAGGAATTAGGCAGGGGTAACAAGATCTAATCCCGCCCCGGTGGATGATCGGCGGCGCTTTGATTAACACTGCGATTCATTTTTCGCATTTTTTTATTTTTTTCCTTTGTTATTCTAATTATTATTCTATATTATTATATTATTATTCTTATATGTTAAATTAATCAAAACCTGGGCTTAATTAATACAAGGTTCATCAGGGTTTTATGCAAAATTACTATCATAACTTTCAAGTTTCAAGATAAAAAAATATAACAGTATTACAACATGATGTAATAAATGTATTGAAGATTATTTCACGTATTACAATTACAATACTTACATAGTCCGCGATCCGACGCAGTCGGATTGCTTACCTGAGGGGTTTAGTAACTCATAACGAATATTCAATTTTTAGCAAATAAAAAATTCAGATTTCATTAATTGCGCCCACATAGTCTGCAATTCGACGCAGTCGGATTGCCTACCTATCCCAGTTAGCAAAAACATATTATAATAATGTTTTTATAAAATTACAAATATAATGAATAATATTATTTGATCATTTTTATTTCAATATAAATAGAAAATAAAAATGTTTTTATAATATTTGTGTATTATTATTTGGCCAGTATGAATTATTACTATATTATTATTTTTATATTGTTATTATAATATTAAAAAAAAAAACATTATATAATATTTAAAAAAAAATGTTAATATGATATAAAAGTAATTATTTAAAATATTTTTTATCATATTTGTAATTGTATTATTCATAAAAATTAGGATCGATTATATTGAATGTAAATCCCATAATTCAACTTAGTCGGTACAATATGATAAAATTACCTAGTTGAAATATAATACAATAGGACAAAAAAAAATTAATCCATTAACATTTTTTTGAAGGTTGAAATAAATTTTGTTTTCCCGATGAGTTCCTAAACAGTTATAATAGTTATATGTATCATCATATCATATGATTACAAAAACAATGCTGTTTATTTTAGTATATACTTATTTGGTCGTTATATAATTATAGTAATTATACAACTATAAAGTAAAAGAACACTTGCATTTATATTTTATATAGATGATTTTATTATTTAATAATTGTTTTAGTATGTATTAGTATAAACATAAACATAACTTTCACTTTAATAATAATTATATAATAAAGATAATAAAAATAATAACAAATTATTTAAATAAGCAGGTTATTTTTTTCTGAAGGCTGCTCCAGCAATATATATTTTAATTGGTCCTTAAATTTCAGCATTTAAAGTGTTTTGGAAATTTTTACATTTTCTTATGGTTTTTGAAATATAAAAGGATACATATTAATATGTGTTAACTACAATTATTATATTATATTAATTCATATAACTTATTTAATATGTAAATAAATATTATAAGTGTTAAATGTTTAAATTATATTCTAAACCATGAGTAAATATTTTAAATAGGTAGTAATAATTAAGTTACTATAGAGACTATTATATATAAATTGGTATTAAAAAGTAATATTATTGTAACTACATATAGTCCATTGAACAAGTGTTTATATGGTATGTACCTATATGAAAAAATATGGTTAGACTCTTTTAATTTACCTATACAATTTTTCTTACCAAAAATAATAGTGCAAGATGACAAGGTCGAAAATATTTTCTTTTTTTTTTTGACCAACATAACTATAATATTTTAATAATTCGTCAGAAAATAGTTTACGCATTATTTGGCGTATTGAAGAAGCCAAAGTTTTTCTGGCTAATCGCTTGAGGCCATTTACCTATAAAACATTAAATTGGAATTTTTATACTTAAAAAACATACTTATTATAAATTATTTAAACTAACCACATTTAATCTGAAGCTCCTGTTGGAGAGCTTGTTTTCAAACATATCAAGATCATCTTCATTCATTAGAGGAAGTATAGATTCAAAATCATCCTCTTGATTTATAGTTTCAATATTAGTCAGATCATTATTAACACCTGTTTTATTCAAACTACTTTCATCTATTTTATTCTCAATTTGTTGCAGTCTTTGAGCCAAACTTTCAACATCATACCTGATTTTTAAAACTACTTGTAATATTCGTTTAACAATTTCTGTAATATAGAAAAAAATAAGTAATCAACAAAATGAACAAACCAATAAATGGAAGGACACTTCTGTCATTTATACTAACCACTATCATGTATAGAACTTTGCAAAGTTGAAGGAAGTACTATAGATGGTGTCACTGTTTCAATGTTATCTTGTATATATTTAGACCTTTCTTTATGCATTTATGAAGTAACTTTAAATGGCGACGAAGAAGTATAAACTATAGATTTATTGACATTTGAATCTACAAAAAACAATATCTGTTAAATAGTACATATATTATTTAAAGAATTGTCTAAATTAATTATTACCAGTTACTGCAAAATGCTGTTCAGCAGATTTATCATATTGTTTATTTACTTTATCTAACATCTGAGGAGTGTCGTGTAGTGAAAGCACTAAATTAAAAAAAAAATAATAATATGATTTTAATAACATATATCTACTTATGAAATATTATAATACAGTTTATCTGAAAATATAAATATTCAGTTATTTATTATACCTTGGCGTGTAGAATTCAAATTATTTGAATTTCTATACATTTCATTACGAATTTTTATATTTGGTGAGCGGCTTGGGATGATTATATTATTTATGTCATCTAAAACATATACAAATACAACCTTATACAATATCTGTTAAATAGTGTATATATTATTTAAAGGATTATCTAAATTAATTATTACCAGTTACTGCAAAATGCTGTTCAGCAGATTTATCGTATTGTTTATTTACTTTATCTAACATCTGAGGAGTGTTGTGTAGTGAAAGCACTAAATTAAAAAAAAATAATAATAGTATGATTTTAATAACATATACCAGCTACTTATGAAATATTATAATGAATATTCAGTTATTTATTATACCTTGGAGTGTAGAATTCTTAGATTGATAATAATAATTAGTAGATTTATATTTTTCATCAGGAGAATTCAAATTATTTGAATTTCTATACATTTCACTACGACTTTTTATACTTGGTGAACGACTTGGGATGATCATATTATTTGTGTCATCTAAAAGTTAAAACATATACAAATACAACCTTAAAAAACTTAATATTTCTAAAACTTAAAAAATTATTTTTTATTATTAATTCTAAATTTCCAGTTGATTAAAATGTATATAATTATTACCTTCATCAGAAATAAATAATAATAGAGTCAAATAGTTTTCTCTTGCATGTCTTAGATGATACTACACTTTTCAAACTTGCAGTTTCAAAGTTATGATTATAATGATCTGAAATAATACATTTATTAGCGTCTTAAATATATAATAAACATAAACAAAAAATGTTATAATGTAATAATACATTTATTAGCGTCTTAAATATATAATACACATAAACATTTTTAATAGATACTTGTTTACCATTTTTAACACTAGAAGTCTCCATACTATGTGATATGTACAATGGAGGATCAGGAATTGTTGTTTTTTTTTTATCTCTAAAACAAACTTCTTCGGTAGTTGATAAGTCTGAAGTATGTTCAGCCATCTTTAACTTAGCCCTAGCTACATGTAGAGTTTCTAAAAATTGTATAACAAATATAAAAACACTAAAAGCTTAAGAAAAAATATTAATATTTCATATTTAATTTAAATATAACTAAATTAATTTCAAAAAGTTATTGATTGTTTAAAAATTAAAAATTTACCAATGCTTTCTTTAATTACTCTGGAGGCATAATAGGTAAAATCAAAAGTATTCGGAATTGTTCTTCTTTCAATATTGGATTTTATGTTTTTTTTTTGGCCAGGCGCATTTCTTATTTTTTACCCAATGGGATGGTACGACTTCAATAGTATTCTCGTCAATAAATTCAACGATTGACCACATAATAATATTAAATATATCTATAATTAAAAAATGTACTTGATAATAATGTTAAAATTGTTAAAATTTTAGATAAAGGTAATTGTTTTGACTTAAATATTTGTCAGGAGGTACCACAATGTTCACAAACTGTAGCAAGTTCATCACATGTAGATGTTAACCATTATATTGAATTCATCGATTCAAATAATACTGAAGATGATATACCAATACAAAATGAGTCTGACAATAGTACATCAGGGTCAGATAATTATAATACAACGTTTAATTCTATTAGTTCTGAAATATCTCAATGGGCATTAATGCATAAAATTCCACATAATTCTATAAATGATCTTTTATTTATAATAAAAAAGCATAAATGTTTTTCCATGTTGCCCAAAGATGCAAGAACATTATTAGGTACTAAGCCAGTCCCAATTCTAAATATGTATGAAGTTGAACCTGGTAAATATTATCATTTTGGTTTGGAAAATGGTATTATTCGTCATTTACCTAACAATTTTATATCACGAGAAATCAAGCTCGTTATTGGTATAGATGGACTTCCTATTTCAAAGAGCACATCTACCCAATTTTGGCCCATTCTGGCATATATAAGACCAAATTCAAACCTTGTTTTTCCCGTAGGATTGTATTGTGGTACAGATAAACCCAGTGATAGTAATGAGTATTTAAAATACTTTGTAAATGAAGTTCAACATTCAATCACAAATGGTATTCGTATTCATAATAGATTATATAGTATCATACTTGATGTATTTTGTTGTGATGCTCCAGCTAAATCATTTGTCTTAAAAATTAAAGGACACAATGGTTTTTTTTCTTGTTCACGGTGTGAAATTGAAGGTGAATACAAAGAGAATAGAATGTGTTTTCCTTACAGTGAACCAGATAAGAGATCTAAAACAAGAACTCATAGAAATTATTTAAATAGAACTCAAATTAGCCACCATATTATATCATCTACTAATTCTTACATTAGTGAAATTCGAAAATTTGATATTGTTAATAATTTTTCATTAGATTATATGCATTTGATATGCCTTGGTGTAACAAAAAAACTAATTTTATTATGGATGAAAGGGCCATTGCGGGTTCGTTTGCCTTCTAGTAAAATTAATCAAATTTCAGAATTACTCGTAAAATTGCGATTAAATTTTTGTTGTGAATTTTCTAGAAAACCACGAAAACTAGAAGAAGTATGTCGATGGAAGGCAACAGAATTTCGCTCATTTTTGTTGTATTTAGGTCCAATTGTTTTGAATGGTAAAGTGAATGATTCTTGTTTTAAAAATTTTATGTCCCTTAACATAGCTATGATAATACTTTTAAGCCCACATCACAGTTAATTTGTAGATTATGCACGTGAAATGTTAAATTATTTTGTAAAAACATTTGAAAAAATTTATGGTCAACATTTAATGTCTCATAATGTACATGGTGTACTACATTTAACCGAAGATTATAACAATTATGGACCGAACGATGACTATACCAGATGAGGCTATGTATTCATGTGTCATTCCATACGAGCTATGGCGGGTTATGGCATATCCATTTGCGTATAGCGAAAGAGATCTGTTAGATTTGTTTAATAATTCGAATTATATACTAAAAGAAGTATATGTTGAAATTATAATAAATCATAGATCTAAAAAATCATATTGTTCTATGTTTTGTGTACTCAATGATAACAATTGTGGCAATATAAATAACATTTGTCTCGTTGGTTATCATAGACAGTTTCTAACAATTATAGGATTACAAACATATTGTCAATTCCATAGGTGTATGAAATGTTCAAAATATTTAACAATAGTTTACTTATATACACAATTTCCATTAGCAACCAATCCATTTACGACATATACATTTATACCGACACATGGAGATTTGATTCATACCGTTCATTCATAATATATAACATGTAATACATTAATTTTTAATCATAACTCGTCAACTATTGTTTTTGTAAATAGTTCATATATTCGTAAAATTTTCATAGAAAATGACCTTCTGTAGATGTGGTCGGTTGTATGAATCAATGAATCTAGCGTACAGATGGCAAAGTTCCAGTGACTTTTATAGTTCCACATTACACTCGTTTTGTGTGTCAAATAGACGATTCGTTAACATTTATAACCGACCCGAATCCGATAATTCGGTGGCTACAACGGTGTGGAATAACATATGAAACTATTTAAAAACTAAGTTTTATTCAAGTCAATAACTGATTTGTAAAATATATTTTTTTTTAAAAAGTTTTCATATTTTTTTTCGGATAAAATATATAATAATATAAAAAATAATTTTTATAGAAAAAATGGATTTAGAAATGGATTATTCACAGGATTTATTCAATCACATCAAAAATGAAATTAAAAGACTAAAACAGCAAATGGTTGAAAACGAAGAACGAGAAATACAAGACCAAAGAGAAAAAAGAAATTCGCTAAGTTTAATTAAAAGAGATTTAAAAATGTTAAAATATGAAAAATACTTAGCAAAAACAATTTCATTTGATGCGGAAAAAATAAAAATTTAAAAGAAAGAATAATAAAATTAAAGGAAACACAACAGCTTGTAAAAAATTATTATGCCTTATATTCTCATACAAGTTTTGAAAGAGATGAATCCACTTATAACCTACACAAAAAATTTACTGTATTGTTACGCGACATAAAATTATTAACAGAACCGTATGATTAAAAAAAAAATTAAATTGTTTTTTAACAAAGTATTAAATTTATATTACTTGAAATATTAGATATTATTTATTTTACCTAATGATTTTTTTTATTTAATAAAAATAAAAATATACATATATATTTAAAGAAAAAAAATATATGTTTTTTTTTTATTATAGCCTCATTATGAAAAGAAAAGTAATAACAAAATATCATCGTATGAATACGTCGGGAACTGGACTGATTGAAATCGAGAGATTTAAAAAATGTGCAAAAACTTACATCATCAAGAACTATAAGAAATATACAGATTATAAATCATTTTTTAGTTATATTTCAAATAAGCTAATTTGTAAGTTGAAACAATCATGTCTAAATACATCCATAAAATTTAATATACATGTTGACGCTGTTTACGAACGTCCAGTAACCCATGATATTCAGGATATGGCTTTTAAAACTTCAAACATTTTAGCATGTAGTTCATCTGATTTTACTATTTTATTGAACAGAATGTTTAATAAAATATTAACTGAGGAATCAGAATTTATTGCAAAAGGTTTAGGTTGGTCACTTGTATCAATAGATGGGTTACAATTAAGAATTAATTTAGTAAACCCTTTGAAAGGAAGTTCATATCTTGATTTACCTATATTTATAAAAAAAAAAAGCCATAATAAATGTTAGAAATAAAGATGTATATTGTTTTAAATATTCTATACTTAGCAAATATGATCAACGTTCGAATAAATCACGATTTAACCAAACGTATTTCAATATTCTAGAAAAAAAAAGTGGATTAAATTTTAAATGTATTGATTTTCCGACACCAATAAAACAAATAAAAAAATTTGAACGTCTAAACAATGTTTCAGTTAATGTTTATAGTTTAAATAATAAAAGTAATATTTTTCCTTTATGTATAAGTAAAATAGAAAGAAAAAATCATTTTGATCTATTTTTATATAATAACGATAAAACAGCATTATTGTTATATTAAAGATTTTTCAAGATTTATTAGAAGTCAGAAAACTAAAAATTGTTCTAAGTTAATTATTTGTAAGAGATGTTTTACAACTTTTGGGAATAAACCGTGTAAAAGTAAACTTTGGGGTGAAGAAGGATTGATTAAACATAAGCAAATGTGTGATAAGAATGAATTACCCACTGAACAATAATTTGTCCCACCAATGTTACTGGGTTGTTTTTCTGAAACACGGAACATCATAGATTGCGTTGCATACATGTATGAATAACATCTCTTAAACTGTTTTTACTCCGCAATGATGTCTTTTAGGATACGTATTATTAACATATCTTTTTAACATCCCTTAAAGGTTATACGACAATGTTTTATAAACGTAAAATAATTACATCTCTATAACATCAATTGAGGTTGCCAAGATGTTTAAAAGTAATCTTCCCTCAATACATCCATGTAATGTTTCAAATTACTGTAATATGGACGTTTTATTAAAAACATAATAGGCATTTTTTTTTTATAAATGAATAACAATTTATTATAAATAATTAATTATTTATTAAACATATATAAGTATTATTATAGTACTTACATAATAAAAATACTAGTAAATAAAAAATAAAAAAAATACATTTTTACATAAATACAATTAATATGTATAGGTAATCAGCTTGATTTTACAAAAAAATAAAATAAAATATAGATAACATAATTTATACTGCATGGTTCAAAGAAGAAATCAATGCTAAATTGTTTGACATCCTAATAAAAAAACATTTGTATTTAATTTCAGTTAAATTTGCACAAAACAATTCAGACATTTTAGTAGTGTCAATGATGTACACACCAATTTTAAAAGATGATAATGGTAAAGTAGTAAATTCTGAAATACTAAGGAACTGTTTTACAATTAAATATGCTGGTTTGTTCTGAGACAGAACAATATGTTGAACAGATACAAGTTTACTATTTGTTAACATTATGTATTTATCTTTTTCTTTATAAATATTTATTGATGTATTAGAAAATGGTAAAATTATTTTTTCAAATAGTACATCATTAGTATTAAAAAGTGGTGAAGGAATTCTATCTATAATTTCATTGCATAAGGAAGGGATTTGAGAGAATAATTGAGAAGGAAGTTCATTATTTATTTTTTGATTTTCTATTATTCTATTAAATATTTCTTGCAATGGGTATTTAATAGATTTAATTGATTTTTTTAAGTCTTGTAAATAGTTTTCATATCGGAAACAGCTAAAATTGTCTAGTTTACCATGCTTTAGTACATACATTGGTAAATGAACTAAGCTATGGACATTATAGGTTATTAAATGATAGCCATATATAGTAGCATAATCATTTACAAATTTTTTAAGGAACTGAGATGCTAATTCATTGTATTTATAACAGGTTTCAGCACAAATTAAAATTCTAATTGCAAAGACTAATAATAAGAAATGAAAGTATAACTTTTTTTTTAAATTACCTTTTAAAACAATTTGACCAGTGTATAATAAAAATGTCCTAAGTTCTGTCGCTTTATAGTACTCTATGTCATCTAATGGCCTCGGTAAGCGACATAACTCTGATGGTACATAGGGTCTTAAATTTTTTAATTCATTATTTATTTTATCTTTTTTTTCTTTCACTAACCTAAATTGTTTATTCCCTTTAACCCAAATTTCTATTAACCTTTTTACTACACCTAAGCAAACATTATGCATATAGTCTAATACGACTGTATCTGTTATGTTGATGGTGTAACGTGCCAACAGCTTGTCGAAAATGATATAGGTTGTGATGAAATAATATAGACAAAATATTTCTAAGTGTTTATTAAAACTGCTCGAAAATATTCTAAGTTCAAATAATTAAACTAATTGAAAAAATAGACTAAGTCCAAATGAACGATTTCTGGTGTAAAGTGACGTGAAGGTGCTTGCTCTAGCTCTGGAAAATCACGTCTGCGGGAGCCCTGTTCTGGACCCCCTTATATAGTCAGTGTCCCCTGATCTCCTACCCATATCCCTTCTGGCCTATTCCTATGTGCGTCATTCGCTCTCACGCTATTACGCATTTCAGGATGCTCGTGCGATGATGTATTCCAATATGACGTCCGGAGACTATCCGCCCACGAGCAGGTGGTTAACCGCAATCACTGTGTCCGAGTTCTCAGACTCGCGTTGTGACTAATATGATTATCAATAATTATATAGTTTTTATTATATCGTTATATTATATTCTGGCGGTTGGGTTAGGTTAATATATTGTTTTTAGTGAGTCTCCCAGCGCAGAGGGTTGAAATTAATATGGGCTGTTACAATGTCTAGACTTGTTTTACCTTATTTAATTGCTTACGGCGTAGTATCTTTGATACGGGTTTTCGTGTTATCCCAATTATTGTAGGTTATTATTTTAATACCTATGCCTACGTAGCCGTACCCCCTTCATATATTATGTATTATGTATTAAGTATTGCGTACGGGACATCAGAGCACGTAGCAATGGGTAAACAAACTAACGGGCTAATTCCTTTGTGATAATCATCATCAGTTTGATTCCTAAAAGACTCATCAGTACGCAATGGTGAATCTAACCCAGGATATGTCATTCTATGCTCTAGATATATACCCTCTTCAGTACAAGATGTACAACCAAAATACGCATTGTGGCTTTTAACATTGAGTAAAAAAGCCTTCGCCGGCGCATCGCAACATATATTAGAAATCGTTAATGTAAATAAAGTTTCATTTACATTTAAGCCATTGTCGATCACTTCTAATAAATCAATAATAAATGTATTTAAATATTCTTCTATAGATTTAGGCTTTTGAAATCCATGAAAAATACCTATAGGAATCACATTATTTGGTAACTCTTTAAAATTTAATATTGAAATTAATATTGGCCAAAGTTGGCTTTTTGAACTTTTGGCGATTGGTAGTCCATCTATATTAATTCCAATATTTAAAATACGGGACGGAATATATAGTTGCGCATTATGTTTGATTAAATAGGGAATCAGCATATTTCTAAGACCCAAATGTATGTACGAGCCGCCGGAATTTTCTACAATTTCATGGTTTTTAGGCGTTTTCATTAACGTTCTTATATTTTTGGGAACATCTAAACCTTCACCTTTCAATAAACCCAGCAAACTATTACAAAAATTATGTGAAACTTTATGTTTTAAAATTAATAAACGTAACTTCTCACTAATACTTAAGTTAGGCACACTATTTTTTAATGGAGAACTTAAAACTGTATGATCAATTGTATGTACACTAATAGGATTGTTAGAGGAATTATTATTATTGGTTTTTAGTGGTTCAATATTTAACATATCAAAAGAATATTCAGAATTCATAACATTAACTACTGATTCTGTGAATTGGGGTGTAACATCATTAACATCATTAACATTTACTATTACAGAACTACTTACAATTGACTTAATGTTCAATTGATTATTTTGGTTGGAAATGACACATTTGTGTTGCTCAGCTTTTAATACCTTTTTAAAATGCTTTGCTGAAACAGTAGATAGCTTTTTATTTTTACATACCTCTTGAATCTGAAAAACAAGTTAATCATTCTTGTTAATTTTTTAAAAATATTTTACTACAATTTCCTATTTAACTAAACTCTGTAATTTCCTTAAGTTATGTATTTTGATTTTGGTATAACGTTTAAGTTTAAATTTATATATACCATTATATTTCATTGCAACAAATATTCAATGAAAAAGTACAATATATAATGTTTATGATACATATTTAACAATTACAAAACTATCTAAAATAAATTAAAGTAGAAATAGAAAAATACTAAGGGCCATATTTAGTAGATGTTTAAGAATAAGAATTGCTTAAGGCGCTTTTGATAATTTAAAAAATAAAAATTTGTGATAATAACTAATAGCAATTTTTAAGGTGGGTCTCAACCAACCTTAATTTATTTAAGTAATACTTTTTTTTTCTTAACCCAAAGTCTCATTTGTGTTATCTTCTCATTCTTAAGCATCAACTATGAATACAGCCCTTAATAACCCAATAAGTAATTTTTGTTATAATTGAAGATTTGTAACTAGTTTATAATTTATATACCTAATTTATTTTGATCTATTCAAACGAGTATTGGCATGTCTTAGCCAATTAGCCACCACAATTTCAAACTCTGAATCAGTTAACGTATTATTTGAATTAGCTTTAATGATTCCTAAAAAACACAATGTTTAAATAAATAAATGTGTTTATCTGTATATATAGATATAGGTACTAAATAATAATTGAATTTATAATTTAATCACTTCTTAATAGTTTCATAATTTCTGAAGTGCCTATGGAAATAGATATGTTTTTCCCACGACCAGTCCATGTAGTTATTATAGCAAATTCGTTGGTGAATAATTTCTGTAGTACTCTAGTAATATTATTTTTAGATCCACAACCACCAATACTTTTGATAAATGATTCCTAAAATTAATTTTAAAACTGTTATACCTACTATATAAAATGAAGATTAAAAATGTCTGTATTTTATTTAAATTATATTTAAGTACCAGCTTTGTAACAAAGTCCAATTCATTTAGAATATTGTTTTCAATTAATTGGAAGCCATCTTTGTCGTTAATTGGAAACAAAGATAAAAAATTTGTGTCAATGTACTGATTAGCCATCACAGAATTTAAACTATTGTTTTTGGAATTACACTCCAGAACTTCAACTTTATATAATAAACGAGTTAACATTAAATTAGAAGCTATTAACTCTTTTTTAATGTTTAGCTGTTCTATTTGCATATTAGTTAGTATTTCAGTTACTGTATGATTTATACTCCCAGCATCTACAAAATATATCCATATAGTAATAAAATAAAATAAAAACATTATTTTATTGTTTAAATAAATCTAGTCAAATTGACAAGAAGAATATAAAAAATCATTAGTTTTTACCCATTAAATTGTCATGGCGATAAGAACTATATGTTGGAGTATAAGGCTCACATTCCTGAATATTTTCTTGTGTAAAATTCTGCTATCAATAATAAAAATGATATTTTAATATTACAACATTATAAGAAGTACATAATATTACTTTTTGTCATTATTGTGTCCTAAAACTTACTCTGAAGTAGTTTTTCATAATTAAAATTGCATGTTTTTTATACTTTTTAAGTATTGGTGTATGTAATAATGAATTAATTTAATATTTCAAAAAAAAATATTAAGAACACACATTTATCTTAAATTAAATATAGTTTTTAACCTTATTATGTCTACTGAAAAACTTATCGAATTATATTCAATATACACTAATGAAAACAATTTATAATTACAGTACAATAACTTTTACCTTGTTTAAATCATCATTGAATGCATTTATGATAGCTGCTGAGCTTGAAAAGGATGTACTAGCTTCGGTTTGTAACAAGTGAGATGGTTGTTGATCAATAGATGCTGTATCATTAATTGTTACCTGTAATTCGGTGTAATGTCGGCTAGACTCAGTTCCATGAGGAACATCAACATTTTTATGACTGACAGGCTCAATAGATAAATTTGTACCTATATAAACATTTTTTAAATTAAATTATGTAGGTTCCTAACCAATTGTATTCAAATATTTCTAATTATAAAAATAATACCTTCATAACTGTCATCTGAAGATGAACTCATCTTACGCTTTTTATTGGATATAGTTGCTTCACATTCATTTTCAGTAGCAGAAGTTTCTATATCCACTTGCTTAGACCATGCCTGTTTAAAATTAACTGTTTTAGAGACAATGAATGTATAATATATATTAACAAGCCCAAAACGACCATCAAACATCGCAATTCGCTGTTGCTTCTGATACATAAAATATACATTGCTGAGATGTTAGGAAACATAAAATGTTCAGTGGGTAGGAAGACCAATAATGTTTGAAGAAGGAAAAGATGATGAATTCATATATTTTAAAAGTTATAAAAAAACCAATAGAATACCGTTTGTTATTTATGCTGACTTTGAATGTATTTTGAACCCTAAACAGACTATAGAGTTGAATAAAAGTAGTAAAAAATCTAAGGTTTCTAAAACCCATATTACTCATTTACATGAAATTATGAGTTACGCGTTTTATGTAAAAGTTGATTATAACAGTATAACAAAAAAGCTATTGCATCAATTTAAAATTCCAACAAAGATAATAATGTATAGAGGTAAAGATGCAGCAAAAAAGTTTATGGAAAATATGATCGATATTGGAAAAAAGATAAATGATGTATATGAAACTAATATACCAATGACTACATTGACTGAAAAGGAAGAAAAACAATTTCAGAGAGCGGAGGTTTGTGAAAAATGTTTATTATCTTTTAAAAAAAATAATTTATTAAAGGTTAGAGATTATTGTCATTTTACTGGTAAATATAGACAATGCCTTTGTTTTAAATGTAATTTTGTAATAACTAATCCATCATTTGTTCCAATTTTTTTTCATAACTAATCATATGATGGTCACTTTATAATTCGAGAACTTGGTTGTGATGATAATGATATTCACGTTATTCCGAATTCATCGGAAAAATATGTATCCTTTAGCAAAGAAATTGTTCCCAGATTTAGTATAAAGTTTGTTGACACATTCCGTTTCATGGCCTCCTCATTAAGCGAACTTGCACAACATTTGTCTGAAGATAAATCAAGATTTAGAGAGACTCTAAAAATATTTTCTTATAAAAAATTAGATTTAGTCACACGAAAAGGGGTTTTCCCTTATGAATATATCGATAGTTGGAGTAAATTAAATGAAACTCGTTTGCCTCCAAAATCTGTATTTTATAACTCTTTAAAAGATGAAGAAATTAATGATGATGATTATTCTCATGCTGAAAAAATATGGAAAGTATTTGATTTAAAAACTTTGGGTGAATATAGCGACCTTTACTTGAAAACTGATGTAAGTATATTAACGGATGTATTTGAAAATTTTAGAGATTTATGTTTATCTACTCTTAAACTAGATCCTGCTCATTATATGACTGCTCCAGGATTTGCTTTTGATTGTATGCTTAAATATACTAAGGTTAAATTAGAAAGATTAAAAGATTTAACATGCTTTTGTATTTCGAAAATTCAATCCGAGGTGGAATAGCTCAATCAACTAAAAGATATGCTAAAGCAAACATACCAAACATCAGAGGTTTGAACTATAATCCGAATAAACCAATTACATGGATAACGTATCTCGATTGTGTAAATTTATATGAAAAGTCGATGTTAACTGAACTACCTTTCAAAGATTTTGAATGGGTTGATGACTTAGACATAGATGTTACAAAAATTCCAAACGATTCAAAAGTTGGTTATATATTAGAAGTCGATATTGATTACCCTAAATATTTACATAAAAAACATAACGATTTTCCATTTTTACCTTTAAACGAATGTCCTCCAAATTCAAAAGTTAAAAAATTAATTACTACGTTATCACCGAAAAAAAATTATATTATACACTATAAAAATTTAAAACAAGCAATTGCTAATGGACTTAAATTAAAAAAAATTCATAGAGCTATCCGATTTTCTCAGAGTAAATGGATGGCTTCATATATTGAACTCTGTACATATATGAGAGTAAAAGCTAAAAACAACTTTGAAAAAGATTTTTGGAAGTTATTAATTAATAGTGTTTTTGGTAAATGTATGGAAAATGTGCGTGCTAGAATTTCTTTAAAATTGGTTTCGTCAGCTAGAAAAGCAAGTAAATTAATGATGAAAACTAACTTTAAAGATAGAACTATATACTCTGAAAATCTTATGGCTATTCATCAACATAAGGAAACTATTAAATTCGATAAAGCAATTTATGTAGGATTTGCAATTTTGGATGTTTCAAAAACATTTATGTACGATTTTCATTATAATGTAATGAAAAATAAATATGGTAACAAAATATGTTCTTTATACTCGGATACAGATTCTATGGTATATGCTATTCGAACACACAATTTTTTTAATGATATAAAATACGATTTATCACCGTTTTTTGATACATCGAATTATCCTATCAATCATTATTGTTTTAGCGAAATTTATAAAAATCAGCCCGGTTATTTCAAAGATGAAATGGGAGGAAAAATTTTAAAAGAATTTGTTTCATTAAGACCAAAATTATACGCTTACAGAACTGTGGACGATGTTGAGGTAAAAAAAGCTAAAGGTATGAAAAAATATGTAATTAAAAAACATATGCAATTTAGACATTATATAGAAATATTAAATGCATACATAAACCATAAAAATGTTGATGATAAACAAACACGTAGAAACATGAATTTTATTCAATCGAATAAACATATTGTTCATTCTAAAACAATGAATAAACTTGTACTAAGTAATACTTTCTAATAATGGTTTTTCATATCTCTTTGATCAAATACGGTTTTAGAAATCAATGGTATAGAAGTAGATAGTACACGTGTTCTTGGTATCACTAGCTCCTTGAAAGGATACTTATCAGGTACCCCAGTTGACTATTATTGTTATGAAAATGCAGGTTGGACTTTTAAAAATGATACAAAGTCTACGAATAATGCTGGTGAATTTAGTGCATGTATTCCGCTAAAATATTGGTTAGGTTTATTTGAAGATTTTAAAAAAATATTAGTTAATTCTAGATTAGAACTAATATTAACACGAAGCCATAGTGATTTAAATGCTATAAATGTAAAAAGCGAAGGAAGTGCCATCACAGGTGCAGTCGATTTACATAAAATAGTGTGGAAGGTACCATATATAACCATAAATTACCGTTGACGATGAAGAAAGGTTAAAATTATTTAAAATTGTAGAAAAAGAAAAAAGTTTGTTTATTCCTTTTAGATCATTTGAAACATTTGAGTATCCCGAACTGGGAACCACTACCAAAGCTGTGTGGAACTTAAAAACTGCTTCAAAATTAGAAAAACCACGATTTATTATAGTGGGTTTACAAAAAGGTCAAAAAAATCAAATAACAAAAGATTGTAGTGTATTTGATAACTGTGACCTAACAAACTTGAAAGTATTTCTCAATTCAATAGCTTATCCGTATGATAATTTAAATTTAGATTTTAATAAAAACAATTTTTCAATATTATATGATATGTATGCATCATTTCAAGAATCGTACTACGAAAAAAGTATACGCAATCCACTGTTGAGTCCTTCAACATTCCTAGAAAATGCCCCTATAATAGTTATCGATACTTCAAAACAGAATGATTCAGGTACAGCCTCATCAGTAGATGTACAAATGGAGATTGAGGCATCAAAACCACTTACAGGTGTAACTGCTTATTGTTTATTAATTCATGATCGTATTGTAGAATATGTACCTTTCACTAGAGAAGTAAGAAAACTAGTATAAATAATTTAGAATTAAGGTTACATAATATTTAATGAAACAACATATATTAATAAATGATTTTTAATCTTATTCAATTATTTAAAAAAAAAAAAAAAGTGTGTAAAAATCAATTTCAGATGTTTTTTTTTGTGTTACAGGCAAAAAAAATGGTTTGAGGAGAAAAGTCCCCCTTAAACTTTTTTAATCTCCCTGTCCAAAAGTGCTCAGAACATACATTATGGTTTTTGAAAAACAGTGTTTTTTCGTGTAACAGGGAAAAAAAATGGTTTGAGGAGGAAAGTCCCCCTTAAACTTTTTAAATCTCCCTGCTCAAAAGTGCTCAGAACATACATTATGGTTTTTGAAAAACAGTGTTTTTTCGTGTTACAGGGAAAAAAATGGCTTGAGGGGGAAAGTCCCCCTTAAACTTTTTAAATCTCCCTGCTCAAAAGTGCTCAGAACATACAAATATATACTACTATTGTTGTATCACTCTACTTGGATGTAATTAACAACTCTTATTCACGTTAATATTTTATTTATATTGATATTGATATTGAAGTAACTTCATAAATGAACCATAACAATTTTAGTTAACTAAAATAATATTGCACACCACTTTCTTTTATTAATTAACTATACTTTAAACTGTTGATATATACATTTTCATAAAACGTCAACCTGACAGTTTATTTATAACATTATGTTCTATTGAAATTGAACTAAATAAAACTAATCACATTTCTATAATTTATATATACATAATATTTTATTTATTTATTTAATAAATTTAATTGATTATGATGTTGATTTCAGTTACATAAATTCAAGGTACGTTAATCCACCAGAAGCCGTTTGGAGATTGTTTTCTTACGAAATGCATAACAAAAGTCATACGATAGTCAGACTTCCGGTCCACCTGGAAGACTATCACAACGTGTACTTTGCACCCGAACAGGTACTAGAGCGAGTGCAAAACGCCGCCCTGGGTCGAACCAAACTCACGGCCTACTTCGAAATCAACACAACAGACCGACGTCTGAAGCTAGACAGTACCTGTACCAAGAAATACCGGTACACTACACTTGGAACGCGACGCGCAAAACGTGGTCCCGGCGGCAAAGACTGGTGACGTACGAGACGTTGGCTCGAATGTACGTCGTCAACCCACTTGATCGAGATCGTTTCCATTTGCGACTGCTACTTCTGCACAAAAGAGGCCCACAGTCTTTTCGGGACATGAAGACGGTAGACGGGGTAGAGCATCCAACCTACGGTACTGCAGCCGTCGCGATGGGACTTTTGGAAGACGACCGAGCTCTGCTGGCGTGCATGGCCGAATCGGCAACATTGGACACTCCGGCCCAGCTTCGTTACCTGTTCGTGACAATGCTATTGTTTTGCGAGACCGCAAACCCACTGGCGTTGTTTCAAGCAAGCGAAGCACACATGATGGATGACTTCAATCACCGATTGCAAGACGTCGACCATGCGAGGGCGGCGTGTCTGGACGCAATCGACCGACTACTTCGCGGACACGGAAAGTCGCTCGCGGATTATGTTCTGCCACTACCGGATATCGCACTGTTGGAAGAGAACCCGGACGACAACATGTTTGGTGCAATAGACGCGGCGGTACGCTGGGCCGTACAATTGGAGAACTTGAACGACGAACAACGGACAGTTTTCGATCGTGTGATGGCGGCCGTAGACGACAACAGAAACGTCTCCAAACTCTTCTACGTAGACGGCCCCGGTGGAACTGGTAAAACGACACTATACGGATGCCTCATATGGTCGCTTCGCAACCAAGGGCGATCCGTGTTGTCCGTGGCTTTTACAGGTATCGCAGCGTCGCTCATGGACGGCGGCATGACGGTGCACTCGACGTTCGGATTGCCGTTCGGTACGCTGGCCCAAGATTCGACGTCGACCATCACTATGCAGTCGTTGCGTGGTCAGAGGATACGTGACGTGGCACTAATCGTCTGGGACGAAGCTCTCATGTCTCCGGGATTACAACTGACCATGGTCAATAGGTTGTTGAAGGACATCATGGGATTTACCGTTCAGAGGTAAACCGGTACTGTTCGCCGGTGACTTCAGACAGATACTGCCTGTCGTACGCAGAGGGACGAGGAGTGACATCGTCAGGTCGTCGATCAAATACAACTCTTTGTGGCGCGACTTGGAACAGTTCAATCTGACGCGGAACATGCGCGCCGACAACGACGTGGACTTTGCGACTTGGTTGCTTCAGCTCGGGAACGGCCAATTGCCAGAGGTCGACGGTGTTCGAGACACCGTAGAATTCCCCCGGGAAATGGTATGCGATGTCGCTAATTTGATCGATTTTGTTTTTCCGCAACAAATGTCGTTGACCAACGTCGACGAGTTTGCTCGGAAAATAGTTTTATGTCCCAGAAACGACGAATGCAGGCAGGTCAATCGTACGGTTTTACAGCGCATTGACGGAGCTCACCGGAGCTACACGGCCATAGACTCTGTGGTGGTCGACGACCCCGACGAAGTGGCCAATTATCCTACAGAGTTCCTGAACACCCTGGAACCGGACGGACTGCCGCCGTACAACTTGACGCTAAAGGTAGGTTCGATTGTGATGTTGCTTAGGAACCTAGATTCTAAGAGACGTCTCTGCAACGGAACGAGATTGGTTGTCACTGAACTGCTACGATACAACTTTAAGGCGAGGATGTTGTCTGGTGGTGCACAGGACGATATAATCATACCCGCGATACCACTTACGTCGAGTGGAGAAGACGACCTGCCCATCATAATGCGGCGAGTGCAGTTTCCCGTGCATTTGTCGTTTGCAATGACCATCAACAAGACACAGGGTCAGACGTTCGATAGAGTTGGATTGCATCTGCCTTCACCGGTGTTCACACACGGACAACTGTACGTAGCCTTTTAACGAGTGAGGAACTCGCAATCCATTAGAATTGGTATGTACGGTAACGATCATGGAAGATTTGTCACCAAGAACATTGTGTACAGAGAAGTAGGTACTACAAGCAATGCAATAAGTATACAATAAGGCCTTCAGGAACTTGGTGAACATCAAATCTGTGTGATAAAACTGATCTGTGTGATCAAAGTAATCTGTGTGATACTACTGATCTGTGTGATCAAAGTGATCTGTGTGATCAATGTAATCTGTGTGATACTACATACAAATTACTTAAGTCTTATTTGGAAAATCGAACATGTTGCACAAAATTAGGTAAAAAAAAATCTGTTAAAAAATTAATTACTTGTGGAGTTCCTCAAGGAACTTGTCTTGGGCCTTTATTATTTATTATTTATATTAACAGTTTAACAAATATTAAATTAAACGGAAACTTAGTGCTTTTCGCGGACGATACTGCCTTAGTGGTAGATGCAGATAACCCGAAAGATCTATATCGAAAAGCAAATAACGATCTTCTTAAAATTAAAAACTGGTTAATGGAAAATAAATTATCTCTAAATATCTCCAAAACGCAATTTATAGATTTTTCGGAAAAAATAGACAAAAACAACAATTTAACAATTCATAATTACCATTGTAAAAATACTTTCAATATTCCAAATATTTGTAATTGTCGGAATCTCGAAATTGTTGAGGAATATAAATATTTAGGTGTTATAATTGATCGTGAACTTACCTGGAAATTTCAATTAGAAAAAATAATTTCCAAAATTAATAAATCATTACCAGTTTTTAATGTTGCAATAGAATCAAGTTTTAAAAAATCTGTATACTCTGCCTTAGTACAATCTCATTTACAATATTCTATAACTATTTGGGGAGATTCCTATAATTTAAAACAACTCCAAAATTTACAAAACTCTATTACTTCCAAATTTAACATAGTGGATGTTGCGTCCATGCAACAGCTTTTAGATCACCGATTAAAAAAAGAATTTTATGATTTAGATTATTTAATATTACAATATTTTGAAATATTTACATGTTACTAGAATATTTGTTCATGTGTCGCTTAATATATTATTGTACTATGGACCTATGTATTATGAACATTTATTGACCTACTTTAATTTTAATTTAAAATTTTATCAATATTCTTTTTTATTTTTATTTGCACATCACACGGTCATAAACACTCATTAAATATTTAACGTTATCGTTCCGAAAATGTCTCCTTTTTTTTTTTTTTTTTTTTTTTTTTTTAAATAATATCAACGTAACAACGTAGATTTTCAACGTGAGACGTTGGACGTTGGACGGTTGACGTTTGATGTTGGACGTTGGACGTTTAGCGTTTGCGTTTCTACGTTGTTATGTTTTTTTTTTGTTAAATTTTGGGATTGGAAATTATACTTGTACATTTTTCGTTCGGATCTTATTACAACACACAACTCAAATTTGTCCGTTGGTCGTTTGATGTAACACTCGAACCCCCCTACGTCTGTCATGATTTAGCGTCAATTCGCTATTGCATGACAAATTTCAGGGAGAGTGCCAGCTATGCGACCAACAACTTTTCAGTTCAGCCGGCGAGTGTGAATTAATTATGCTCGTCGATCGTATTTAATAACTAATAAAATTGTTCTAGAATATTCGATAGACGTCATACGTTATCTACGGTTTTTCTCATATAAGTAAAAATACCACATAGATAATTATAATAAAATATTTGTTGACCTACATATTATTTCTACATACATTTATTTAAATATTATTACTATAATGTATATATTCGTAATATAACATATAATCTACGCAAAAATATATAAATATATTTGTTAAAAACATATATATTTGTATTGGTATATTGGATCTTGAAAATTATATAAAATAATTTTTTGAGCAATCGTATTCTAAAATACGATCCCATGGATGATAATATATGTACCTATAATCAAATTTTTTAAATACAAACTCAATTTTCGAATGTCTACATGTCGTTAGTGTAATTAACCCGAATTATTGTCTTTATTCTATAAACGAAAAATTAAAGACGTGCTGGTATATAATACAACTAATAACGATTTCGAATCATTGCCACTTTCCTATAAAACGGAAAAGATAAAGGCGTGCTGGAGTGTTACTCAATATATCTACTCTATAAACGAGTATCTGTATATGTTAAGGAGTAAACGTTATTATGATTATTATACACGCGGAATGTAGATATTCGAAAATATTATGTATTGAATGTATTAATTATATAATTATATTTTCAAGAAAAACATATCTTGAAATTAACTAATTATTGCACATATGTTACTATATAGGTACATAAAATATTGCAGATATTAGATTAATTAAATATCTTGTAGGATTGTTCCAAAAAAAAATCGGAATATGATCATTAAAAATAAGTTAATATTATTCAAATTAAATTACATCAACTTCTCAAATACAATTAAATGAGTCATATGTAACCATTTTTTCAGGTAATTTATAAAAGTCTATCGGGTAGAGCTAGTTTAAATTTATTATCTAAAACAACAGTTTATTTTTCACTTGGAATAGTTTTAATAATTTCGAAGGAAGATATGTGTCTCTGATTCCCGATTCCCTAAGTTTTACAAATTTTAAATTACTTTCGTTTTCAATTATGTGTTTTAAAGTTTTTAAGAATATTTGTGACGAATATTTAGGTTGATTGGGAATAGTAATTGTATTGAGCGACACATGGGTATTCAGTTCGTCTTGAGTTCTTAAATATTATAATATTATAATATTATTTTACTAATTATATAATAAGTTTGTTTTTCAGATATTCAAAACTTAAGCAGAATCCGGCATCCATGAACACCTACAATAAAAATCTATAGATTATTAGGAATATGTTATATTATTTGGGCTGCACATACTCAAGAATATTTGTCTTAAAATATTTTGTTTTTTATTTTTTAAATTTTGCGATAGTACCTATATCTTAAGGAATGCTAATCAAATACTAAGTTACCAAATTTAAATCAAATTTTAATAATGCGACATTATTAGAATTATAAAATTTTGAAAATGATAATACTTAAATTATAAGAGATATTTCAAGCTCCATAGCATCAAAAACTTCGCCACAATGTCTTATGGAATCGTCTTCAATTTGTTTATCTAAAACAGCTAGATGAGCATTAATATTTTTTATTTTCGTCATATAATATTCTTTTTTGAAATCTGGTAAATCTGTGATTTTATTACGAACATAATCTTCCAAAGGTACCTATGTAGGTTAAATTTGAATATTGTGCAGGATTTTGAAAATAAAATAAGTTTTTTGAAAAATCGTACGGTATGGTTCGGTCCCAGAGATGATAATCTTTATATACTTTGAGATTATCTTTGTTTTTGAAATCCATATCTATTTCATATTCTATAATATCTTCCAATTACAAACTCAATTTCTTTTTTATTTTTAAATTATAATCCAAAATTGCATATTCTCTAAATTGTTTATATTCAATTTTAATCATTTAAAATAATATTCACAATTTCTCCGTTCTTATAACAATGATGTTTTTATCTGGAATCATTTTTAAATTAATTTTGAAAATCAAAATAAATAAAAACTGTTTACATTTTTTTGATTGGATATTACATAATTCTCCAACATTAAGTATGTATTATTATTTCTTTTTTTTATCCTTCAACGGTGAATTTGTACATTTAGATTGAATGGAATGTTTTATATATATTTTAAAAATTCATCAGCACCTAATTCCTTAATAGAATCTTTATACATTTTCATTTCATTTTGACTTAGTTCACCGTTTATTAATATCTATATAAATCCATGTCTTTTAATCTGTTAATGTTTCCCATACATTTAAAAAATTCTATATTCTTTATTTTAAAACATTCTATCTTTTGATTTTATAAATTTCTATAAGTTCAATTTTAATAATGTGGCATTATTAGAATTATAATAGAATAATGTAGAATAATGTGGAATATTAATTTAAACATTGTTGCAAGTCGGTTGACCGTAGCCTCGTACTTGACGATAGTTTAAAAATAACAAACACGAATAAATTAAAATCAATGGTTTTTTATTAAAAGAACTTAACAGCTATGGGCACTGTCCATTCCCGACTGCCCTGATCTACTCATGTTCCTCCTTATATCTAACTTAAACTAGGACAATCCTTCTATATACAAATGCTTTAGTGCAGTTTTTAAGATGTTTACATTACTTTTCTAATAACTACTTTCTTACGTAATCTAATTTTAATTTACAATTGTTTATTAATTACAATTTTAATATCCGCTCTTATTATCTAATGTTATTAATACTTAATCATAACACTTATTACCTAATGTTATTAGTACTTAATCATAACATTTATTACCTAATGTTATTAGTACTTAATCATAACAACATTATATTTTTCGTTATCTAATTCATTTATTAATTTTATAAACATTTTTTCTGAATAATTTAATAATATTATTTTGTTTATTCGATATAATATTTTGGAATTTTCTTTTTTTAAATTTAAAATTGTTTTGCGCTTTTCGGTAGAGGATAATTTACTGTAGAAATCTGAACATTCAAATTCATCTATAATATCAGAATAATTAGAAACATTTACTCGGTTTATTTTTTCCTTAAATCTATTTATTACCAAATCTATAGGATTCGGATTTTTTTTTGAATCCATAATTATCTCAAATAATTTCTTTCTAGTTTTTATATATTTTTCCTGACCTCTTATAAACATATATTCACTTGAAGAATTTTTACTTATAAATAAAATATAATAATGTTTTAACTCCTTAGCAACTGGATCAACATTTCGATCAGGTAAAGCTTTATCGAGTTTATTATTTATGTCATCCAATTTAATATTTAAATGTGTGAGAGCTAATCTGTTTTGAATTTCAACATTTTCTTCTTTTTTAATTAATAGATTTACACTTCTTTTAAGAGAATTATTTTCATTGTTTATATTCTCCATAATTTGTTTTCTAATGTTTGGTATTAATATATCTTGTACAAAGTCCTGAAATGGTTCGGCATTCGGTTTATTTGATCTCATTACAAGTCTGTATAATCCAGCTTCTGAAATAAATATTTCTTTATCTTTATTTGCATTTTTAGTAGGAGATGAGGGGTGGCATACGCCGAATATGCTGCTCCGATCTGCTTTATATTTTTTTGGAATATTTTTCCTTGTAAATTCTTTTAAAGTTTTAACATTTTCATTATAACCTAATATTTTCAATAAATCTTTAGCCTTAAACCAAGGCTTCTCTACAGTTCCTATTACTTCTATATCATTGTTATTAAAGGAAAATATTTTTTCAAAATTTGTTGTAAATTCTCCAACTAAATCACTACTCGAAACTGAATTCATTGCAAGTGTATTTAAAATTTAGAAAATTAAAAAAAAACAAACTCAATTTCTTTTTTTTATAGAATATTTATAGCGGTATATAATATAATGTAATATATTATTTTTTTTTTTTTCAGAAACAAACCAATTAATTAATTAATGTTATAATTTATCATCTATTCTTACAAGTTTACTAAAATATAGCTTTCAAGTTTTCCAACAATCCTAATTTCGGAGATGTTAATGTCAAATGGCTACATTTATGACATTTTGTCTACAACTCAAACATTTTTCAACAGCTCAACAAGTCAACCTCTAAAATCTATGGCATTAGTTCAACAACTCAACAGGAATCGACATCTCAACAGAAACAAAATCTCTATGGAATATTTTAAAAACTGTATAACTTTTAAAATCCTAAGGCAAAATTGTGTATAAGTAATATTTTAAAAATTGTTTAACTTTTAAAATCTTAAGACAAAATTGTGTATAAAAAATATTATTTAGGGTAATTGAAACTAGGTAGTTGAAAGTATGGTTCGACTTTTTTCGTACCTATATGATTTACCTTTAGTTAACAAAAAAGTCTTAGGTAAATTTAAAGATGAGTTGAATGGAAAAATTATGACTGAATTTATAGGTTTAAGATCCAAATTATATTCTCATAAAATTTTAAATACAGAAAGAGAAATTAAAAGAGCTAAAGGTGTTAAGAAAAATATTGTGGAAAATAAAATATGTTTTAATGATTTCAAAAATTGTTTATACAATCCAAATCCAAAATATGTTACTCAAAATTTATTTAGAACAAAGAAACATGATATTTTTACTTTAGAACAAAACAAAAAAGCTTTAAGTGCTTATGATGATAAAAGATTTATTTTGGAAAATGGTATTGATACATTAGCTTGGGGACATTATAAAACAAATATAGATAGAAATAATTTTGTAAACCATCTCAATACACTAATTAAAAATCAAAACAAAAAAGATTGAATTATGATAGATTGATTGGAAATAGTTTTTCTGATCTTTTTATTTTGATATTTTGAATATTTATTTTCTGATCTTTTTGTAATCTATTATGTTAAATTTATTTTGTGATCTTTATATGTTCTATTTCATTTTGTGTTCTATTTATGTTTTAAATTATTTTGTGATCTTTTTTTGTGATTTATAAAAGTGCGCCAGGAACGGCACTATTATACTACCTATATATGTCATCAATCATCATACACATAAAAAATGACAATACAAACAAATATTCTGGACAAAGGACAAACACATAAAAAACACAATTAATATGAATATCCGAGTCTCATTATACATGATATATACGAACTGCATAAGAAAAACTGTAGTGATCGCTGTGCAGGACACTGTGATCACGTTACAATTATTATTTAAACGACGTAGCACGTTCTTGGTTGGCTTGAGTTGGTGTTTGAGAAAGGTAGGTAGAATAATTATAACACTTGATGTATTAATTGAAATAAAATATTATTACTTTATTACGTTAAACAACACAATACTAAATAAAAATAGAACAAAGTTTCAAATAATAGCTTACTGCTATGTATAGTTCTAAGTACTGGGGAATGGACCGTTAACTCGCGGCGATGTGGCTGTGACGAAGTCCACGACGAGCAATAGTCTTACATTGGGAGTTAACTACCTTCTCTGAAGAATACTACCTTTCTGCCTAATACTAGGTCCTCTACTCGTATTTATATGAGTTCTCAATGACATGTAGGGGCAGTGGCGTATTTTCAATTTTTTTGTGGGGGGGGTCTTAGTATTAAGTATACCTAAGTTTATAACATTATAATAAAATACATAGGTACGAATTAATTTAATAATGATACTTATTATTGATATTATTTATATTATATTATATTTCACTATTATTATGAATGAATGTAAATTAAAAGTTTTTATAATAAAAAAGGTAGACGTCTTTTTTTTTTCGCCAGTTCTTCAATAACTTCTTCGGGATTTATTGAGTAGTTTTTATTTATTGATAGCATAGCTAAACCGTTCAATCTTCCCTATAAACAAAAAAATAAACAAAGTATTTTATTTATTGTAAATTAAAAGAATGTTTTTTAAGTTTATAATAATAATTTACCTCTGACATGGAATTCCTTAGATATGTTTTTATTCTTTTTAAGTTTGAAAATGTTCTTTCATTTGTTGCAGAGGAAACAGGAAGCGTGACTAAAATTTGGAGAAGTTTAAATATATTCGGATAAACTGACTGGTTACACATAGTCATAGCCTCTAAAGCATTATTTGGTTTCTCCGTAGTTTGCATGAGTTTTCTTTGCCATAATTTGTACTCTGCTTCAATAATTTCATTTTGAGTTCCGTCATTCTGTAAATCTTCAATGTATTTATTTGAAAGAATTATAATATCTTCAATGTGACCATTTTCCCTAAATAGAGAATCAAAATCTGATAAAATCGATCGATGAACAGTGAACTTTTCTTCTAACTCTGCAATAAATTTGTCAAGATAAGGAATTAAAATTGATGCTCGATAATATTGTTCCGGAGTATTTAATGGTATATTGCTTCTATTAGTTTGTTTTTTTGTTAATCTCGGAATTTTAATTTCAATATCGAATTTTTCGGCTACTACTTTTACTTCTTCAAATATTTTTTTAAAAACATCATCGGCGTGTGTTCGAAGTTCTTGTAATTCTTTTTTTGTATCATTTGCTAACTGTACAGCCAATTTAAGATCGATATTTGATTTTTGTAGGAACTTTGAAAGTGGTAAACCTATACTAAAACCTTTGTTCAATACGAATAATGATATTACAAACTCTATATCTAAAATAGAATTTCTAAGACGTCTTGCTTTATTTGAAGTATCGTTATCGTCCCATTCTGAAATTGTATCCAATGCTTCAATGACATACTCATAAAGTTCCATAAAATCGTTTATTGCGTGAAATCGTTCTATCCATCTAGTTTCGCAACTTCTTTTCAATGATTTTTTAGTAGACGTTTCTGATGAATTTTCAATATGAAATCGAAGAATTGATTTTCTTTTCGGAAAAATAAAGAAATCGCGAACTTTCCCTAAAGTTGCTAAACAATCTCTTATTTGTGTCGCACTACATGATTTAGATACTACCAGGTTTAACACATGTGCTGAACAGTGTACATAAATTGCTAATGGGTGTATGTCTTTAATATGTGCTTGAACGCCATTAAATTTACCCGACATAGAGGCGGCCCCATCATACCCCTGACCACGTAAATATGTCGTATCTATGCCAAATTGTTGCAGATTATCAATTATTAATTTTGCCAATCCCTTTCCTGTCATGTCAACAGCAGGAACGAATTGCAAAAAATCTTCATGAAGTTCAAGGGTGTTTAATTCGACATATCTGACACACAAAGATACCTGTTCTATACCCGACACATCGGCCGTTTCGTCAGCGAGAATAGAAAAACATTTTGCTTCGTTTACTCTTGAAACTATTTTATTTAATAATACTTTGTTACAGGAATCGATTATTTCGTTTTGACTAGTAGAACTTGTATACTTAATGGTACCAGAACTTTCAAGATATGATCTCATATCACTATCACCTTGGGCCCTATATCGAAGAATTGCCCTAAAATTACCGTCATTATTTTGTTTGTCATCTGAGAACGTTTTGAAAATGTTTCCAGAGTCACGATGACCTCTTAGTGCCATATTTTGCCGACCACACAAAATAATTGCCTCAATAACAGGAATGATATTTTTACGATTTTCTATTATTTCTTTTTTCCTTCCAATATCAATTTGTTTGTCTACTGATAAAGTGGGATTTTTAATAATATTTAAAAAGTTTTCTGAATCTAATACACATTTTTTATGGTATTCTAGTTGCGAGTGATTTTTGAAATATTCTAATGCATGTTTCCAGTTGTCATATTTTTTTGTAACTAATGATCCTAATGTTTGGTTATTAATTCCAGCATAATTAGTTGAAAAAGCTACACAAAGTTTACAATACGCTCCATTGTCTATATCAGAATACACTAACCAAGGAAAGCTAGCAAACCATTTATATTGAAATTTCAAACGTTTAGCAGTTTTATCTTTTCCAACAATAAATATTTTCACAGGAAAATTATAATTTACATCGGGTATCCAAATTGAATTTAAGATATCGTGTATTTCATTTTGAGTCAATACTCGTTTGACGTAATTGAAAATATCGCGTCTATTTATATGGGACACGGACGATGTAGGGGTATTAGTATCTGTTATTAATACTACTGAATCTGTTTTATTTTGTATACTATCAACTTTTTCTTGTGTAGGTAAAACATTTATAGTAGATTTGAAAAAAGACTGAATATTGGGTTGCTTTTTAGAAGTCATAATTGTTATCTGTTTAGAATAATATCATATAAAATACATTAATAAAAGTATTAGTATTGTGTATACCTATTTTATACAAACATTGTAAATTTGTAAGTATAAAAATTTGAGTAGTGCATCAAATAAAAATCAGATCATTTTAATATTTTAATTTTACACTTTACAATAAACAATACTATTTGTAAATTAAATCAATTAGAAATTAATAGTTACCTTACGTCCTTACTTTCTTGTTAAGTGCCCGTCGTTCGTGTATTCGTATAGCGTGATTACAATATTGTGTCGATGCCGTCAATAACAAATTGCAAATGCCAAATATTATCAATAGCGATACCGAACAATCGCAGACTGTCTACAATAATTTATAATAGACGGCGTACTAATATAATTATATAGGTATATTACGTCGTTATCGTTGTCGTTGTCGTCGTCGGATGGCGACGACGCGATAAAAAAATAACTAAAAGTTAAACCCAAGTTATTTTTAAAAAAATTGTAATACAAACATTAAAAACACATACTATAAATTAATATTATTTTTCTCGATACTACGTAGCAGCTTTTTATAATATTTGAAAAAAAAATTTCTGGGGGGGGTCGAGACCCGGGGACCCCCCCCCCCGTAAATACGCCACTGTGTAGGGGACTAGTATTATTAATAATTCTAATCAATCTTGATTTGGGAATGGAGTGAGCCTATTATATAATCTACAAATTTATGAAAATGTAACACGTTGTTTCCACGAAAACAACGTATTTTTCTGGACTTTGGTCCGTGTAAATTTAGCATAGCGTAAAACTACTATTCGGCGGAAAGCCATATCTTTCTGGCCTATGGCCTATTGCTTAAAATGTAGAAATAATAAGTAGGTAAAATAATTAATGTGTTTTCTACACTAAATAATAAGTTAACACAATACAAGCGTATTGGGTTTACTACATCCCTCCCCTCTAAAATGAAAGTCCCTCGACTTTCTAAAAATAGGTACTGCAATATGTTTTTACCTCTATACTACTATTTATTTCCCCTTTTATTGGGTTTTGCTAAGTTTTTAATTTAGGGTATAATGTAAAAGTTGTCTCAATCACTTCCTCTGGAATAGTTGTCAAAACTGTTTTACTAGGTGCTGTGGCTTCATGAAAATCGATAGTATCGACTTGTGTCCACTGTTCTTTTGCTTGACTTGGTTCTTCGCATGGTTTTTGAGACGATCTTTTTGTTACAACTTTAAATAAGAATGACATTATCCATGTAATTATTGCAATAACAATAACTGTTGATATTCCAACAACGACGACTATATATATTTTCGACTCTATTTGTTGGTATAGTAATTTTTGTTGTATTTGCTCCGCGATTTGTTCATGTGTGACTGTAATGTCATTTAGATCACTCATTTGGTTTGTTTTTACATGATGGAATTTCATTGTTTTCGTAAAATGATTATTTTCCACGTCGTTGTCGGGCTCCTTGAGTAGAGATGTCGGAATAAAATCGGTATATTGTGTTTTTCCTGCTATACGTCCGGGTATAAGGACGTCTCTGTTAGCGTAACCGCGACATGTTTCGTTTAATGCGATAATGCCTGCTCCCTCTAATATGTGGTTCTTCGATTCCTTGTCTTCGTCGCACGTGACAAACACAGAATCGTTATTTGTGACATATAACCACTCGTTCTTGTGCTTCAATTTGTGAAAAACTGTCGTAGCCATTTCCACGTAACGTATCTCACAACTTTCCGGGACCTCCCTAGGTTCCTGCATCAGGAGTATTTCACACACAGGTCTCATACTCCTGGGGTGCAATGGATGTGTTTCGGGACATATCAGAAACTCGTGAGCAGTTCTACAAATTGTAGGGTTAAAATTATCATAAGTCGAGTAGAGTTCCTTAGATTTGGTTACAGCTAAAAAATCATGCTTAGGTTTAATATACATACATTTTTTCTTATCATTGGTAACACATACCGGTAATGGTATTAATTTATATAAACTTAAATCGTGCTGGTATACTAAAGGAATATTTAAAATAAATACAAGGTTATTTTTATTATAATATACTGTCAAATCTGCTAATTTTACTAAATCGTAGACATTGTTAAACTCCACCTCAAGTGGCATATTGGTCCCACTAGGTAGAACCAATTTAATGTCTTTAAACTGTTCAAATAAAGCTTTCGTATTTATTAAGCTTGGGTGTACTTGACCTAACCTTGCACTTTGTATAATTTCTACTAATGTGTTTACTCTCATCATTTGTATAATCATAATTTGATTAACAATTAAAAATTGTTTATTAACTTCTATCCTAGGAAATAAAGTATTAGTCATATTTACTAATTGTCGAACGTTATCATTTAAAAACATAATTTTCTGTTCGTCTACTTCGTGTTTAACATTTATTACTCGTAAATTTTCTTTAACTAAGTTTATTTGATCATTTTTAGATTCTTTTAATTTATGAATAGAAAAATCGAATTTTTTCATACAATCTAAATTACATAATCCATATAGTACTTGGGCCGCCTGTGCCACATGTTGCCAAAGGCCCCGACGTGCTCGTGTTTCTACAGATTCTAATAAAATATCCCTACGTTTGAGTATTTTCCTTCTCATTAATGCCATGTGCGTTAGCATTGGTTCACAATTTGGTAATTCCTCCCATTTCGTGATTTCATTGCACATACGCTTAATTTTCTCTATACGATCCTCGAGAACGTTCCATTGTTCTCCGTAACAGGTCGTATCTAAATAAATCGCTAAATCCGATGTATTAGTTACAATTTTAATAGGTCCTAAATTTTCATAATATATTCCTGATCCTTGACGTATTTGGTTGTCTTGGTAATGTACTTGTGCCATTGCCAGTTGTATTCCAAAAAATAACCATATCATACTGTAATACAATAAAGTATAACATATAATCATATAACCCCTTTTTATTTATTTATTTAAATTTTAATTTATTGATTAGCGAATTAATTATAATTAATAAATTTATATTAAATAATTAGAAATTAAAGTACACATTTTTTTTTTCTCATATACAGGGTGTTCCAAATTTCATGTGACAGCAGATATCAGCATGATCTACTTAAATTAGGAAAAAATTACCTATGTGAAAACTTTTTTGAATCATATAATCTAAATTTATTTGATATTAAATATTTTTTTTATTAATTAGGATGGGGAGGTTCGAGGGGTAATTTTAAAAATTCAAATGGGAACCTTTATTTTTGAAACATAATTCATGCACAGATTAATTTTAAATGAATTTTGACGGGTCATTCACAAAAATGTCTTAATAATTGAAGGAGTTATTGACATCTGAATATTGGTGTTAATTTATAAAATTCTACAGTGAATAATTAATACTAAAAGTGCTTCTGTTGTACGACCTTAATTATCTGGGTATGTAATTATCAATTTATTACAGTAAACAGTAGCAATACAAAACGTATATCAGTATTATCGCTTGATATTATTAGTTTATTACCAATTACAGATTATTTTTATTTATGTTGTCCTAATTGCATTTCTTAACCCATTAAGGCCTAGCGTAACCGTATGGTAACACAATTATAGTCATGTTTGAATGCATGCTATTTTTAAACTTATGGGATTATCCAGTTCCAACGTCGTTCATATCGTTGATAATGACCCGGTGATTAATTTTACACACAGATATCTTTATTATATGTTGACATTAAATATTTATCAAGAAATTCAATTTAGTTTGAAAATTATTTCGTAGAACATGGATATCAATTTCGAGTAAGTAAATTATATATATTTTAAATATATGAATCAACTATAATTTTTATTTATGCGTATTCAGTATACTATAGGGATTAATATTAACTTAATAAAGTGTGATATTATTCAATATTGAATAAGTTATGAAAGTTAAAAGTTTGATGTTACCGTATGGTAACGCTAGGCGCAAGTACTACATATAATTTAAATTTTTTCAACAGAACTGGATTTTCGCTGTCTGAGGCGTTAGACATTTTGTACAATGACATAGATGCAGACGAGATATATATCGAACCACCTGAACCATGTGTACAAACTGATGAAGATTCCGGGGATGAAAACAATGGTGAAGTAGACAACTTATCAGCACGCCAATTACGATCTAAAGCAGAAATTAAATTAGCCAATAATAAGAGGTACGGCGGTATTGGTGATGATAATATTGGTCTAGAAAACATTTTGAGCAGTAAATCTGTGACATCGAGTGAACAATATAAACACGTAAGCACGAAAAGTATAGATGAGTGGATGAAAAAAATAAAAACTGGTAAGAAATCTTTTACGTGGATAAAAGGGGGAGATTTTGAAGAGCTTCAAAAGAACTTTCCTGAGCCTGATTTTTCAAGTTACAAAAACTTATCTATTGTAGACATTTTTGAAACTTTTTTGGATTACGACATAATTAATTATCTTGTGGATGAAACTAGGCGTTATGCACTTTTTTTAAATTGTCCAGATCCACATATAACACATGACGAAATTCGATGTTTTATTAGTATTTTATACCTTAGTGGATACAATAAATTACCTTCAAAAAAGTCGTTTTGGGACTCTATGGATGATATGAAAAATGAGGCTGTCTGTAATGCAATGCGCCGTGATAGATTTTTGCAAATATGTCGCTTTATTCATTGTGCTGATAATACACAAATTGATGCTAAAGATAAGGCTTGGAAAATTAGACCTCTTATGAATATGATAAAAAATAAGTGCTTAGAAAATTTTGTACCTCAAAAACATCTTGCTTATGACGAATCAATGGTGAAGTACTTTGGTAAGCATGGATGTAAGCAATTTATTAGAGGTAAACCAATACGATTTGGTTACAAAATGTGGTGTGTAAATACGAATGACGGTTATCTTGTAAATTTTGAATTGTATCAAGGCAAAGATCCTCGTGAAAACGAAAAATATAATTCTATATTTGGAAAGGCAGTATCACCTCTTATTTTAATGCTTGAAGACTTACCCAATTCTAAAAAAAAATTACCTTACTCATTGTACATGGATAACTTATTTACTGGGATAAATGTTTTTAATTATTTCAAATATCTGGGTTACTCAGCGATTGGTACTATCCGACAGAATAGAATACCAAAAAATTGTCCTTTGACCGACAAAAAAAAATTTTCAAAAAAAGAACGCGGAAGTTTTGAAACCGCAATAGAAAAAAATGAGGGTATTTTGTTGGTTAGGTGGATGGATAATGCAGTTGTTACAATGGCTTCCACTGATGTCGGCACCGAAAAAGTATCTAGTGTAAAAAGATATTCACAAAAACATAAAAAACATATAAATGTAAGTCGCCCCAATCTTGTTGCGCAATATAACCAGTATATGGGCGGAACTGATCAGATGGATCAAAACATAGCCACTTATAGAATTGGGGTGAGAGGTAAAAAATGGTGGTGGCCAATTTTTACTTGGCTATTGGAAATTCCAATGAACAACAGTTGGACTTTGTACAAAAAAGCTAACTCTAAACAAATTACTCAATTGGATTTCCGCCGTGAATTAGTTCAAACATATTTACAAAGATATGGTATAGCTCGAATAGGTGCAGGGAGACCTTCAAGATCTCTGTCATCATCCGACAGTCGTATTTCCGATGATATTAGATATGATCGTATGGACCACTTAGTTTCATATACTCAAGAGAAGAAAAGAAGGAGGTGTGCAAAAGATGGCTGTAAATCAGTAGGACGGACAATGTGTGTCAAATGTGACGTTGGACTATGTATAGATTGTTTCGTGAACTTCCATAAAAAATAAATTTGATTACAACTATTCAGTTTTAATGTAATATTTATAATTATAATTATGCAATCATTGTTAAAATAATACAATTGATTTCGTCAATAATAATTGGTTGTTGAAATTGTATACCTACTATAACGATATTTATTTGTAAAAAAAATATGATGATTTTAAAATAGGTAGTATATACTTCTAGCGTTACCATATGGTCACGGAACTTATCTTAAAAACGGGGTAAAAAAAAAAAAAAAAAATTATAGACAATTATTATATAAGTACGTAAGGTGACCTTTTAATCAAAATCAACTTCAAATTAAAAAAAAAAAAAATTCCGGACTTAATGGGTTAATCTGACAATCGATGACTTTAATTAAATTTTATAAAATAAAATAATATATTAATATGTAGGTATAACCTATAAGAGTCTGAGACCGTGATAATAGCGTTTTGTATTATTTAATTATTTTATCAATGATAATAGTGATATAAGCATAAACATTAGAGAACTTCTTTAAAATTCATGGATATAAGATTAAAGATATGATGATTTATAACTTTAAGATTATTTAATTTTAATAAAATTTTCTACGTCAACCTTTTTGAATCATATAATCTAAAATAATTTGATATTAATAATTTTTTTTTATAAATTAAAAAGGGGAAATTTTAGGGGTAAATTTTAAAATTCAAATGGGAACAAAAATTTTTTGAAATATGATTCATATACGATTTATTTTTTAATGAGTTTTGACGTATCATTCATAATTATGCATAAATAAATAAAGAAGTTAATAGTTATTAACATTTGAATTTTGTATTTTAATTTATAAAATGCCATCAATGAATAATAATAATAGACATTTGTGCTTTTGTTATACGCCGATGCATTCTTATGCAACCTTAATAATCTTTACGCTATCTAACTTTCAATTTATTAGTCATAAAACGTATGTTTGATATCTTAATTTAAGCTAATATATTACATAGGTAAAATCGCATCATTGTATTGAAAATAAAAAAAAACAACACATTATAACAATATGTATACCTACATGGCTACATAATATTACAATACGTAATATATTGTATATTGTTCTATTTATTATTTATAATATAAAGTTATAAACAAATATCATACAGTAAATAAATAGGCTATAGCTATTTAATACCAAATTGTTGTATAAATTATATTATACAGCATAAAATTATTTAAAATTTATACAAATAGGTACCTGTATTTTTCGACTAATTTAGGACACTAAATATATTTTTTAATTTAAATGATAGGTAATAACTAGGGCCTGGAAGTTCATGCATTTGCATGTTTTTACTGAGTGCATCAAAACGTTGCTGGATGAGCTGATAAAAGTTTGAATCACAATCTAACGAGTTCAAAAATGAAATTTTAACGTACATATTTTCGCATAGGTATTTTGAGGTTTTTTAAAAATACGAGTATAAGCATACTTAAAATAAAATTGCATTTTACTGCATTTTAGTGTTATTATTATTATTATTATTATTTTTTTTTATTAATATTTCATGATAATGTCGGACTTTGAGTATATTTCAAAATGTATTTGTTGAAAAATATGTCCTTTCAACGTTGCTAATATGAAATAAAAACCTGATTAAAATTATTAGCGTCATTGCTTGGTCGGGCTGATAATTTTCATTCATTTGTATTTGAAACCCTAACAAAATATTCAAAATCCATAGTTGTAAATTTTAATTCTTGAAGTAAATAATATAACATATTAAATCATATTAAAATTGATATTTTTCCCATCTTTGAATTATTATTTTTACAGAAAAAAAAACCTTAACGTAAAAAAAACAAAATACACATTTAGCTCATATTTTAGTGATTTTAAGCGTATATTTTGATAGTTTTTAATGTATGAACTTTCAGGCCCTATTAATACTATTATCATACCTATTTTCATATTTTGTTTGAATAAACTTAATATTAGATATACCATTTCTAAACACTACAAAATGACAACATTGATTTCGAAAACTTGTATGATTAAATTTCGCGTTCAACATATAGCTAAATGATGCATAAAAATCAAACAGTTTTTGAAAGAACATCATCCTTTCACAACATAAAGATACAATTTATCAAATATTAAATAATAATAATAACTAGGACTTGGATGTTGTTACAATGATTAAAAGTCATTAAAGACTTAAGGTTATAGCTAGACTTGGGAATTTAAAAGTTATAAAAACAGACAAATACAAATAAAAATATGAGCAAATACAAACATACACTAGAACAAGGCAATTTTTACTGAATTTATTTGAAAATGTGTCTATTATTTGTATTATCAATTTTTCCTTTTTTTGAATAATTGTACCTACCTATTGATCCAATATCAATATCATTGAATAAAATAACTGATAGGTTAATATGAAGTATAATATTCATCTGTGGCATGGAGAACAAAGCCAATGACATAAAATTCACACAATATTTACATAACATTGGTAAAATACATTACATAATAAGTACCAATAAGAACTTTAATTTTTAAACTAAATTTACATGACATTTTTTCCTCTAATAAGTAAACTGTTTAACGTACGTATTTGCTAATTTTATTAAATGCATACCATATTTATACGTATACAAATGTATTATGTATGGTTTTATATAATAATAAATATTATCATGTGAGTTTTTAATTTAATTCTAACAACATCCAAGTCCAAATCATGACTTCAAACAAAATATGTATTTTAAGTATGTCCTATTGCATCAGCCATCAGTAAAAAAATATTCATAATATATTCTGAGTGGTGAATTATTTTTGTCATTTAGTTTATTTTAGTATATTAAAATAATCTAGTCACTAAGACTAAGGTATGTATGGTAAACTAAATTTAAAAGCAAATTAATACATTTTAAAAGACTATCAAATTTAAAATTCATAATTTAATTTTAATGAATGTGAAGATAGTTGAAATGTGTATAATTTTGTCAAGACAAATTATTGTTGTCATTTAGTAGGTAGGTACATTTTAGTATAAAATAAGCAACCCTGCGACCCATTGAGATATGTATCATACTATTATGTATGGTAAACTAAATTTGCAAAACTAAAATTACAAATTTGCTTTATTTATTACACTATTAAATGTGATAATAACCAATTACTTAAATATTATGTTCAAGTATTCATATGAATTAATTAGTTAAAAATAGTTGCTTCTGTGTGAATCTTATTATATAAAATATAAATAACATTATAAAATATAAGTGCTAGTCTTTAAAAAGTTATATCAATATAGGTACTAATTGTTTACAACACTCGCAATATTTAAATTAAGCTACAAGTAATATTACCTATGATATGTATATTTATTGTGATTGTCTTACAGAAACTTACAGAATTTTGGTTCATGCCAGCGGTTTCATGTAGTACAATCGAATAATAAATCATAATATAGTTATTTACTATTTTGCTATATTTATTATATTTATGTTTAACATGATTGACTTACAGAAACTTACAGAATTTTGGTTCATGCCAGCGGTTTCATGTAGTACAATCCAATAATAAATCATAATATAGTTTTTTTTTTTTTTTTTTTTTTTATTATAGGTTCAAGTTTACAACTAATAAAGCTATCATAATATAGTTATTTACTATATTTATGTTTAACATGATTGACTAGTTTAACTTACAGAATTTTGGTTCATGCCAGCGGTTTCATGTAGTACTATCGAATAATAAATCATAATATAGGTATTTACTATTTTGCTATATTTATTGCGACAGTGCTTAAACAAATTAATAGAAAATATTGATAAGCTCAAAATAGTAGGTTTTGTTTGAATAACCTTATAAAATATAACTGCAAGACTTTAAAACATTATAAATTCTATAATTTTATTAACACAAACCAACAATAAACCATACAATATAATAATATTTATTAAGTAAATTTATGAATTCTATGTACCTAATTATTACTCATGAGCAAGAAATAAATAAAATAAATTAATTAATTAAATACATTAACAAATCTAAAAGTTTCAGCTAAAATTCACTGAATTTTATTATTTTTCATGAAAATAAATATGTACCATCAAATGTTACAATATCAATAAGGACAATAAAATTTAATGAAAAAAAAAATGATGTCACATTTGCAGTCTTATGTACCTACCTACAATGACTTTTAGAGTAGTTAAACATTTGCTTTAATTTAATTAGCTACCATACATTTCAATAAACTTTTGTCTAAAACTGAAGAAAATGGATCATATCCAAAACAGATTTAATTTAAATCAATGGTATAATATGCATAAAAAATATACATACAAAATGTATAGTAATGTATAGTTGTATACTTATATATAATTATAAATATAATACTTATGAATTTTTTATTTAATTATAACAACATCAAAGTCTCAACCATGACAACAAACATAATAAGTAAGTATTTCAAATATTTCAAATTACATCAGTAAAAAATTATAATATATTCTGAGTGGTGAATTAATGTTGTCATTTAGTTAATTTTAGTATAAAATAAATGACCCATTAAGATATGTATGGTAAACTAAATTATTAGTTTGCTATATTTATTATACTATTAAATATGACCAATGTTTAAACGAATTACTTAAAAAATATGTTTAAGTATTCATATAAACAAATTAGTTAAAAATAGTTGTTTCTGAGCAGTGGCGCATTTAAACATTTAGCACCCTGGGGCAACATTTTACTAGCGCCCCCCCCTCCCCAAGAAATATACATTTTATTTTTTGTAGATAATAAATATAAATATATTTAAAATAATTATTAATATATTACAACAAACAATATTTAAAAAATGAACTTATAGTTTTCGTCGTGCATGGTCTTGAGCAAATTCTTGAATAATATCATCGTAGCTTATTGCTGTAGTGACATCAGATTCTATATTCATGATTGCTAATGCAGATAGCCTTTCTTCGCCAATGTTCGACCTTAAGTATGATTTTATACGTTTTAAGGCTGAAAATGACCTCTCAGTTGAGCAGTTACTAACTGGAGTGCATAGTAACATTCTTAAAGCAATATCTATATAAGGGAAGATATCCTTCAAATTATTTTTTCTTATGAACACTAACATATCTTGAATACTTTGCGGAGGATTAGAAATAGTTTTCAAATAGCTGCTAAAATGAATACATTCATTGGGAAATGAAGTTCACAAATCTGTATTATATTCATTTCTTAATAGCTCAGCAGATACCCTTATGTCTGCTGCTGTCATTTTAGTAATTTTAAAAAAAAAGTAATAATTTTTTAAAAGGTTGTCATATGCAATTTTTCTTCTTAACAATTCTGACTTCAATTGATCTAAAATAACAAAATAGGTATTTACTTTAAAATTAGTTACAATACTTTCCATTGAACTGTCATCACTAAATTTTTTAATTTTTTTTTGTCGCTTTTCAGTATTTCTAAAGTTCATAATTCCACATTTTTCAATAGCATTTCTTTTAAAATTTTCATAATCTTTATCTGTACGAATATCACCAACATAGTTAATTAATGATTGATAAAGCTCAACAACAACACTTAAATCAATATTTACACTTTGAAGTTTTTTGCTAACTGTATTAAACCTATGTAATATGTCTCCCCAAAAAATTGACAAGAAAGATGTTTCTAATGATTTAAGTATTTTGAGTATACCATTTGCTTCACATCGAATAGCTGGTTTTTCTTTTTCATTTTCTCCAATCTTAATTAAAGCATTTTCAATAGATGACCAATTTTTATTCAATGAATAACACGCATCATCTCTTGCAGACCACCTTGTATCTGATAATCTCTTGATTGAAGAATTTAAAATCTGCCACCGGTAAGTTGATGCTGAAAAGAATGTGTACAAATTTTGAAGAAAGTTAAAAAAATGAATAGCTTCATTACAACAGCTGGCAGCATTTTGTCCCACTAAATTTAATGAGTGAGCCGAGCAGGGAACAAACTTGGCCAATGGATTTATCAGTTTTATTCTAGCTTGTAATCCAGAGTAACTACCCGACATGTTACTCGCATTGTCATATGACTGCCCTCTTAAATATTTAAGATTCAAATTGTATTTATTCAAAATTGTTATCACTGCTTCAGCCATATCTTCTGATTTATGTCCAACATTATTCATAAAACATAAGAAACGCTCAAATACATTACCACTCTCATCAACAAATCGTACAACTAAAGAAAGTTGATCAGTGTGGGTAATATCCGGCGTTGAATCAACACTAATTGAAAAATATTGTGAAGTATTGACATCTTGAATAATAGTTTTTTCTACTTTTTTAGACATTAATAAAATAAATTGCTCATAAATATAATATGATAAATATGAAGTATGACCTTTACCGGGATTACCGTTTTTAGAAATATGGTTTGATATAAAAGGGTCAAATTCAGCTAATAACTCAAGTGCCATCATAAAATTTCCATTACGTGGACATCCAATTTTTGAAGTATGTCCTCTGAATGCTAAACCTCTTGATGCCAATGTTTTAACAATTGCAACAACTCTTTTTAAAACATTGATCCAATACATACGTTCATTTTCAATTTGTTGTATTATTTGTTGATCAATTCTTTGATGTGTTTGTCCTCGATTTTTCATTGCTAGAATATTTGAACGATGTTTTAAAGAATTTTCATGTTGTGATATGAGCTCTTCAGCTCTTTTCCAGTTTGAAAATCCTTTTGAAGCAAATGAAGGTGAATTTATGTTGCCAAACAACAAGCATGGGATACAGTAAATTACACCCGTACTTTCTGAGTATGCAATGAAATTACGTTTAATTAAATCACCATTAGTTAGTCTTGTATTCCAATAGTTTTTATTGCAAAACCTTAAAATTAAATATAAAATAAAGTTGAGTTATTAAAATTATCATATCATTAGTTACTAAAACTTAAATTTGTACCTATAGTAGGTTTTGGTAGTTTTTTTGTGAAGTTTTGTATATGCTCTTTTAGACTTAGTAAAATTTAAATCATTTAAATCTTGAGAAAATCCATTAATACAAATATATTCTATAGTTAACTCGTTTATTTTCCATAAAGCAGGATCACATCTATGAAAAATAACAACTATTATATTATTATATTACAATTGATTTATTTTAATCTATAAATACTAAAATTAAGTGACTGATATGTAAAAAAATTATGAAGACACTACAAACACTGACCATGGTTATTTTAAAACAAAACTAATGATTATGTAATTTTCATTTAATCACTTAATTCCTTTATAACTATTTTATTACACCTACCAAATTTGTACACATAAATATTAGAATAGTATTTGTATTGAATAGTGTTTATTTATATTAAAATATTATTAAAATAATTTAGGTATCTTACAAGTAATTATTAAAATATTAACATAAAATAATTTACCCAGGATTATTATTAGGCTCAAACAAAACATCAGCAGTATCATTATTCTTAGATGACAATATATCAGCATTTATCTCAGAAATACTATCTATTAAATAATAAAATACAATTATTTAATTGCAAATATAAAATAGTTAAATTTTTAATTTACTTTCTGTCTCAATATAACCACTACTTTTTGTAAGTTTGTGCTGTTCAGAACTGTTTACATTTGAAAAATCTGGGTTCATTTGTATTTGTGTATCTTGGTTTAACATCTCTAGTTCATCATCTGTATCTATTAAATAATAAAATACAATTATTTAATTGCAAAATAAAATAGTAACATTTTTAATTTACTCTCTGTCACAATATTTCCACTACTTTTCGTAGGATTGTGCTGTTCAGAACTGTTTAAATTTGAACAATCTGGGTTTATTTGTATTTGTGTATCTTGGTTTAACATATCTAGTTCATTATCTGTATCTATTAAATAAAAAAATACAATTATTTAATTACAAATATAAAATAATTACATTTTTAATTTACTTTCTGTCTCAATATAACCACTACTTTTTGTAGGTTTGTACTGTTCAGAACTATTAACATTTGAGTAATCTAGGTTCATTTGTATTTGTGTACTTTGGTTTAAGATCTCCAAATTATCATCTGACAATAAAATACAATTATTTAATTTCAAACATAAAATAAATACAATTTTAATTTAATTTCTGTCTCAATATTTCCACCCTTTTTTTGTAGTCACGCTATCTAGTATCTAGAACTACCTACTTACATTTGAATAATTCAGGTTTATATTTATTTGTGTATTTAGGTTTAACATATCTAATTCATTAAGTTTTAATTTAATATTATTATTCAAATTTATTATAATACAAATTCAAAATATAAGTTTCAAAGTATACTAGTTTTTATTAACTAATTAACTTCAACTAGTTAATAAAAGGTTAGGTGATTGCAACAAAAATTGGATCACTATAAATGTCAATAATTATAACTTATAATAGACAATAATCAGATAGGTAGTCTATACTAGATATAATATAATGATCCTATACTATATTAATATAAAAAGCGAGTTTGGTATTTTTTCAAAATAGGTGGGTACGTTAAATAATTAAATACAAAACAAGATACATGTAAAAACTTTGAAATTTGAAAATTGAAACACTGAATTGTTATTTGTTTTTATACTTTAATAAAAACAAAAACAACTTACTTGAATTCGTTGGTTTGAACATACTATCTAATTTTCTACAATTCTTAATTAATTCATCATGTTTTAATTTTTTAATTTTTGCTTGCTTTCTATATCCTGAACCACTAAGCTTTTTTTTAGCTTCCATATTGAAAATCCACGTATAATCTATTACAGAATATAGTAATATAAATATAATTAATAATACTTAATCACGTACAGTGCATAGAACCATATATAGACTATAAATGTATAACATAGTACTTACCAAATTCCAGTAATTTATTGAAGGTATACACAATAAATATTAAATACTAAAAAGTAATTCAAATAATAACATTAAGCGTCTAATGACCATATGCATTGATAACTTATTACACAAGACGCTGTCAAAAGACAATTAAACATGCGAGTTTCTATGGCTAATAGATTGACAAAAATAACGTTCGACGGTCGGCGATAGGGTAAATATTTATGGATATTATGTTATTTTTAACTTGTATTAGCTGATAACATGTAATTTCCGCCACAGATGATATATATATTATTATAATATATAAATATTATAAATAAATCATAGATATTTATATCTGTGATTGTCACAATCCCGTGCCGCTTATAGACCTGTATGAAAACCGCTTATAATCATAGACCTTATGAGTTATAAGTAAAATGTCTATGTTTAATTTATAATCTTTATTTGTATTTTGTGTAATAATTATATCAAACAAAATAGAAAAATTTCAATTATATGTAGTGGTAAACTATAAAAAAATTTCCGCCCCCTAGAATTTGGCGCCCGGGGCACTTGCCCCAGTTGCCCCCCCTTAAATGCGCCACTGTTTCTGAGTGAATAACATTATAAAATATAAATACTAGTCTTTAAAAGTTATATAAATATAGGTTCTGATTGTTTACAACACTCGCAATATTTTAATTTATTAGCTACAAGTAATATTACCTATGTGTATATTTATATTAAACTTGATTGATAAATTAAATTATAGAATTTTGGCTCTTGCCAGAGGTTATCTAGTTCAATCAAATAATAAATCATAATATAGGTATTTACTATTTTGCTACATTTAATACAACATTATAAATGCGATCTATGTTTGAACAAATTAGTAAAAAATAATGATAAGGATCATAATATCCTCAAAATTGTGGCCTTTGTATGAATAACCTTGTAAAATAAAATTGCAAGACTTTAAAAATTTATAAATTCTATTATTTTATTAACACAGACCAACAAAAAAACCATACATGCAAATATTTATTAGTGTAATTAAACATTTGCTCTATTCTAATTAGTTAAGTACTAAAGTACCATACATTTCAATAAAATGTTGTCTTAAAATTATTGAAAATAATGGATTATATCCAATAATATTTTTAATTTAAATCAATTGGCTAAATACAAATTAAATAAACAAAGAATACACGTTGAATTGTGATGGAAAAACTAATTTAAAATTTGAAGTCTTAGATATGTACAAATGACCTGTAATTATGTATAAAAAATTAACTAATGACGGTGATGAACAAAAATTTAATTTTTTTATGATCCAAGCAAGAAATATAAAGTACCTTCTTCAAAGTGTAAATAGATAAATTAATTTTACAAATAATATATTCTGAGTGGTGAATTATTGTTGTCATTTAGTTGATTTTAGTATATTAAAATAATCTAGCCACTAAGACTAAGATACCTATGTATGGTAAACTAAATTTAAAATATCAATGGGCATGGAAAGCAAAGTCAATGACATAATATTCATACAATATTTACATAACATTGGTAAAATATATTACATAATGAGCAGCAATAGGAACTTTAATTTTTAAACTACATTTTCATGACATTTTTTTTCCTCTAATAAATAAACTCTTTAATATACAAAATACATAGTTGCATACAATATTTATACATATAAATGTATTATGTATAGTTTTATATAATAAATATTATAATGTGAGTTTTTAATTTAATTATAACAACATAAGTCCAAATCATTACTTCAAACAAAATAAGTATGTTCTATTGCATCAGCCATCAGTAAAAAAATGTTCATAATATATTCTGATGAGTGGTGAATTATTTTTGTCATTTAGTTGATTTTAGTATATTAAAATAATCTAGCCACTAAGACTATGATATGTATGGTAAACTAAATTTAAAAGCAAATTGATAATTTTTAAGACTAGAAATAAATGGGCTTAAAAAAATTCAATAAGCAAAAAAATCACATTAAATTAGGTATAATGAAAATGCTAATTTCAAATTTAAAGTCTTAGATAAGTACAAATATAGTATGAATTGTATATTGTATATGAATATTAACTAATGATGGTGATGAACAAAAATATAATTTTTAATTATTCAATGATCAATAAAAGAAATATAAAGTACCTTCTTAGTGTAAATAGATAATTGATACATAATATTATCAAAATTAGATGTACGTTCCGCTAGCAATATTTGATAACAGAATTCAGGGGCTCCCAAAATTCTATTGCTAATCGTCAATTTGTATCCAAATTGCCTATCTCGACCCTGAAAATCTATTGCTAACGTTCAATTGTGTGTTTATTGCCTACTCGATTACTAAGAATCTATTGCTAATATTCAATTGTGTGTTTATTGCCTACCCGATTACCAAAAATCTATTGCTAACGTTCAATTCTGTGTTCATTGGTTACCTACCAAATATATTTTGTTGTTCGACTCATCAGCTCATAGACAAGTATCAGCTAGGTATTTAGTACTTTTCTGACCTACGAATAAATCTATTGCTACTGTTCAATTTCATTTATTACTTATTTAACCTTTAAAAAATCAACAATAAAACAAAGTGTTCGAAAGCGGTTGACTTCCCGCCGAATCGTCTACATTGCCAAATGTTTTCCAAGTCGCGCGATCGGCGCAAGACATAAAATTGATCCCCATAACTAGCTACACGAGTTGTATGCATTTGATTTTTCGAAAAACCGTTATTAAGGATTTTTAAACGTCGCACTTGGGTCGAACGATTTTGAAAATCCAAAATTTTGAAATAACGAGTTTTCGGAAAAAAGAAAAACTGATTCTGGTGTAGAATTACATGTAGAACATTTTAACATCTGTGATAAATTGTCGTTGGACCGCCAGGTGACCGAGAAAACGCGAATAAAAATTGAAAATTTCGAAAAATGAAAATTCTCGTTTACGAAGTGTTTTCCGGGGAAACCGTGAGAGATAGGACGAAAGTCGTAAGACATAAAATTGATCCCCATAACTATCTTCATAAGTTGTGTGCATTTGATTTTTCGAAAAACCGTTATTAAGGATTTTTAAACGTCACACTTGGGTCGAACGATTTTGAAAAACCAAAATTTTGAAATAACGAGTTTTCGGAAAAAAGAAAAACTGATTCTGGTGTAGAATTACATGTAGAACATTTTAACATCTGTGATAAATTGTCGTTGGACCGCCAGGTGACCGAGAAAACGCGAATAAAAATTGAAAATTTCGAAAAATGAAAATTCTCGTTTACGAAGTGTTTTCCGGGGAAACCGTGAGAGATAGGACGAAAGTCGTAAGACATAAAATTGATCCCCATAACTATCTTCATAAGTTGTGTGCATTTGATTTTTCGAAAAACCGTTATTAAGGATTTTTAAACGTCACACTTGGGTTGAACGATTTTGAATAATTAAAATTTTGAAATAACGAGTTTTCGGAAAAAAGAAAAACTGATTCTGGTGTAGAATTACATGTAGAACATTTTAACATCTGTGATAAATTGTCGTTGGACCGCCAGGTGACCGAGAAAACGCGAATAAAAATTGAAAATTTCGAAAAATGAAAATTCTCGTTTACGAAGTGTTTTCCGGGGAAACCGTGAGAGATAGGACGAAAGTCGTAAGACATAAAATTGATCCCCATAACTATCTTCATAAGTTGTGTGCATTTGATTTTTCGAAAAACCGTTATTAAGGATTTTTAAACGTCACACTTGGGTCGAACGATTTTGAAAAACCAAAATTTTGAAATAACGAGTTTTCGGAAAAAAGAAAAACTGATTCTGGTGTAGAATTACATGTAGAACATTTTAACATCTGTGATAAATTGTCGTTGGACCGCCAGGTGACCGAGAAAACGCGAATAAAAATTGAAAATTTCGAAAAATGAAAATTCTCGTTTACGAAGTGTTTTCCGGGGAAACCGTGAGAGATAGGACGAAAGTCGTAAGACATAAAATTGATCCCCATAATTATCTTCATAAGTTGTGTGCATTTGATTTTTCGAAAAACCGTTATTAAGGATTTTTAAACGTCACACTTGGGTTGAACGATTTTGAATAATTAAAATTTTGAAATAACGAGTTTTCGGAAAAAAGAAAAACTGATTCTGGTGTAGAATTACATGTAGAACATTTTAACTTCTGTGATAAATTGTCGTTGGACCACCAGGTGACCGAGAAAACGCGAATGAAAATTGAAAATTTAGAAAAATTCCACACAAAGGTAAAGAATTATTAAAAAATTAATTACACATACATTTAATCCTAAGCTAATTTTAAAAAATGATTTGGTTCAACACCATCTAGTGATGTATTTAGTCAATAGTCATAAATATTAAAATTATATGATATTTCTGTACTTAAAGATTATATCAATAAAAAATATTCAATGAAACCCAAAGGGATCATAAACTAACGTATAACAATATACCTAATAGGAAACATTGAAGCTACTCACAATAATTATAACCTGAATGACCAAAAATAATATGTTTGTGAGGTCATTGTTGAATCTGTGTAATGTCTAACTATTGATGCAATTAGGTTTAAAACATTAGATTAACTGCAGCTGTAATACCTAATTTAATTTACTTACGTTTATGCTTTCCAAAAAACTAGGATTGTTTTGGTTATTTTAATTTTCAATAGTAATAAACTAATAACTGTGTTCGTAGGTCTAGATACTTTTTATGGTATATCAATTTTATATTTATACAATTTACTTTTGAATAATTCTATATGTCACATTTTATTGCTTAAATTATTATTCATTCTTAAATAATCATAAACATTTGTGGGGAATAAAATGCATTTTGAGGGTGCTAAACCTCCCTAAGTCTCCTCCATGATTGAAATAATAGAAAGTTATTTCTATCATGGTCTCTTGCTTGTTGTTTAAATTAGGGTAACAAAGAACTTGTAATAATATTGTATATTTCTAATAACTAATAAGTATTGACAAAAGATGTGTGGATTTTTCAAGAACAATTATTTGTAATATTTTTTGAATTAAATGCAGTTTCAAAAACATACATACTTATTAAAATCGGTTGTAAATTATATTACAATACATATATTTTATATGTTACTTATTAGTTATTTTTGTTATTAAATACAAGAAAAAAAAATATTCAATTATACATTAAATAGTCAAAATATATTAGTCAAGCTAAACGAATAGCAAAGAATACAGCTGAAGAATACATTGTTGAGTAGAAGAGATGTGACATGTTTACTTTAGTGAACAGATTTAGTATTTCATACTTCATGATTATACAAAAATATAAATTAAATGACTTAACTAAAGTTTATATATTAATATAAGTCTTAAATTTGTAATTTAGGTTTGAATACAAAATAATTATTTATAGGAATATAAATATCAATTATCCAATAAAAATCATTATTTCAATTTTTTATTTTTATATATGAAATTTGCATTTAAATAGTGTAAAAGTATAATAAGACAATAAATAAAAACCAACAAACTATGTTTAGTAATAATAGATCACATATTTAATATCTGAACCAGCCACAGAAAATGAACTCCTGCGGAAACACCGAATTCTATCATTTAATATGGAACGCAGACCTGAAGTAGCAGCTTCTTTATTATTGAATGAGGTATGCACTTTATGTCTATGAGAAAAGAAAAAAATAACAATATAAATAACTTTAAATAAACCTTTCATAAGTAATACATTTTAACACTATAGAACTTACATGATTTGAGTTATGAAGGTTTGAATGTGTTTGTTGTTTGCTTTTACATCTATGAATCGATTACACTTGCATGTGTTAAGTAAAGATTTTGTGGCAGAGATATGAAACAGAATCACCAGTGGAATTCATTTAATACAAAATTCTTCATACCTACTCACAGTAAATATAAACAAAACATTAACAACTAATGTTTAATCCTGTTATTAAATATAATATTTTATGATTGTACATACTTTATTTTGTAACTTATATTGTTCAATACAATCATCAAAATGTTAATCAAATGTGTGTTCTGTATCTATAGTGAAAGTGAACTTAACATTACCTATTTAATTAAACAGTAACTAGGTAGGTACTTAAAAAAGTTCAAAAATACAAAATTGAAAATATTAAAATAATAAAATAATATCAAAATTTAACCTAACCTCAATTATTATTAGTTGTCTGTATTCTAAGTGGTAACCTTATAAACCATAGTTAATAATTCATTATCATAATTTATAATATAATATGATAATTGATAAAGCGAATTTTGTATTGTTTTTTAATTTTTTTATTCTTTTTGAAATTATCTATTTATTTACTAAAAATTTCGTTACACTGACTATGTAAATGGAATCTCCATAAAATTTCCTATTGATACCTTTAAATTTTACCATTACCCATTCTCCTATGTGGGATTAATCTCATCCACAAACGGACGATCACTACAATTCTCAAGTTCTGAATATAAAACTGATACACTATAGTCTATAATATATTAATATGTAATTTGTAATTCACTACACATATTGTTCAGCATTAGTAGATTTTGGTACTTTTCATATTACTATTATACATGCACATTAATTATAAGTATTTTCGAGGCCTTTATACCGTTAATTTTAATGATTGAAATTCTAAGTTCATAAATTACCTATATGAACAATTGTTCATATTTAACACTATTATATCCCGTTCCAGTCAAATCTTGTTCGCTTGTTTAATTGTTTGGTAGAGGGTTCTTCTAAAGGAATGAAAATCAAATATCAACGCAGTTTTGGTTGATGAATTTAATTTATTGATTGAGTCAAATACTGAATAGTTATTAAAGCATTACTTAATGAAGGATCATCAGTGGCGGATTACCCATTAGGCTCGTGAGGCTCGAGCCTAGGGCGGCAAATTGTTTCATGTTATTTTATTTTTATGAACAAAAAAAAAAAATAAAGGAATTCAAATGGGGTACTCATAATTGTTTGTATCTGAAGAAATTGGCTACGTGTTTCTTGTTATAACTTGCGTTATTACACAATACGCATGAGAAATACGCAGCCGCTAAATAAGAATAATGCAAAATTAATATCGATTTAATATAAACTGATCGACGTTGGCGATTCCACGAGTAAATATAAATAAATTTATCGGCGGAAATGTTTGAATGTTCGACATTTGACGAAAATATATGATTATTTCCAAACCGTATTATACAATATACAATATACATCTATACTTGACACGGCGACAATCGAAATCTTTATGACATTATTTGGGTATATTATTATGACTATTAATTCATTGTGTGTTACACAACTAAAAGTACCCATCATATTATTATTTTTCAATTTATTTTGCTGTGAACGTAGTAACAAGTACAACATTACTTCGTCGAGGTCTATTAAATTATTCGTAACTATATAATATTATAATACTTTTGTAATCAACTTATATTGTATTGTATTGTACCTATTAAATACCTTCAACTTTTAAGTACTTATTAAAATAAAATATGAATTATAAAAATAATTATGTATATTATATTTTACTGTATATTTATACGTAAGAAGTGGCATACAAATGGGGGAGGGGTTCGGGATAAATCATACATAAAATATATTATCCAGTTTTGAAATGATTAGAATAATAAAATGAAAATAATTTCACGTCATGAAAATAATACATTTCATGCAATATGTGAGTAATATAGTAATATTACTTAAAATAATTGATTTTTCTTACATTATGACATTATAATTTTACATTTACATAACAAATTTCTTAGTAAGAAAATGAAAATAAAACAATATAAGTTTTGGAGGTTAATGAAAATCGCCTTCTTGTGGTGTCGTCTAGGTAGTGCTAAATGGTACTCAAAAATATTATAAGAAAATTATTAATTAGATACAAGAAGATCTTGGCATAATATTTTTATTCGGGCCTAGTTTACACGTTTATCATTTTTACCTGAAAAAAAAACCGGGCTGAGTTGTACACATCTATAATTTTTAATTGAAAAAAAAAACCGGGCCTAGGGTCCATAGTAGTCCCGGCGCAACCCATTTGCGCCCGAACCCATTTATCGTAGCCCATTTGCGCCCTAAATCATAGCCCACATGCGCCCGATTCAGATTAGGTGAAAATCGTGTAACGTTGCCATTTATTGAGTATTTTAGCGTAATGGTGTGTAACTATAAAATCTAAAATAATATTTGATCGTTTCCCAAGCTAATCGAAACCAATATTAATTATTACTTAAATAATATTATTTTAATATTATTGTAATTTAATTATTTTTTGCATTATTAACATTCTTATTATTGACTAATATATATTATTAATTTTAATTATTTTTGACGTATTATTTTTAAACAATCTTAAACAATAACTGACAACTAATATGAATTATTTATTTTGGTTCTATATACATTTATTTTATGCATTTTTAATAATATTTAAAATTTAGATATATATATATGTATATTATTGTAATTTGTATTTATTAATTATTTTGATTTTACGTAAAAATATTTCTATTTGAAATTTATAATTTAATGCAATATAAATAATATTTATATAGGTACCTATACATATAACATGCATACTGTGTAGTATTTAACATTATTTTTAAAATTATTACTTTTTTATTAATTTTGATTTTACGTAGGATTTTTAAATTTTAAAAAAACAACGGCAACGTTGCATGCAAAATGGGCGCATTTGGGCTATAAATCGGGGTGTTGAGTTTTTTATTTTGGGCGCAAATGTCCATAACCCTCGGGGCGCAAACGGGCTGCTCTTGGGCGCAAATGGGCTACAGCCAGTAGTCCATACTGTGCATTGAGAACCGCATCACAAATGAATTAGACTTTGACCATTTGATAAATGATTTTTCCCAATTAAAAGCCCCGAAAGAACTAGATTAAACCATTCTTACTCTTTATACACCTAATTTATCGATTGCAACTTGTAAGATATATATTATGTAATACAATATTTGAACTAAAGTGTAAATTACTAATTATCCAACCATATAGTACCTTTAAACAATTTCTCACTCACGGCTATACCACTATTCGTGTCAGTGTATTCAAATTACGATTTTTGGATAGTATTAAAAAAGGGGGGTGGTAAACACTGAGCGTGCCTATGGGCGCCGAGAAGGTTAATCCGCCACTGAGGATCATAAAATATAGTGTTGAGTAAAACAACTTATTATAGAAATTGTATGGCTTACGATCAAATGATCGACTGACTGTGTTGTACATTTTGAAATTGATGATTATATCTCGTATATACAACGAAATTGCTTACATATTATGCTAAACGAGGGATATAAACACTATAAACATTGAATAGCTGTATTCTCGATGTGATTTGATGAAAAACTACTTCTAAATAAACTATTTTTTATGCTGATGGCGTAATTGCCAAACTTTGAAACGTGAACAAACCTAAAACGAGTAAAAAGTTCAAAAAAAGTTCAAAAAAAGTTCAAAAAGATAATTCATTAAATCGATATACGGGGGTATACCATAAAGAAACGTATGCGTATACGAAAAAATAAGCGATTCAATTTTCAACTATTTTCTCACCCCGATTACGGGGTAAATAATGATCCTACGCATTTTGACCATAGAACCTTTATGTCTCGTTATGACATTTACGAGTGAGCATTCGAATTTCAAAAAGATTGAACAAAAACTCAAGTTCGAAAAATTTGGAAAATACGTAAAACCTAAGTACCAAAAAAGAAAAAGAAAACCATAACTTCCCAACAAAACGTCCGATTTCTTTTGTTTTGGTACCGTTCGATTTTTGACAAAAGTGTCTAAACGATGTGTAGAAAAAAATTGCTCTAATCACCCAAAGTCTAAGTGTTCTGTGGCGACAAAGTCCAAAAACTGCAAAATCCTAATTTCCGACGCTAAAAAGAGGGGTAAAAAAGGCTCCTACAGTGTAGACACAAGACGCCGATTTTGATCACCGATCTACAAAAAATCGAACCTGCGAATTTCAGAAACGTGGAACAAAAAATAAATATTTTTCAAAATATCCATGAGGGGGAGCATAGGACCCTCCGACCACCGAAAGATTTTATGTAAAATAACTTAAAACAAAACTTTTGGTGAAGAAACTATGCCCCTATATCGAAACCTGGCCGAGTAACACTCGACTAAAAAACTCAAATTTCGGAATTCCAAAGACCCAAAGTGGGGTAAAAACGGCTTTTACGGTCTCGACAAAAGATACCACTTTTAATCAAAATCCTCCAAAATACCAGAATCTTGAGTTTCAGACACGTTGAGCGACCACTACGGTTTTTCATAAATATATATGGGGGGGGGGGGTCGAAGGTACCCCAATTACGGAGGAATTTTTGGAGGGACCTAACCATTGTCTAGGAACGTAACTTTTATAGCTGTAGAGACAATAGTTTTTACGTAAGAATTTTTCAAAATTATAATTCAAGACTATCATATTGCCGCATGATGCCAGAATTTTAGACCTGACACGGTGTCACGGTAATCGTTTTCATATTGTCGTAAACCAGTAACCACCTTCAAATTAGGCATGGAAACTTTGGAATCTACGTTTCACTTCGTTAATACCACGATCAAGTGTATTAAATATTTCAACTTCAATTTTTTATAATTACTTAATAAACACTACCAATCTTTATGCAGATTGCAATTTCCAGTATTTGCAGTTAAATTTCCATTAGTTAGGTACATAATATAATAATACAGATTATAGGAAGCTTAATATTTACTTAATTATTAAATAAGGGACTTTCCATTAGTTCTGTAAAAGTATGGGTTTTTCTATGAAAGTATTGTGTATATCTAAACATTAATTTAGTTAGACTTAGTCCTTACTCCTTTTCATTGACAAGAATACTTTGGTCCTTTCTTCTTTTAATACATCGAGATATAAACAATAACAATATTTATAATCTAGACACAATTAGTTACAAATAATTCCGGCGGATAAGAATGCTAAAAATAGCTTTTCTACGTGATTAAAAACCAGTCTGATGTTGGCATGTTTACTTCTAAGAATGTTTGTGTACATTGTTTACTTTGACATCTATTTACACAGTTATATTTCTAAATTCGGATCAAAATTTTATTTTTTTCTTGTAGCTAAAGACGTACTTTTTCGTATCGACGGGTCTCATTAAATATAAATGAATCTTATTATTTATTATACATTTATTTGTGCTGTGGTACTCAGAAGTACCGTCGGTCGGCAAAGGCCCATGATGTATTAGTTTATATCTAACTTAAAGTAGGTACTAGAGGATACCCAATTATTATTATCGAAGGCGGCCACGTGCTAAAGATACTCAGATACTAAAAGTTTTCCCTCCCCTGTTTTTGAATAAAGTATATCTCGGCCGGATTTTAACTTAGGGGAACTGTTCCTTCACCAAAAGTTTTGCTTTAAGCCTCTCAAAAAATTCCCCTAGTAGTCGGGGTACCTACGACCACCCCCCACAATGATAATTTTGAAAAACCTAAGTGGTCATTCAACGTGTCTGAAATTTGAGATCATGGTAGAATAGAGTTCGATGATCAAATATGGCGTCTTGTGTCGAGACTGTAGAAGCACTTTTTCCACCTCTATTGTGGCATTCAATGTTCGAAATCGCCCTTTTTCAAGTTTTTTCGCCCCGGGACAACGATTTTACATAATTTGGTTTTTTTGTTATAGGTACCAACATATGGCACTATACATCCCGGTTCGATTAGTACCATTTTGGAACGTATCAAAATTTTGGTTCAGTTGTTATGATTTTTTGCGTCATTTTCACATTTATAAAATTACGTATTTACATGTTTTTCGAACTCTAAGTTTTTGTCAGATCTTTTTGAAATTTGAACAACTGCAATTTTAATACAAGACGAATCCAAAAGGGTCTATGGTTGAAACACGTAGGACCATTATTTAGACCGTAACCGAGGTGCTGAATAGTTTGAAAAACAGATTACATATTTTACCACATATCCATACGTTTTCAATGTACCTACGCCAACGTGTTATTTCATTTTACCGTAAATTTTTTTGAAATTTTTTCGCGAAAAAACCATATAATATCAACTTTTTGACTTAAAGCATTGCAAAAGATATGAATCTTTAGTGAAAAAAATACACAATTTAGTAATTATATATTATCTTAACTGAATTAATAGGTAGAATAAAAACAAACGTGGTCCATATTCAAAACGTCAAACATAATAATATGCTCTACAAGTTTAATAATTACACCAATTTTATGAAATATATAATATATACACAGATCATCTATAATTGTAAGAAAACAAAAAGTAGAAAATATTCAATATTTACAACTTAAGTTTACGTGTTAAACTGTCATGTGTGGTTCGAGGATAAAGTATATTATTATAAATATGTACAGCTCATATAATATTTGAAAAGAAAATATATTTATTATAGGTGTTAAAATTTAAATATATATATAGATATAATCCATACGACTGCTGTTGCATTTTTCGGATTTTCCAGCACTGACTATCGTTTTAAAAATGGTCCCGACTTGATAAGTATTTTGAAAAAATTACAAAACTCGGCCGCTCGCGTACCTCGTATTTCAATACGAGCGGCCGGGCTTCCGCAAGCTCCTGACAATTTTCCGAGACGAATCGCCGGTATCCGACTACATATTCGGAATCTCCAGTTCATAACGGAGATTTTCATACTACTTAGAGCGACGCAAAATAAAAGTAAGTATTTTTAAAAAAATATCTAAGTCTGGTCAATTCGACGGTCCCGCGAAACTCGTACTATGGGCGGGCTGCCGTGCTTCCGCGAGCTCCTGACAATTTTCCGAGACGAATCGCCGGTATCCGACTACATATTCGGAATCTCCAGTTCCTAACGGAGATTTTCATACTACTTAGAGCGACGCAAAATAAAAGTAAGTATTTTTAAAAAAATATCTAAATCCGGTCAATTCGACGGTCCCGCGAAACTCGTACTATGGGCGGGCCGCCGTGCTTCCGCGAGCTCCTGACAATTTTCCGAGACGAATCGCCGGTATCCGACTACATATTCGGAATCTCCAGTTCATAACGGAGATTTTCATACTACTTAGAGCGACGCAAAATAAAAGTAAGTATTTTTAAAAAAATATCTAAATCCGGTCAATTCGACGGTCCCGCGAAACTCGTACTATGGGCGGGCCGCCGTGCTTCCGCGAGCTCCTGACAATTTTCCGAGACGAATCGCCGGTATCCGACTACATAGTCGGAATCTCCAGTTCATAACGGAGATTTTCATACTACTTAGAGCGACGCAAAATAAAAGTAAGTATTTTTAAAAAAATATCTAAGTCCGGTCAATTCGACGGTCCCACGAAACTCGTACTATGGGCGGGCCGCCGTGCTTCCGCGAGCTCCTGACAATTTTCCGAGACGAATCGCCGGTATCCGACTACATATTCGGAATCTCCAGTTCATAACGGAGATTTTCATACTACTTAGAGCGACGCAAAATAAAAGTAAGTATTTTTAAAAAAATATCTAAATCCGGTCAATTCGACGGTCCCGCGAAACTCGTACTATGGGCGGGCTGCCGTGCTTCCGCGAGCTCCTGACAATTTTCCGAGACGAATCGCCGGTATCCGACTACATATTCGGAATCTTCAGTTCATAACGGAGATTTTCATACTACTTAGAGCGACGCAAAATAAAAGTAAGTATTTTTAAAACAATATTAAACAGGACCTTCTTTGACAACGTATTTTTATAAACACGGCTGTTATTGTTGGTGTTTTACGCCATCTATTGGTCAAACGTGATTTTTGGATATTTAGTGGATTTTTAACGTGTTTGGGAACCCTGCAGGTCCTTATCAAATATTGCTAGCGGAACATACGTAAAATTAGGTATGTCATTTGATGTTAGTTTAAAACAAATGCAAATACTTCCAGACAGTAACAACCAGTTGACGAAAATTCAAACGCACTAACTACAATGACTTAAAATATGCATTTGATTGAAATAATGAAACAATTAGACACGTATTTAAATATAGTTTAACTTTTTGTCTTAACTGTCATATACTCATATAAAAATTACAAAGTGACAAGTGACAAGCGTTATCATTTATCAACAAACAACCACATCATCTCCAAGGTTTATAGATTATACAGGTTGCCTCAATCCGAAATTCTGAAAAAGAAGGAGTGGGGAATATTATTTCGTGACGTCATTGTCGTACAGCTATCGTACAGCGCGGTGTACATAAACATACTACACTTTACCAAAGTACAGATTACACACAATATTATGAAAAAAGTCCCCGATAAAAAAAATCAGTTGCATATTATATGAAAATATGTAAAATATTAAATTAATTGATCTGCAGATTTATTTTCATAAAAACGTTGACACAAAATGTTCAATGGGGAACTTCAAATAACAAATTTATTAAAAATGTTTTAAAAAAATAAATCTTATACAATAATATTATTTAAAAAATATAAAAATTTATTTATTCATTTATAAATGAATTTTTTCTTATATTTTGACGTAATTATTTTGAAAAAATAGGAATATCTGCAGATTTATCTTCATCAAAACGTTGACATAAGGCGTTTAATCGAACTTCATAATAAATTTATTAAAAATTTTGAAAATGTATATGTATTAGCAGCATGACAATGTTCTTGTTCAAAATGTATGGTTTTTTACGGTTCAAATCGGTAATTAATGCACATTCCATTGATGAACTTTTTGAACATTTTTATCGAATGATACTTTAGCATTCATTGTATATAGTAAAAGTATACTCGTGTAATGCAAGCGTACAAATCGAAACTAATACGAAACTAGAAACGTACGATAGGTACCTGTAAATGATCAGCGTGTGTGAAACTGTCAAATTATAGCTTATAATATGTCAATTAATTGTCATATACTATCAACAGATAAGATTTGTCAACCCAATTTATTTTATAAATAATATAGGACATAGGTGACAAGTATAGTGGAAATATCGTTTTATTTATACTGAAACGGGAGACTTTTTTACCTGTGTCTTTTTCTGTTTACCATTATACACATAGTTCAATAGTTGTTAATGTTTCTCTGTGCATTTTTTTCATATTGAATATTTTTTATTTTATTTTTACTTCGTGATTTACAATGGCAGCGAAAGGTGGATCAGTGTGTGCTATTGCTACTTGTAAAAATTATTCAGGAAAAATGAAAAGCGAAGGAAATGATATTTCGTTTCATCGGTAAGTACATATAAAAATATTTTTATCTTGTGAGTGTAGTGAGACAAGTTAGTTTTATAGCGTTCATATAAGATGTATCTATACGTTTTTACAAATTTACAATAATTAAATTTATTAATTAATTAATAAATACTTATAATTTATTGAAGATTTCCAAAAGATCCTGCTGTGCAAAAAGAATGGGTTGTAAAATGCAAAAGGTCTGATTCTTGGAATCCCAACACAGCATTTATTTGTTCAGATCATTTTAATTCTAAAGATTTTCATCATGACTTGAAAAATGAACTTCTAGGTGGTAAACACAAGAGAAGACTACTACCAGGAGTTATTCCTACTTTAAATTTGCCTTGTGCTAGTAGACCATCAATATCTGCTATTAATCGAAAAAATAAGATGGAAGCAAAATCATTAAAGCAGGTTAATAATTATAATATGTAACAATAGTATTAATAATTTAATCATATGTATTAAGAGAACGCCATCGCCATACTCGCATGTGTTGTCTCCGTAGGTACGTAATATAGCAAATTTGCGCTCAGCAGACCACGTTTAGCTCCGTTCTGTTAGCTTAAATATTAGAGTGAAATGACCTATTATGAAATTTGAAGGTAAGAACATTGTCCATGTTCGTACTATGTTAATTTTTACGATTATTCAGTTTCTAAGCGAGTATAATGATGAGCATTTTTAATTTACACTATATCATATATACGTATATAATTTGCTAAAAAATTGAACAATCGTAAAAACTAACATACGAACACAAATAATGTTCTTACCTTCAAATTTCATAATAGATCGTTTCACACTAATTTTTAAACTAACGGAGCTAAACGTGATCTGCTGAGCGCAAATTTACTAGGTACCTATATTACGTTCTTATAAGAGTCCAGGGCCGCATTATACTAGGTGCAAATGGAGCATTTGCTCCAGGCGGCAAATTTTGAGAGGTGGAAAAATTTGCACTACCAGTCTAATAAATAATAAATTACAATATGTTAAAATATATTTTTACTACGGATATGTTTAAAAATAATTTGTAAATTGAAATTGAAAATGATGCTAAATTATTTTTATATTTTATTTTTATTTCTCAATTCTAAACTCTGCTTGTGGAATCAAATGTGAATAATTGTCGTTATAATAATTATTGTCATAAATATTTTTACAGAGCCATAGTCTAATAATTGCTCAGTCACTTGGTGAAAACTCGGAAGAACTATTGACAGAATATCATGTAGGTCATCTCACAGAAACTACTAATGCGGTACCTGATTATGAGATGCTATATAAAAATTTGCTTAAAGAAAATGACATTTTAAAATTGGAAAATCATAAACTCAAAGAAGACAATGAAACATTAAAACAATCAAATACTGATTATAAAAAGATTAACGAATCTTTACGTTTTAATATGAAACTTTTACAAAATAATTTGAATAAAACTAATTTGTCGTTAAAACAAACACAAATAATGATGACTAAAGAATTAAAAATGATTTCTCAAACTAAAAAAACGAATGATGAAACAACAGTAAAACAATATCTGTCTTCAATTTTTTCATCTAATCAACTGGACATAATAATGAAAAAAAAGAAACGAGTTAATTGGACGAGAGATGAAATATCTCAAGCTTTTACTTTAAGATATTTAAGTAAACGTGCATAGTACGCTTATATTAAGAATGAACTCCATTATCCACTTCCAGGTAAATAAATTCATAATCATTACTTTTTATAACCTGTGAATTATTTATTTTTTTTTTTTTTGAGCTATTTATACTTTATAGACAACTGAAATTTTCGATTTTTCTAGTACATATATTTTTTTTGAAATTTTGAAAAAATTTGAATGCCCAAAAAACATTGATAATTTAATACAAAATTTCTTTTAAGTTGTTCTTATAGTAAAAAAAAAAAAAATCAAAAACCATTAGTCTCAATTTTTGTTAATAAGCATTTAGTTCAAATTATACGTACTATTTATACACAATATAAATTTTGTCAAAATGATTACAAATATTTACTGTTTGATGCAAAACGTACTATTTGCTATAAATTCCGTAATAAAAATAAAAATTTTTTGTCAAAACGTGCTAATTACATCATTTTTTCCATAATGTACTATTTCCATCCATAATGCAAAATGTATCTACTATTTCCTATGTATAGGACTGGAAATTTATTGATGCAAGACTTGCTTAATGATTTTTACAATTACTTTAATTTATTTGTATGCATAAAATTTACCATGTCGAAGAGAATAAAATTGAAGTCTATTTAGATGCTACCACTGGTTCCCTATATGTTATATATTATATTCTTAATTTAAAGAAATTTAATTGAATAAGTATTAGTAAAGCGTAATATTATTACACTTAGCTGAGTCAAAGTATTTTAATTTTTTTACTTGAAATTATATTTATTGTAAAATTTAATTTACCTATGTAAATAGAATGTTTTGTAAAAATGTTGGTCAAACGTATACTATTTATGTATTGTGTTAATCTAAGCCAAATGGAACAAATAGATGCTAAATTGATGCAAATAGTACGTTTTGATCCAATTCAAAATTTAAAAAACTATATTTAAGTACAAAAAATATATTTTAAAATATTATAATATATTATCTGCAGAAATTTATTTCATAGATTCATTGATTAAATAATATTTAATATTTAATCAATGATAGATTTTTATTTATTTGTATACATAAAAAATGATTTTTCCTGAAAATATGCAAAACGCAAATAGTACGTTTTGTAAATGTAATCTTCAGTTTCAATTTTTACAAAATCTAATTTATTTTAGGGTTATCATCTCTTCAAAGATGGGCTAAAACAATAGACATGCGAAATGGAATCCTTCATGATGTTCTAAGAATAATGAGCATTAATGCTGATAATTTAAAACCTTATGAAAAGCTTGTTGTTTTAATGTTTGACGAGGTAAAGATAGCATGTACATTGGAGTATGATGTCCTCCACGATCAAGTTCTTGGGCCACACAATCAAATGCAGGTAATAATGGCACGTGGCATTGCTTCACCTTGGAAACAACCCGTTATGATTGATTTTGATACAAAAATGTCAAAATCAATATTGTTTAATATTATTCAAGAACTTGATCAAATAGGATATACAGTTATTTGTTGTGTTTGCGATTGTGGTGGAGGAAACGTGGGGTTGTGGAACGAATTAGGAATTAACTATGAACAACCCGTATTCCAAATTCCTAGTGGAAGAGAAGTTGTTTGTGTTCCAGATGCACCTCATCTATTAAAACTTACCCGTAATTGGTTATTGGATAAAGGTTTCTACTTCAGTGATAATGATAAAGTTATTAATAAAGAACCACTTGAAGCATTAGTTAAAATGATGTCAGCAGAACTTAGTGTATGTCACAAATTAAGTTCAGATCATTTATCATGTGAAGGACCACAACGCCAAAAAGTCAAACTGGCAACTCAACTTTTATCACACACAACAGCAACAGCACTAAAGCATTACAAGCCCATTCAAAATAAAAAATTGAATGATGATACAGCTGATTTCATTGAGTTGATAAATAATTGGTTTGATCTGGCAAATGTATCACACCCAAATAACAATCATACTCCGTTTAAAGCACCATATGGTACATTTATGGAGGAACAAGATACACTTTTTAATCAGCTCTATGATACAATTTTTACTATGAGGTGTAATGGTAAAAATTGTCTTCAAATATTTCAAAAAAATATTTTAATGTATATTAATGGGACTCGTTATCTTTTAAAAATTTTAAAAAAATATGATCTGAATTACTTATTGACTAGTAAAATTAACCAGGATGCTCTAGAGAATTTATTCTCACAACTCAGATCCAGAGGAGGGTTAAACGATCACCCTACTCCATTAAATGCACTATATAGGTTGAGGATGATAGTTTTGGGGAAAAATCCTGGCATTACTTGTATTTCGAATACACGTGACGAGAATAATGAAGAATTTTTACTGTCAAAAATGTTAAAAGATGCAGATATAAATATAACTATAAATGATAATGACAAATGTGTAATAAGTGATACAAGTGATAGTAGTGATGACGAGACACTAAATACATCAAATTCACAGGAAAAGCAATATCACCAAGAGATGACAAAAGATGCAGTAGAGTATTTAATCGGCTGGATTGCCAAAAAATATAGAAAAAAGTATCCTGAGCTTGGATCAACAACGACTGTGTTAGATAACACTTGTCATGATTATACACTGCCAACTTGGGTACAGCATTTATCTTATGGCGGATTAATAGTTCCAAGCATTGACTTCAAAAATCTAATACTACGTTGTGAAAAATTATTTATAAAATTTACGAAAGGACAAATTCCCAAAGGACGATACATTGTAAAACAATTGACGAATAAAATTTATAATAGAGTAATAACAGAACAAAAATATAAAATTATAATTCAAACATATATAAAACAAAGAATAATCATACGAATGAAATATTTTAACCAAAATTTAATTTATATGCAAAAAATAAAAAAATCTAAAATAAAGTTACACAGACTAAATAAACTAAGAAAGACAATAACATAATTATTTATTTATTTTATTTTTATAATTATGTAGTATTGTAGTATGACATATTGAACAAATTACTTCAATAAATTTTTATATTCCTATAACATTTCAATATTATTTAGTGTATATTTTGTATTATGTGAATTATATTATTTATATTATTTGAACATATTATTTAGATATTTATTTAGATTGCGAGTGGTGCTTTTACAATATGTTTTTGATTATATTTTTTCCCTGAAATTAATTATAAGTCATTTATTTATTTATTTTATTTTTATAATTATGTAGTATGATTAAATATATTAATTAAAATAATAAATAAATAATTTATGGAAAATAAAACCAACACTAAAACTATAGGTACATCCGTACTGCTGTAATATACATCAGAATCTGTACGACAATGACGTCACACGGTATGTAGGAGCTGCGGAGGGTAGGCAATATAAACACGACTTTGAGGCAACCTGTATAATCTATAAACCTTGCATCATCTCAGATTATCTATCTCATCATTTATCACTATAATTTTTAGGTTATAAATTATTATCACAGACTTAAAGAAATCTGTGATTATAATATCTTGTATTATCATCGATAAAATAATTTGATATAAACAACTTTTATTGTCTTGGAGTTTGGACTTTTCATCTATTCATAGATTGAGAAATGCAATTAGGACATCATAAATACAAATAATTCGTAATTGGTTATAATGTCAAACGATAATACTGATATACGTTTTGTACTGACTACTGTTTACTGTAATAAATTGATAATTACATACCCAGATTAAGGTCGTACAACAGAAGCACTTTTAGTATTAATTATTCACTGTAGAATTTTATAAATTAACACCAATATTCAGATGTCGATAACTCCTTCAATTATTAAGACATTTTTGTTAATGACCCGTCAAAATTCATTTAAAATTAAGCTGTGCACAAATCATATTTCAAAAATATAGGTTCCCATTTGAATTTTTAAAGTTACCCCTCGAACCTCACCATCCTAATTAATAAAAAAAATATTTAATATCAAATTAATTTAGATTATATCATTCAAAATTTTACATAGGTCATTTTTTCCTAATTTAAATATATCATGCTGAAATCTGCTGTCACATGAAATTTGGAACACCCTGTATATATTTTATAGTAATAAATTTCTGACTACTGTTTTCAAATACTACGATTAATATTAAAATTATTTAAAGTTCCGTTTCATTGAATATTTTTACATTATTCTTATGAATACGGTAATCCTTATGACCTTTATTAACAGTTATGTTTTCGTTATCATGTACCTCAATTACTTCGTACGGCCTCGTCCAATTCCTACTCAATGTATTGCGTTTATTATGTTCTTTTATTAGAACTTTGTCTCCCATTTTTATGTTAATCGCGTGCGTGTTTTTATCGTAATAATTTTTATTGCTTTCTTTTTCCGATATTAGATTTATACGCGCGATCTCATGTGCCCCCTGCATCATACGTTTTAGGTCCAACAGTTTGCATATATTTTTGAAAACGTCCCATAGGAAATTTGTACCACAATCGGGAAGTATTGAACTAGGTATCCCGTAAATGCATACGACGTTTTCCACAAATGCTTGTGCAACCGTAGATACGTCTGTTCTGGTTAGTGCAATTGCTAAAGCATAATGAGACAACTCGTTTTGCAATGTCAACCTGTAAACGTTCCCCCTTACTATAGGTTGCAGTGGCTCTACTATATCCAAACATATGCGCTCACATGTTTTTGTAACCGTTGACGTAATCGGCATTGACTGTTTTGTTTTTAAGTGTGATTTCTTTTTTTGACAAATATCACCTTTCTCAATATAACGCTTAACATCCTTTTTCAAATTTTTCCACTTATTTCATAATTCATTTGTAACCTTTTTATGGTCTGATACGCCCACGGATTTCGATAAGGTCTTATATTTAGTGGTTTAATAACACGCGGCGTATTAGTTTTATGTGACACGACGTTCGTTGCCGTTAAACAGTTCCCTTCTAAATAGAATATGTCGGAGTACTTATTGCTTATACTAATTATATTTTGTTTTTCCCCCGTATTTAAATTCTCGGTTTTAATTGTTTCATTTGACAACCGGATACTACCAGGTTGCCCTTTGCCACCTGCCTGTTCATTATTCGTTTGATTAATCATAAATACTTTATCTGTATACAATTCCCGTTTTAAATGGCTCGTGGTTAATTCATCGCTAATAAATGATTGTTCCGATATGTTAATTATATTATTTATAATCGTATTATTATTTTTTAAATTGTTCGTTACTATTATATCTTTATTTAACTCATGTTTTTTAATCGCTACTATGTCGGCGCTAATTAATTCGTTTGCTTCCATTCGCAAAACACAATTTCTACGCGCGGGTATGATTATCGATTCGACTTTGTTATGCGCGATCGGTTCAGGTATAATTAGTACTTCTTTATCCATGTCAATAATTGCTTTGTTAGTTTTTAGAAAAGCTATTCCTAATATTCCTGCCTCAGGTATTAGAAAATCGTCACAGACGATGTCGAATTTTACATCGAACGTCTTATCTTTAATAAATAATTCTATCATGACAGTTCCTACTGTACGTATAGTGGTCGCGCTTACTCCCTTAATATTACGTCGTTCGGTTTCGTTAACCATTACATGGTTTTTAAGTGTTGACAGTTTTATTACATTCATGTCCGCGCCACTATCGATTAAAAACTTGTGTTCATTTCTTACGAAATCTTTTGACCTACACAGAATATGCTCCGCATGAATCGGTGTAGTTACGCGTACATTATTTTTGATATCACCGACGGAACGGTTCTCTGACCCTGAGCTATCGCCAGAACTACCGGAAGGATCCCCCTCGGTTAGTTTTTTCAGTTTTCGACATTCGCTTATGTCATGATTTTTTAATTTACAATATTTGCAAAACTTAACCTGCCCTGAGTACTCTTTTTTAATTTCGGGCTTTTTCGTAATATACTGCTCGGGCGTCCTACATTCGTTCGCGTAATGACCCATTTTATCACAGCGATAACATTTAATCATACTCTTATCTTTATTCGGTTTATCTCCGGTTCTCTCGAAATTATAATTATAATTTTTAAAGTTCGATTTAAATTTATTTTTATCAGTTTTCTTATTATTCGCGTCCGCTGGGCGGAAAAATTTCTCTTGCTCCATGGCAATTAAAACGGCTTCTTCGAAATTATTTATATTTCGTGCCAACAAAATTATTTGTATTGATTGATTAACACCTGACGTAAATACACTTAATGCATGTGATTGTACGGTTTGCGCAATTATTTTTGCCTCCGCTGAGGTCTTACCCACTGTTAGCGCGTGTGTTAATTCATGGTACGTTTTTTCTATACGTTGTGCGAAATTTTTAATGTCCTCGGTCGGACCCTGTTTCATTGCGCTTAGTTCCCCCTGTAAATACTGTACTGAATGCGAGGTACCAAATATGGTCCTAAGATGTAATTTTAATTCGTCCCATGTCGTTATTTCCCTATACCTAACCGCGTCAAAAGCTTTCCCCTTTAACTGAGTAAGCACCGCTGCTAGTATATCTGATTTAAATAACTCTGGAATTTTTGAAAACACAAAATCGCATTTTGAAATGAATGATGCTAGATCTGTTTCACTTCCTCCTGTAAACTCGGGAATAAAGCGTAATGCCGTAACAAAATCTAATTGATTTGCCATAGTTACTACCTCACCTCTAATTGTTCGGTTAAGGTCTATTAAATCACCGATTGAATTTTCCTCACTCGTGGTATTTAACGTATCGGTAAGTGCAGAATCTTCCGGTTCGGGAATATTTAAAGCTGGGTCCTGATCACTGGGCCCTTTGCTCCTCGTATACATTTACTGAGTATAACCCTCAATTACTTCCTACCTATTTGACAGTATAAGATAATAAAAATAACTTACACTTTCGACATCTTCGTTGCGGTAGGTGAAAAACTTGCGCCCCTGTATCTGCTCTGCTGGCTAGGTTGCGCTGCTCCGTGAACTTTGTTCCTTGAGCTGCCTTGCTGGCTGGACAGACCGTGTCCTTGAACTGTACTGTTCTGACTACTGATCCGTTACTCGTTCTGCCTTACTGGCTGGACAGACCGCCCCTTGAACTTAACTGTTCTGGCTGCTGATCTGGTTACTTGTACTGCCTTGCTGGCTTGACAGACCGCCCCTTGAACTAAACTGTTCTGGCTGCTGATCCGGTTGACAACTCTTGCTGTCCGTGGAACGTGGTTCGTCGGTGGGTCTCAGGTTACTTAAAATTGTTGGTATAATTTTATTTCACCTGATTGAAATACCCCACACCTGACCCCAAATTTGTGTAGTGATCGCTGTGCAGGACACTGTGATCACGTTACAATTATTATTTAAACGACGTAGCACGTTCTTGGTTGGCTTGAGTTGGTGTTTGAGAAAGATAGGTAGAATAATTATAACACTTGATGTATTAATTGAAATAAAATATTATTACTTTATTACGTTAAACAACACAATACTAAATAAAAATAGAACAAAGTTTCAAATAATAGCTTACTGCTATGTATAGTTCTAAGTACTGGGGAATGGACCGTAAACTCGCGGCGATGTGGCTGTGACGAAGTCCACGACGAGCAATAGTCTTACATTGGGAGTTAACTACCTTCTCTGAAGAATACTACCTTTCTGCCTAATACTAGGTCCTCTACTCGTATTTATATGAGTTCTCAATGACATGTAGGGGACTAGTATTATTAATAATTCTAATCAATCTTGATTTGGGAATGGAGTGAGCCTATTATATAATCTACAAATTTATGAAAATGTAACACGTTGTTTCCACGAAAACAACGTATTTTTCTGGATTTTGGTCCGTGTAAATTTAGCATAGCGTAAAACTACTATTCGGCGGAAAGCCATATCTTTCTGGCCTATGGCCTATTGCTTAAAATGTAGAAATAATAAGTAGGTAAAATAATTAATGTGTTTTCTACACTAAATAATAAGTTAACACAATACAAGCGTATTGGGTTTACTACAAAACGGTGATTAACGCAAAATTCGTCGCGGATCGGAAACGGTTCAAATGCTCGAGATTTGACAGAATTCTACAACTAGAACTGTAGTCGATAGGTGTTAGGCGTAGGTCCCCATGATTAGGTAGGCAGGTTCGAATCCCGCTCCGGCGAAAATAGCGGCGGCGTATTCCCGTATCCTGGACGCCCGAATTTTTTGCATTTTTTTCCTGTTTTTCACGAAATATTTTATTTTAAATTATTATTGTATATAATATGTTAAATACACGATTAAAATGACTTCCGTGATTATAGTTTTTTTTTCTGTAAATTAATAGAATAAATTACGAATTGTTTTTAATAATACTCCAGTGTTACGATTTTTAGTAATATTGTATATTTAATACATAAAAGATTTCACCTGTGCGCCCACATTGTCCGCGATTCGACGAAGTCGGGTTGCCTACCTGGCGGGTTTAGTTGTGTGTAAATTGATTTATACTATTGATATTGTAATGATAGCCACTCTTCACAACTAGCTAATACAAAAAGAGTGTCATCATCATGTCCCTCAATATAATATATTATATTATAACATTGTATAATACGGTCATACAGATATTTATATTATAATAAACATCTGTGGTCTTTTATAGTTATGTCCTTACTCCTTTTTTTTTACAAGAACCGTTATAATCTGTGCTCGGACGATACCCTTCGACCACCGGCCAGATTCACAGAGACTCATTCTCCCCGCGTTCGCCCTTGATGGCAGTCATACGTTTATTGTAATATTTTATATTTTAAATAATAAATATACTTTTTAAGTATTTAAAATACATAAGTTGTGTTGTTAATTAAAATTAAATCTAAACTAAATTCAATATCAAGTCCATTTTTTCTTCTTTCGTCCATCTAATATTCAACGGGTCTTCAATCAAATCAGGGTAAGTTAATTTACCATATAATTAAATCCTTATATGTATATATATCGACGGACGTGGATATATATACATATAGGAAGGTAGTAATTTGAAGTGTGTGATTGTGTGCGGAATATATGCAAATAACGAGTCGTAATTAATAAAGAAAAGGTAAATATATATATTGCGCGCACAGTCCATTTTTATATTACTACAAGTGGCGCCCAAACTCGTGGCTCGTAACACGAAATAAAAAAGTTTTTAAATAAAAATAATTAAAACAAAAATAAAATAAATTATAATAATAAATAATATTAATAAATTTATAAAATAACTAATGAACGACGAAATCACCGACTCGGAAAAATCTAATGACAATTTAAATACACTTATACTCTCTTCAAAAGAAATCAATAAACTACTAAAACCTCAATTAATAACTGAACTCAACAAACGTAACCTAATCAGCACGGGTACAGTTCCTGAATTAAAAAATAGACTAACACAATACCTTAACGGGGACACAACACCAAGCGATTTTATCAATAATTTTAACACAAACAAAATGGACAGCACAAAAAGACCATATTATAAACCCAACACATTTTCCGGTTTAATCTCTGAAAATATTGATACATTTATTAAAAATTATAATAGAGCAGCTAGCATAAACGGGTGGTCTGATGAAGAAAAGATAAAATTTTTACCTTTATATTTAGAAGGTCCCGCTTTAATATTCTATGATAATAATGAATCAAATTTAATTAACGATACAAAATGGACCGATTTAGAAAATAAACTAAAAAGTGAATTTAAACCCACAGCTCAGCTAGATATGTTAAAATTACTACTTCAAAAACGAAAACAGCTAGACGACGAACAAACAATAAACTACGTTAACGAAGTAGAATCCTTATGTAAAAGAATAAATCCCTTGATGCCTGAAACAGAACTAATACACACAATTATGAAGGGATTAAAACCAAACATTATTAGAAATATAGGCCTTATGGATAACAATACTCTCAAGCAACTAAAAGACAATATAAGAAAATATGACTTAATTGAATTTATGGTAACGGGAGAAATAACTCAATCTAAAACGGACATACAAAACGCAATTATACATGACCAAATAAATAAAATAACTGAAAAATTCAACGAACAATTAAAAATTTCTAATGAAAATAATGAAAAATTAAATAAAAAAATTGAAACTTTTTTAGAAAATGAAAAATCAAACATGAACAAAAATAATTTTTTCAAATCTGCAAATTTAATAAGACGAAATAATTATTCTAATAAAAATTATGTTAATAATAAAAGACAAAAATGTGAAATTTGTTCACTTAACAATCACACCACAGAGACATGCTTTCGAAATAAAAATAATATTCAACTACAACAATGTAAAATATGCCTCAAAAATAACCATAAAACAGAAAACTGTTATTTCAATAATAAACCTACAATAACATGCCAAATTTGCGACAAAGTAGGACACTCAGCAAAAACATGTCGATCTATTAATCAAAATTCAAAAAACTAATTTCTAGGTTAAACTTTACTGATAGATGTTCACCTTCATCTTCAGATTTGCCAAAACATAACTACAAAATAAATAATATAACCGAACCACTATATATCAAAGCTACATTAAATAATATTACAATTCCAGTAACAATAGATACAGGAGCAAATATATGTTGCATTAGACATACATTGATGCCCCCAAATAGTGAATTAAAAAAAGAACCTATAATATTAACAGGAGCAAACAATAAACCTTTAACTCTGTTCGGGTCAATCGTAATAAAAATAAAAATTAACTCTCATGAATTTGAAATCAAAGCATATGTCATAAAAAATTTATCTTGTCATATAATAATTGGGAATAAATTCTTATACCAACATAATGCCAAAATAGACTTCCTAAACAACACGCTAACATTAGATAAGGGCTATGATAGAAACAAAACAGATAATGATGTTATAGTAATAAAAACATATAACATTTATAATAATAATAATATAAATAATATTAAAGAAGAGGTACAAAATATTTTTCAAACAAGCCCTGAATATTCGATAGCTCACTGCATTTCGGCAGACTTAAAAATGAGCAAAGGCCTAGCGGCACAAATGAAAAATAAATTCGGAGACGCCTCGGCCCAATTAGATAAATTAAAACCAATGGTAGGTGAGGCCATTCCAATAAACATAGGGAATAGAACAATTTATTACCTTATTACAAAACAAAATCATTTTCTAAAGCCTACATATGAAAATATAAAAATCGCATTACAAAATTTAAAAAAAACCATGAATAAATTACATGATTATAAAATCGCTATTCCCACCATAGCAGCTGGACTGGACAAACGAAATTGGTCCACGATAAAACAATTAATTTACAATGAATTCCAAAATTGTGACACAGAATTACTAATCTGCCACAAAACCAAAAATCATATAACAAATAGTTGGAAAACAAAAGAACACGAAAAGGTTATTAATTTAATACACGATCATTACCATTATAATAAAATAATTAAAAATATTAACAACATTAACGATAATTTTAATAATAAAACAAAATTGTGTTCTGGCAAATTTAACATTAACGAAAACGTTAATAATGAGACCGATGACACTAATAATATAGAATCAATTTACAATTATAATTCAAACCAAAATGTCAACGATAGTAACGAAATCAATTCAATTTTTAACAAATATAAACCCGGCGAGAATGTCTCTGGAGATGGAAACTGTGGTCTCTATGCATTATGTAACTCAATAGTGGTTTTTTTCAGTTACCAATAAAAGAAACAGACCAATATAAATTGGCATTTACATCAGTTCATGGCTTAATGACATTCACTAGGTTGCCTCAAGGATTTAAAAATAGCAGTGCCATATTTCAAAGAGTATTAAATGAAGCATTTTCTGCATTACTATACAAATCTATAATCATCTATATAGACGATCTAGCATCTTACGGAAGCAATTTCGATGAGGCATTAATAAACTTAGATAAAGCTCTAAAAATCATTGATTCAATGAATTTTTCCCTAAAAACATCAAAATGCCACTTCTTTAATAAAAAAATAGAATTATTAGGCCATGTAATTTCACAAGAAGGCATTAAACCATTAAACACCAATATTAAAGCCATAACTGAATTTAAACAACCTAAAACTCAAAAAGATGTCAGATCATTTTTAGGTATGTGTTCATATTATAGAAAACATATCAAAGACTTTGCAAAAATAGCCCACCCCCTCACAGAACTAACAAAAGGCGACAATAAAATTAATTGGCTAGAAATTCATGAGAAATCTTATAATACATTAAAAAAACACTTAACATCACAACCATTACTTAAACATTTTGATGATAGTAAAAAAGTATTCTTAACAACCGATGCATCACTGACAGGATTAGGAGCATATCTTGAACAACCAGATGACAACAACATTTTACATCCAATTGGATACGCTTCAAGAAAACTATTAAACAGTGAAAAAACTTATTCATCAACAACTTTAGAACTATTAGGACTATGTTTCGGCATCACTTATTTCCGGGAGTATTTATGGGGAAGACACTTTATTGTATTCTGTGATAATATCAGTTTACAATATTATGAAAATTTAAAAACACCATCGGCTAGAATAGCTCGATTAACTCTAAAATTACTAGATTTCAATTTTAATATTTTATACAAAAAAGGGAAAGAAAATAAAGTAGCTGATGCTTTATCGAGGAATCCTATTAATAAAATTGACATTAAAAATGATAATGATAATTTGACTGTTGACTTAACTGATATAAAAAACCAACAGAGTAATGATCAATTTTGCTCACAAATCATACAAGCAATTAATAATAATCATGTCGATCAAATACCAATTAGTATTCAAAGAAAATCTAGACAGTTCATAATCATAAACGATATATTTCATTATAAACATTACAAATCACCAAACAATGTAAATTATCCGCTAGTAGTCCCACAATCATTAACAAAAAAAATTTTAAAATCTTATCATGAATCACCTATTGGTGGACATACAGGGATAACACGAACCCCTAATAAAATACAAAACAAATATTATTGGCCCAACTTGACTAAAGACACAAATCAATATATTAAGTCATGCCATAATTGCCAAATAAATAAAAAAATGAATGGAAAACCTGTTGGTCAACTACAACCAATACCCCTTTCAAACAGACCCTTAGATAGACTAACATTTGACTATTTAGGACCATTGATATCCAGTAACAATAAAAAATATGTTTTAGTAGCAGCGTGTAATAATACAAAATTTATATTCACTAAAGCTGTAGAATCAGCAACGGCTCAATCAACTATTAATTTTATTATTCAAATAATATCACAATGGGGTTGTTTCCGCCAATTTTCATCTGATAGAGGCACACATTTTAAAAACCAAATGGTTAGCGAAGTTTGTGAAAATTTAGGAATAAAACAAATACTATCAACCAGTTATTCCCCACAAACACAAGGATTTGTCGAAAAAATAAATGATGTATTATGCAATTCTATTAAAAACTATATTGATAAAAATAATCAATCGAGATGGTCTTATTATTTACCATATGTTACATTGAGTTACAATGCCACACCACAAACTAGTACTAAACATAGTCCTTTCTATCTCATGCATGGTTTTGAACCATATTTTCCAATTGATAACAAAATAATTCCAACCAATATTCCTTATGACATAAAAAAATCACTAACAGAACTAAACAGATTAAGAGACAAAATTCCAACTTTAATAAAAACTGCACAAGACTCACAAAAAAAATATCACGATCAAAAGCATCGTCTACTTACATTCAAACCAGGAGATTCGATATTAATCAAATTTCCATTCAATACAATAGGAAAATCTCCAAAACTTGCCTCTAAATATAAAGGGCCATTTAAAATAATCGAAAAAATAAATGATTTAAATTATAAAGTCCAATTAACATTAAACAATAAAGTAACTGATGACATAATTCATGTCAGAAGAATGAAACCATACATTCACAGATAAAAAAAAAAAAAAATATATAAAACAAAATAAAACATTTATAATAATAATAACTATTATTATTATAAATAAATAAATTAAGTAGAAATTATATAATAAGTATGTGTAAAATAAGTAAATAAAAAAAAAAAAAAAAAAAAAACATTATTATAAAATAAATAAATAGATCACAAAAAAATATATACAAAAACAATATTAATACAAACAGATAATATACTATGCAAAATTGCATACATAATGTTGTAAACATAATTAATAAATATAAATCAATAAAATAATACAATTGAGAATTGAAACAAAAATAAAATGCATATACTTATAAAAGATAAAGAATTAATAAATAAATTAGAAACAAGAAATACAAATTAATAAAACACATAAAAACAATATAGATGATTGTAAACAAAAAAAAAAAAATTTTTTTTTGTATAAAAGACTAATTAAAGTATATCAAGTACTCATATTTAAACTACAAATACAAATTAAAACAAAAATTGCCTATCTTAGTAATAACAAAATATGTTAAAAAAAAAAAAAAAAAAAAATTTGATAAACAATATAAAAATAAGCATATAAAAATGAAAGAGAAAAGTGGTAAGAATACAAAAATATTCACTCATTTAAAAAAGAAATAATTTAAATTATAAAAATAAAAGAGTTGAAAAACAAGATTAAAATAAATATATATATATTTAAAACTACAACATTAAATAACATGATATAAAAATAATAATAAACATTAAACCACAACAAAAATTCCAAATGAGAAGTTTATTAGTAAAAAAAAACATTTAGGGAATAAGAATATGCATATCAGCAAAAATCAACACAAATAATGATTACAAACTATTAAAGTAAAATTGTATTACAATAGTAGAAAATATTATAACAAACATGTAAACACCTACTAAAGTACTAAAATGTAAATATTAATTTATATACAATATAATACCATAAGATTTTGTAATGTACACATCAATAGAAAATTAGTATTAGAAATAAGTTATACTAAATTGTAAAATATTACAGACAATACACACTTATGATGTTTCCACAATCAATTATCATATACGTTATACTAACATTGGTGCCAGTTTATGGATTCATAGCATATGATTGCAATGAAAAAAGAATAAACGTAACATCTTTCAACAGCTTAGAAGTGGACCACTGCAAGACCCCACCACCCGCAACTAGCATGGAAATTCCAAGAATCAAACTAATACAAAAAGCTGACATTCGTACAATACCATTTGAATCTTGTTTAATTTCTGTAGACTATCTGGTCACCAAGTGTGCAACATTTGATGATGCACAGGTAGTTGAAGATGGTTTTTTTTCAGAAATACTATTCTTGGGTAACTCAGGTTGCACAGAACTACACAGAACAGCAATATTTCACTTTCCTTCAGGTGGCATTATAACAGGGCTAATGATCAATCATACCACATTTGCCACTCACACAGTAGCTGGCAACATTGACAAAAACGGAAACTGCCAAGGAACATCTTATGCATCTGATAAAGGATCGTGGAAAAATGTTGTTGTACAAGGCAACTACAAAATACAACTAAGTGAAGGTATCGCTAATATAATTAGTAAAGATGACCTATTAATTTTACCAACTGGAACCAGAATGAAACTATCAGAAATGTATGGGATAGATTCATACAGAGGTGAAACAGTCTGGAAAAACAATATCATATATCAAAATTGTGACACGCATAATTTTGATGTATTGTATGATGGCCCAGCAACACTAATGATTTCAGAACCAACACCAGAAGATATGTTACAAACACATACATTCTTGGTTGAGACTAAAAACATAGTCTTTTCCTTAAAACAAAAAAGAAGAACATTCGCATGCGAAGTCCCAGTCATACAAACAGAACACCCACAACTATTCATTTTAAAAGACAATGCATTTATGCATCATTTCTCCACCAATAAGATTTCACCTCAAAACACAGATCTCATGGCATGTGTAAACACAAAATTTGTATACATAGAAAACTTCCTAAAAAACACAATAACTTCTTTATATAATGAATTAATAAGGAAACAATGTGAAATAGAAAGAACACAATTATTATTCAAATTATCATTGGCCACATACAGTCTAGATGAATTTGCATATGCTATGGGACAAGGTCCAGGAAACATAGCAATAAAATCAGGGGAAATAATTTACTTAATAAAATGTAAACCAGTTGATGTACAATATGCACAACAAAATGCATGCTATAATGAATTACCAGTTACACTTAATAATAAAACATACTTTATGGCACCAAAAACAAATATTCTACAAAATTATGGCACCCAAGTTGATTGCAATGAATACCTCCCTGTGGCATTCCGTCTTGACTCAGAATGGTATGGTGTTGCACCAACTCTCAGGGAAATAAAAAAACCACAAACATTAAAACCTTCTACTTCATGGACTTGGAACTACAAAAGTCCAGAACATTTAATGACAGCAGGAATTTATTCCCAAGACACTATGACAGCATTACAAAAACACCTACTACTACCACAAGAAATCCAAACAGCACAAAAAAAATATAGCCAGGCAATCCATGGGCTATTCATACGTAGACCAGGGTTTACGTCTCAAAAGCCTAATTGATGACATTACCATATCAAATATAATCGAAGACAAATTATATAAAATGTGGGGATGGTTCACCACATTTGGATCCTGCATTTCTGGACTATTAGGTATATTTTTTATCTGGAGAGCTATATCAATAATAATAAAAACCAGCATTAATATGACTATACTTTACCAAACCTTTGGATGGAGTATAAGACTCATAGCAGGAATATTCTCCAGTACAACACACTACATCATGCGCAATATACACAAGGAAAAATATGATAAAATCAAAACTATAAATGAGGGATCAACATTACCTCTTTTCCAGACAAAAACACATACAGACAAAATAAAAACAACACCAAGAAGAAAAATGTCTATCTAAAAATGCATCCGTAAACCACCAATGTTGGTAACAAACCCTTAAAAAAAAAACACTAATCAACTTTTGTACACTAGTTAATATTTAGTAGTTTAATAGTTTAATACTTAGAATTAAAATAGAATATTTCATATTATGTTTAATTGACTTAAATATTAATTAATACACATTTAGTACACATCACAACTTACAATAATAAAAAATATACACTATTATCTACAGTATCTATTGATAAGCCTCATTTTAATATCAATTTAGTATTACTACAGAACAATAGTATTACCATGTATCACTTACCTAATACATTTATAAAGATTATTGATATTATCAATATTATTGTGATATGATCACCATTCACCATTACTCATTACTTAAAAGTTAAAAGTTAAAATTATTTTGAAGCATGTGTTTCAGTTTCAATGTCACTACCTATTATTTAGTCTTAACTATTATATATATATTCTATTCACTTATTATTAAGAACATTGATCTAAAATTTAAATACCTAATTAAATAGTAATAATGTAATATTAAGTTATAGTTATTTAAGGATGAAAATGCATAGGTAGGTACTAGATACATAAATACAATAAGAATTTTTTTTTATATACTTTATATACAATAACCAATTAATATTACACACATGTGTATCTTTAGACTAGATTAGCCTACCTTTAAATCTATTTTATTAAATAATCAATTAAAAGTACAAATATAGTTATATAATATTATATAAAAATGTGTATCTAATCATACAATTTAAATTTAATACTGTAAAATTATGTAATATCAATATGATTCTATTGTTCATCTTTATTCTAAGTTACTTTATAATGTTATGAGGACATAACATAAAATAGGTGTGGGGGATGTAATGATAGCCACTCTTCACAACTAGCTAATACAAAAAGAGTGTCATCATCATGTCCCTCAATATAATATATTATATTATAACATTGTATAATACGGTCATACAGATATTTATATTATAATAAACATCTGTGGTCTTTTATAGTTATGTCCTTACTCCTTTTTTTTTACAAGAACCGTTATAATCTGTGCTCGGACGATACCCTTCGACCACCGGCCAGATTCACAGAGACTCATTCTCCCCGCGTTCGCCCTTGATGGCAGTCATACGTTTATTGTAATATTTTATATTTTAAATAATAAATATACTTTTTAAGTATTTAAAATACATAAGTTGTGTTGTTAATTAAAATTAAATCTAAACTAAATTCAATATCAAGTCCATTTTTTCTTCTTTCGTCCATCTAATATTCAACGGGTCTTCAATCAAATCAGGGTACCGTCGTCCGTCAACACGGGTGAAATGGAACTTGAGTGGTGACTTGGAACAACATGACAATAAGAATTGAGGTACATTAAATTAGTGTATACACTGTAGTATGATAAATATATTAAATATGTCATCACACACAACCAAGGTGTTGTGTATTGCTATATATTGCATGTTATGTACAATTTACATTTTGCCATTCTACTTTGTTATTATGTTTATGCATACAATATGCAGTAGGTAATATGCTATAATAGTAGTAATCAGTCACGATGACATCAAATTAAAATAAAAATGTTGGATAAATAATATTAATACTAACAATAAATAAGTTTGAATTTGACTTTAATGTATTGCCTGAAGTATTTATATTAATAATGTAGACTATTTAAGTATAGTTTTAGAGGATTTAAATTTCTGAATAAATTTGGTTAATCCAAAAATTATATTATTATATTATTAAATTAATATTACAAATGAATGTAATGCACGTAAAAAATTACAATATGTCAAAAGATATTGTTCGCAAATGCATGTAAAAGACAATTAATAAAAATATCCAACTCTCATTACATACGAAATATATTAATTACACAAGAAAAACAGTGCTTAACGCAAAATTCGTTGCGGATCGGAAACGGTTTAAATGCTCGAGATTTGACAGAATTTAACAACTCAAACTGTAGTCGATAGGTTTAGGCGTTAGGTCCGCATGAATAAAATAGGCAGGTAGAGCAAGATCGAAACCCTCCCCGCGGAATTAGTGGCGGCGCATGCCGTAACATGACCGCCCGGATTTTTTGCATTTTTTTCTCGATTTTTTCAGAAATATTTTGTTTTATATTTATTATGAATAAATACACGATTAAATTTACTTCCGTATTTACAGTTTCTTTTTCTGTAAATTAATAGAATAAATTACAAATTGTAACTCCCGTGTTATGAATGTTGTTAATATTGTATATTCAATACATAATAATATACAATTCAATACAATTTCAACTATCCGCCCACATTCTCCGCGATTCAACGCAATCGGATTGCTTACTTGATTACTTTAGTTGTGTACCTATCATAATTGATTTTCCCCGTTGATTGCTGACTACTAAAATTCAACACGCGATTTACCTCTGACTTTTTTACGAGCATATCAACACCCGACTATCGACTTCCGAGGGAACATGACAAAATGTATAAAATATATTTGTACATAACATATTTCGAAATGAGAATTAATGAAAAGTTCTTATTATTTCACCAATTCCGCCCACAAAGTCCGCGATCCGACGAAGTCGGATTGCCTACCTGGTAGGTTTATTTGCGTGTAAACTGATTTTTCCATAGATAACTGATAAAGTATTTAACATTCAAAAACTCACTTTGACTTAAAATATTTTACCAACAAAACAGCATCTGCCTAACGATTAAAAGGCAATAACATTGCTTTAAAAAACTTTTACGTTGCATAATTTTTTTATTTTTAATACATACAAATACAATTAATTAATGGATAAGATTTACTTCCATATAAACAGTTTGCTTTACTGTGAATTACTGATTAATTAATAATATCATTGTCATAGTGCATGCGTTGTACACTCAATAGTCAATTGATTTAATATTTGATCCATGCGCCGACATAGTCTGCGTCGGATTGCAAACCTGGTAGTTATAGTTGCATTGAATTTATTTTCACAAGTTATTACCGATTATTCAACGCTCAAACGACAACATTCGACTTAAACATTTTTTCCTACTTTTGAAGGCAGGAGGTTAGACAATCCGCCGTAGGTGGATTCCCCAACCAGGAATCTATTTATACCGGTTGAGGGCTGATAGCTAGACAATCAAAATTCTACGTCTCAGCTTTCAAAAATTTTTCACTTTCGAAAGAAGACCGCCAAACAAGCGAACGTCTTATCAATTCTCGACAACACCCGCCTTATCATCCCGATAGAAGACACGCAGTACCACCAAATCTTCCTTTTTTAAAAACTTTCTGCTTTCAAGCTCTTCCATCCGTCCTAGGGTTTTCACTTACACCGAGTTTCACCCAAAGCGAGTTTCACGGGCCGCTAGTCTTATAATATAAAACGTGAAGGAGTTCGTCTCTAGGCCTCCAGGTGCGACGCAGCAAATTGCAGAGAGCCAATCGTAAAATTAGATTTTTTTCCCGACCCGTTATCACTTTTTTGCGTTATCGCCGACGGCTTCGGTTCGTCACTGCCGTCGCCCTTGCCGACCGCCTTACGTCTTTTGAAGCCCTTTTTCGTTTTGTGGACACGTTATATTATCACGGCATATCACCGCCGCCGACCGTTATCGCGCTTATTATTATGTATCGCTTTTTCGAAAATGTCTATTGCTCTCAATAATATTTTTTAAGCCCGTTTGTGCCGACCCGAAGGCGTTTTTTGACCCCGCGGTCGTGTTTTTCGCGTACGTCGCGTCTTTTAACGGCCGGTAGTGTGCCCGTTGTTTACGTGATTGTTTTTTTGACGTCGCGATCACGTTTACTCAGACGACCGACGTATGAGGTCTGTACTCAGTATATAATATATTGAAATGTTTTTCAATTAATCGTGCGGTTTTAATCCGATGTGTGTTTTATTTCTCTGTATACGTGTTGCAGTCCTCCCGTTCCGGATACAAGTCATTTTGTAGCCGTCGTTGCAGACTGTCGACGTCGGAGATTGCTTTTTTCCACGCATCAAAGGCTGTCAAGGTGTGTATTTATTTAAATATCTCACTAATCTTTGTGTATACTACATTAGTCTGTTATCATATGTGTTGCAGGTTTATGTGCAATCGTCGTAAGAGCAGAGACATTCATTTCGCCGCGCAGCGTTGATTTACTACTTAATATAGTTAAATTATTACTGTTTTTGATTCAATAAATTGCATTTTATCATTTTATTTACATTGTATTATCCTTTATAACTCAACCCTAACACCATTAGATTAATTTTTTACCTTAGGTTGTGCTCGGTGGCACGGAAGTGTTTGTGGACGATGGAGGCCCACTCGCATAGTACATTAGGTACTTATTATGGATATAATATGTGATTTAAAACTACAAAGGTTTTTTTTTGAGGTAGTATATTTATATTCATGCAGCTCCAGATTGTTACATCTGAATCAAATGTATATTATACATTGTTGACTGTATAAACAATTACTACAGGTTAGTTAATAGTTTTTAGGTGATTTGTTGAGTTAAAGTAGTTTTATAAAGAGTTATATATACCACACGGTACTACACAATATGTATACGGTAATAATATTATAACATTAAAACATATTAAAACATTAAAATGAATATAATTAACTATACTTTTATATTGTTACATCTTTCTAATAAAATAAAAACTTATACTAATGTATCATGAATATATTATTATATACATTTTTCTAACAATGTGTATATTATATTTTTTTTTAGTAAAAAATATACAATACTAAACATCATAATATAACAGTATTAATCAGCAACTTTAAATTCAATTTAGAATATAAATACTTAATCAAATATATATGTATACTAATAAAAAATAAGTTGTTGTTGTTACATATCTAATTAAACATAATACATGTATTAAGAGAGCATTAAGAAGCATTTGTTTAATGTATTTTGATAATAATAATATGGAATTATAATTAAAGAGGTGTGGTCATTAATATTTAATTCTTTCAATAAATTTGGTATCTATACCTATATTGTATCATAAATACATGTCATCATAAAAAAATGACAATAAAAACAAATATTCTAGACAAACACAATTCATATGAATATATCCGAGCCTCATTCCACACGAAATATACGAATTGCATAGGAAAAACGGTGCTCGACGAAAAATTCGTCGCGGGTCGAAAACGGTTTAAATGCTCGAGATTTTGAGGACTTCCACAACTCGAACTGTAGTCGATAGGTTTTATTAGGCGTTAGGTTCCAAAATATAGGTCGGGCAGGGGTATCAAGAACGAATCTCGCTCCGGCCAATTCGGTGGCGGCCTCTTGTTGAGTTCAAAGCTATTATATCAGATGAAAATTATAATTCAAATGATAATAAATATTCAACAGATTCTGATGATGAAAAAAATGATTTATATGATAACAAAAATTTCTATAGTTTTGATATTCCATATCGAGACTATATCAAAATTAGCCCAATAGAGGTTTCATACGGAAAGAAAAAGTTCAAAAAAATGTACACAGTTTTGAAACAGGGAGTATGGACCAACATTATAAATGACGGGTTCATAAAAAGTTGTAATATTTTCTGTAATATTATTTATAAAAGATGTCGGGTAGCAAATGATGTCAGTAAGGCAAAACATTTCATAGACTTTTCAGGAAAATGTAAAGATTGTTTGGCGGTAGTAGTTGGCTGGGCAGAAAAAAGGCCTAATGAAGGTATGCCATTAGTGGTAAAAATAATGATTGAAGGTATGGATATACTGCATGAACATACTTCAAAAAGGCCTCTTAACGGAGCAAAACGTCATGAAGTAGGTATGCAGCTGTCTCATGACTGTGCCAGTAATTGGAGGCGACATGCGGTAACATCGATGACTTTTGGCGAAAAAATACCACCTAATATATACAAAAATACAGTATTGTGGAAATGCAAGCAATCCGAAAAAGACAAAATACTAGGGATAACTGAAAAGTGTCCGATAATGTCACTAGTAGAGTTAAGTCTAACACAATATGCCGGTTCAATTCATCAAGTTTGTGCTAAGCCTTTCATCGTAAATTACTGGACACCATGTCAGTTAGTTGTATACAAAACCATGAGCAAAACTTATGACCGCTTATCGATTGACGCGATTGGAAGTATCGTGAAGAAAATTAAACGTACTCAAGAAGGCATACTATCCAGCCATATTTTTTTGTATGAAGCTGTCGTTTCTTCTAATGTATATCAAACCTCGGTATCACAAATGCTAAGCGAAAAACAAGATACATTTACTATATTTTCTTGGTTGATGCTGTGGATGAAGGATGGTGTACCTGCACCTCAAGAAACAGTATGTGATTTTTCGATGGCACTTTTAGGTGCTATTACCAGAGCGTTTTGTGGAGGTATGACAATAAGTACCTACATAGAATCATGCTTGGAAATTTTAACGGAAAAAAAGGTATCAAATAAACAGCTTACTTGTTTTGTAAGAATAGACATTGCTCATCTTATCAAAATAGTATGCCGGTGGAAATGTTGGAAGGGTACTAAGACATATCATCTCAAGGAATTTTTTGTCAGGTATTTAAATTATAGAAATATGTAGATACATCTAATTATGTAATAATTAATGATCGTTAATTTTTTTTTAAATGTTTTATACTAAATGAAGCATTAATACAACTATTTTTCATATATTTTTTTATATTAAATATACATTTCTAGTAAAAGAATTTATTCAATCAAATCATATATTATATCTTATTTTCAGTAGACAAATTGGAACTGTAGGTACTTTAGACGGGTTATTTTTCGAGTTTCAAAGTTTTTTAATTCAAACACATAAGTCGAAAAATAAAAAAAAACACTGCACATATATCATTATTACTATACACGTTATTAATTGTTCAATCTTCAGTCATAACTTGCATTTACATAATTATATTGTAGGATTGTTATTTACACACGTTTTTCATTTTAGTATAATACAAATATACATTTTGTGTTATAAAACTCAATAAAAAAAAAAAATATACCGTTCGTCCACTGATATCTAAAAAATTATAATAAATGTTAAACATTTATACCATAGCATTGATCAGATTGTATGAAACATTTTCAGCTAATGATTCTTTATAAATAAAAATTTAACAATTATTCGTTTTAATATATACAATTATTACAGGTGCACGGTTTTACTGGTTCATTGTGAATGTTTGAAAAAATGTAAAAACATTTTAATTGATATATTAACAGTTTGTATGAATGAGTATGATGGAAAAATGAAAGATTCGTTAGAAACAAATACCCCGGCTGAAGATTCTCGAATTCGATTAATGAGTTTAATTAAAGGTAAATAAATTTCTTGTACATAATATCGCGTTAGGAACTGACGAAATTAATCAAATTTTAACGGTAAGATAAATTTACATACATTTCACCAGTATCGTTCATTGCTAAAAAAATTGAATATCCATTTTAATTATGAGTGTATAAAAACTAGAACATAACAAATAATAATAATAAGGTGTAAAAGAATCGTGGAAAGTTGATTAGTTATTTTTAGCTGTACCACAACACAACTGACTGATTAGGTATTTAGTGAATTTTATTAATCGTGAAAAATAGGGCATATAAATTGTAAAAAAAATATTTACATGTAAACTTTTAAATTGTCAGTAAATTTCTGAATTGTACTTATTTACGAAATAACATAAATACGAAAATAAAGACAAAACACTGCTGTAGGGCACTTTAATGTGTTAAATTTGAATTTAATAAATAATAGTATAAGAAGATATCTTCTGAATGAAGACTGTCAGTTATCTATATTTTATAATATATCAATTTTAGTCATTAATATTTTGAAAAAAACCATTATTATTATGTAATATTATGTGCCTCATCTCCATTCAATTTCAATCATTTGGAAAATGATAATATTGGTAAATACTACCTATATATTTACTTATTTATATAATATTAATTTTTTTAAATGTACTATTTTCAACAAGATAAATTATAATGCCATGAATATGACAGATAGTTAAAGTTGATTAATTTAAATTACTGTTTTAATTTATAACTAATACACTGTTTTTATCCTCACCCTTTACACTCACATTTCAACTAACACACTTCTTCATTATTCCAAAAAAAAATGAATTATTTTGAGCTATTCAAACTTAACTCCTAATACATTATTACAGTAAAACCTCTGAATAGCGGACACTCACAGGACCGACCAAATTGTCCGCTATTGAGAGGTGTCCGTTAAGAGAGGTTTCACTGTATTAAAGTCCTTGGAAAATATGGTTCATATGTAAATCCATCACTAATTTCTATAATACTACATTATAATAAATTATACTATATTTTCCTGTTGTTATTTATTTTTTTTTTATCTATTTTTAGATTGCTTAGAAGTAATCAATAGTCCTGTTGGAAAATGGAAATGCAAGATAGAACTACTGCAGCAGTTACTACTGATAATTTATTTAATAGCATTAAAAAAAAATACTCCAGATTCAAAGGTACACGTTAAACGCAAACTATTTGCTATAAGTGATGATTATGATGATGTGCTGAAGAAAAATGCTGGTATGATGTATTATTTGCCATATTTTTAAATATTATTTAAGTATAATTTCTATGATTTTTAAATTTAAATATCATATTTCATAATTAATAAAATACAACTTAAACATTTAATTATTACATTTGTTTTTAAAATTTTATTCGATTATTTACAGTAGAATATATCTACCTGATTTAATTAAATATATTTAGACATTGTTTATATTATTATTATTATTATTATTATTATTATTACTACTACTACTACTACTACTATTTCCACTAGCTGTGTAAGACTTACTTTATGAATATATATTTTAAATATATTCTATAATGTTAATTAAAAACTTATCCATTAACTTAATGTTAATTTTTCTCTGAAGGTAATAACAATGAAATTATACCATTGGATACTGAAAGTTTAAAGCAAAATCTTATTGAATCTGTAGATGTAGTAAAGTCGGATGATTTTAATAGTGAGTTATTTATCACAATACTATGATTTAATTATAATTAAATGTGATATAGTTGATGTGCTTTACTTTTATTTATTTTTTCAAGGACTTGATGAATATGTAAGAACATCATTTACCAATTTAAAATACGATATTAAACATTTATTATATGTAACACAATCAATTAAGAAAATGCTAGAAAATGTTAACAATATCTTAGAACTAGGTGTAACAAGAAATTCTGATTCGACTACTGTATCTATACTAAATAGTGAAAACCTCTCTATATATAACGAGGAAACTCTACTACATTTTGAAATGTTACTTGAATGTTCTACTCATAGAGATAAAGTTGTAAGTATCAACATTTAGATATAGATTTAGCCTATTACTTAATTACAACATAGTATGTTATTTACTTATCTTTCAGATTTCAGAATTATCACTTTCTGTCGGAAAAATTATTCCAGAAACAATAAGACCGGACTTTAAGTTTTAATCTCCATATTGAAAAAATCACGTGCAAGGCCTTAAAAATGCTTGGTTTCATAAAAAGAATTTCATCTGAGTTCAATATGTGTAGTTCTTTGAAAACCCTTTATTGTGCATTTGTACGATCCAACCTCGAATACAAATCTAAACAATTAAAAATTATAGGAACCGTAGATAACCTGAGGGCTAGATTATCTAGATACTATAAGGGGATCATAGAATTAGACGACATCGAAGGAACTTTAAGCGATCTAGAAAAACTCAAAGTTCAAAAAGATTCAATAGAAGACAGAATTGATATCACAGAATTACTTACACAGAGCAACTTAAGTGATTCAAGCCCAGAAACTAGTAATTGCGATATAAATAGGCCAAAAACAATTGATAACGACCTTTTAAATAATATATCCAAAAACTTAGAAGAAAACGCAAACAAATTAATAACTCAAGCAGAAAAAATTGTAAACCTTGGTAGTAATTTATATCAAAACGACTTAGTACAAGCCCCTAATAATAGTTACAATAACTTAATAAACTTAGATATTAACGAATCAACAAAAGTAGAACACATATACGAAGATATCATAAGTCCAATAAAAACTGAATCAAACTTAAATACCACTTTCTTTAGCAACTCAAAATTCGTAATAGAAAATACACCTGAAAAATTAAATAAATTTGAAAATCAAAATCCAAAACACAAAATGGAAAAAATGATAATCAAACCAGATAGTTTTTCCGGACAAGGTGACATCAAAACATTCATCAGACAATACGAAAAAGCAGCACAGATCAACAATTGGAACGACGACGAAAAAATTAAGTTTTTATCAATATTTTTGAAAGAAACTGCTAACATATTTTTACAAAATTTGGAAAACAAAGGAGGTAACTTGTCATGGGAAAATCTGAAATGCGAGTTAATAAACGAATTTCAACCCATAGGATACTCAATAATATTAAAAAACAAATTAGAAAATAGAAAACAGAACGACTTAGAGTCAATTTCTAGTTTTGTTACGGAAATAGAATACCTGTGTAGCCAAGTACAAAAAGATATGAAAGAGGAAGACATTTGCGTATACATACTAAAAGGTATTAGGGAACCTATATTACATGCAATATCACTGCATGATAATAGTACTTTAAAAAAATTGAAAGAAAATTTGAAAAAATATGAACTCATGCAATTTAGAATTAATTCAAGAAGTTCCGGTCTCAGCGAATACACGGCAATCTTAAATAAACAAGTAATGCAACTGAATAATGAAACTAAAGACAGCAATCAAGAAATAAAACGATTAAATACAAAATTAGAAGGAATAGACAGTTATCATAAAAATAAAATCGATCAACTGTGTACCAAAATCGATCAACTATGTACCGAAATGCATAATTTTAAAAAATACGACAAGACAGTAAATTTTGAAGATAGATCACGCAAAAGAGAAAAAAGTCCATATCTAGGAATATCAGATTACGAAGGCAGGAACAATTATAGGGAAAAAAGTCCTTATCCCGATAGGTACAACAACGATAAGTTCAGAGAAAGGAGTAGAGATAGATACTATAACAATAAATACAGAAATAACAGTAGAGAAATGAGCGATAATAGAGATAGGTCCGATTCAAGAAATAGGGGAAACTCCTACGACAGATCCAGAGATAGAAATAGTTATAATAACACAAATAGGAAACAGCACAGTAGGGAAAACAGTAGAGAAAGATATTCAAGATCCACGACGCCGGAAAGATTTAACGGAAGAGAAAAAATAACATGCTTTAAATGCAATGGTAAAGGACACTATGCTAACGATTGCAATTTTTCAAAAAACTAATAGCACCCGAGCCAAGAGAAAAATCGGAATATCTAACTCGGGGAACAAATAATATTTATACGAAAACCGACAACTCAAAATTTAACAAAGAAAAGCAGATTGAGAAAAATAATTATGTACATTTTGTAGAAAATTGGTACAAATCAACAAATTCAAATAAATTAATAACTAATGAAATAAACAACGATGACGAAAAGTCTATACATAACATTGTAACAATGAGTAGTTTGAACCCATTAAATGAATTCCAAAAATTCCTACTCAGCAATAACGATAGAACCGATTTCCTATGCGATTACAGTGAACAGACGGTAAATATTTTTTCATTACCACATGATATCGCAATCGGCCATTGCACAAGTCAATGCCTCACCATGTCGAATGGGATTGCGTTACCATTCAAAAATAAATTTAACAACGTACAACAATTAATAGACCAACAAAAAAAAACCACCGAAATTGCTTATCTGAAAAACGGAAGTCAATGGATTTTATACCTCATAACAAAAAATAAATATTACGATAAACCAGCATACACTAACATTTTTAACAAATTAACTAATACTAAACAATTTTGTTTAGAAAAAAATATTACTACCTTAGCATTACCCAAAATTTGCATTGCACAAGAAAAAAAGGATTGGAACGTTATTTCTACAATGATTAAGTTTATTTTTCAAGACACGCAAATAAAAATTTTAATATGCCTACTGCCGAGCAACAACAATGAAAAACAAAAATATTATAAAAACAACGATTCCCAAACTACTAATATTACTATAGGTAAAAATTTTAATAACACGATCAGCGATAATCTAAGGAACGAAATCACACTAATCGCTGGTTCATTCGTAAAAACGAAAGACGTACCCGGAGACGGTGATTGTGGTGCCCACGCACTACGAATATGCTTGAAACAACATGGTATATACAGGAAGACGGTAGAATTATTAAATATGCTCGGCATTCCTAATTGCAAATCTGGCTACTATTTTAAAGATGACGATCTAGCATTTATCTGTGACCAATTTAATTTAAACTTATATTTAATACCTACACGAAGATTCCGAAGATACACATGCCATAATATACTGGAAATTAAATAGGAAAAGTATAGGGATATTTAATAAGGACTGTCATTGGACACCAGGAACCATCACAAAAACATATAAATCACGTCAATTCAATAATATAATAATAAACACAGTTTTTCCCGACTTTAATACTATAGAAAAAAATATAGACCATTTCTTATACGAATGTTTTGATCGTTTAAAATTATCACAACAAAACCCCATAGAAAAAGATAAGCCCGGCAACAATTTTAAAACTGACAAATCTTCAATATGGTACTCACAATTTTGCCAAGACTGCGAATATTTGTCCACGTCCAAGGATATACTAGACGACCATGATGACAAAGAAGTGTATTGGAGCGAGGGGGGAAACGTTATGTTTTGCGAAATATGCGGAAACTACATAAGAGAATATCGGAATCGGCCCATACAAGAAGACGAGAAAGCCATAGTAACAAAAAAACAGCAAAATCAGCACAAAAACGAAATTAAAATCAACAATCAAAATACAAGCGCAGATTCAGACACAGACCGGAAACAAAGAGTGCTATCCATAAAAATAAAACTGGACGACAATGAACAAAATGCGATAATAGACACAGGCTCAAATCTATCATGTATAGATTATTCCCTAGTAAAAAATAAACAAGAAATAAAACCCAAAGAACAAATAATAATAACAGGCGCAGACAATAATGAACTAATACAAAAAGGAACAACAGAAGTAACAATTATCATCAACACACTAAAATATAAAATCAAAGTATACGTCATTGAGGGACTAAGTTGCAAACTACTATTAGGAAACGATTTCAATATTAAATACAACATAATAATCAATTTTAAAAATAAAAAAATAAAAATCGAAAACAATTCTATAAAAATGGACGAAATATGGTACGAACACAATAGAAGTCATAACGTAAATATTTTTGCTACCGGAAGCATTATGTGTAAAAATCAAAATAATGAAACAATGACCAATGAATATGAAATAAAAGACGATCAAGGCACAACAATACACATTTCCAAAGAGCTAAACAATGATCAACGCGAAAAAGCACGTAAATTAGTAAAAAGGTTTAAACATTTATTTACATCCGACCCATTAAACATAGGTTGTGCAAATGTGGAGCCCTGCGAAATAAACTTAAAATCCGACAAACCCATATTCCAGCCACCATACAGAACACCCCCAATTCAAAGAGAAAAATTAAAGAAATTAATCAACAAAATGATAAAAGCAGACATTATCGAACCAAGTCGAAGTAATTACGCTGCACCAGTATTTTTAATTCCGAAAAAGGAGAAAGGCGAATACAGATTTCTAGTAGATTATAGGAAGCTAAACAACGAAACAATTAGTGATAAACACCCTATACCTAGGTCACAAGACCTTTTTAGAAGCTTAGAGGGAGCAAAATACTATAGTTCTATCGACCTTTGCCAAGGTTATTTTCAGATTCCGGTGAAAAGGGAGGACCAAGATAAGACAGCCTTTATTACAGATTTTGGTCTATACAATTTTAAACGAATCCCTCAAGGTTTCAAAAACTCGGGCCCGATCTTTCAAAGAGTAATCAATAATTTATTCAGTGATTTTTTATATAGAACAATGATAGCATACTTGGACGATATATGCTGTTACGGAAACGACTTTGAGGAGGCGTTATGCAGACTAGAAGAAATATTCAAAAGACTAGACGAAGCCGGATTAAAATTAAAAACTAGCAAATGCGTACTATTAGGTACCGAAATAGAATTATTAGGGCATAAAGTATCAAATAAAGGACTAACACCCTTGGAGAAAAATATAAAGGCGATATAATATTTTCCAATACCTACAAAAATTAAAGATGTAAGTGCTTTTATAGGACTGACTAGTTATTACAGGAAATATATTAAACATTTTGCAAAAATTGCTACTCCACTCACCGATCAAACAAAAAAAGAAAATAAATTTCATTGGGACAGCTCTCAAGATAATGCATTTAATATTTTAAAAAATGCCATAATAACGGCCCCCGTACTAGCTCATTTTGAGGACGAACACCAAGTTTTCGTAACCACGGATGCATCACTAGAAGGACTCTCGGGAATCTTAGAACAAAACGACAAAGATGGGAAACGACACCCTATAGCTTTCGCTTCGAGGAAATTAAAGGGGGGTGAAAGAAACTTCACTACCACTGAATTAGAAATGTCAGCAGTTGTTTTTGCAGTGAACTACTTTAAAGAATATTTGTTAGGCAGAAAAGTAATAGTATTTAGCGACCATTCTAGCCTACAATACTACCAAACAATGAAAAATCCATCGTCCCGTATAACAAAATTTATTTTCAAATTATTAGAATTCGACATTGAAATTAAACACCGACCCGGCCTTTGGAACACAGCGGCGGACTGCTTATCACGATACCCAGTAGACACGTTACAAGTAAAAGATATTTTTGAAACCTCAGAGACAGAAGAAATAAATTTTGACACAATAAATATAGAAAAAATTAAAGAAAATCAATTAAACGACGAATTTTGCAAAGGCATCATATCAGCAATAAAAGAAAATAATAATTCAAAATACAAAAGAAAGTCTAGACAATTCATAATTAAAAATGATATTTTATTTTTTTTAAATTGGTCACCGAACGGAGTCAAAAATTAATTAGTAATACCAAAAAATTTAGTCAATGTAGTACTAAAATCATACCACGAGTCAGTGCTATCAGCACATTTCGGAATCACCAAAACATTAGCAAGACTAAAGAAAAAATATTATTGGCCGACAATGATACAAGACACAAACAAATTCATAAAAACATGTGCATCATGTCAATTTTCAAAAAACCAAAACGGTAAAAAACCGGGTTTATTACAACCTATTCCGTTAACCGACACTAAACCCATGTCTAGACTGTGTTTCGATTATTTATGACCGTTACCAATGTCAAAAGGTAAAAAATATTTAATAGTGGCTACTTGCAATGCGACCAAAATGGCTTTTGCAAAGGCTGTCAAAAACGCAGACGCAGCAGCGACCATCGAATTTTTATTTGACATAATAACTACCTACGGTACGCCAAAATACTTCGTCAGCGACAGAGGTACACATTTTAAAAATACCGAAGTAAAAAACATTTGTGAAAAATTAGGATTAACTCAAATTTTTTCGACTAGTTACCACCCCCAGAGCAACGGAATGACCGAATTAATGAATAAAATTATATGTAACGCCTTAACACACTACGTCGATAATAACCAAAAAAACTGGGCGCTATATTATAAAATTATTATATTTGCGTATAATACACACCCACACGCAAGATTTGGTTACTCCCCATTCTACCTAATGTACGGCACGGAGGCAACGCAACCTCTAGACAACAAAATCTATCCACCCGAAACAGACCATAATACAACTACAAAAAATTAGGCAAGAATTACCAAAACTAATAGAAGCAGAACAAATTAAGCAAAAAAAACAATACGATAAGAGCCACAAGGAAGTAGAATACCAACCCGGCCAAAAGGTGTTAGTAAAAATAAAATTTCAGAAACAAGGAGAAACAAAGAAATTGGCGCACAAATACAGAGGCCCTTTTGAAATTTTAGAAAAAATTTCGGACGTAAATTACAAAATTGCATTAACACTAAAAGGAAAAGAAACGACGGATACTATACACGTAGACAGACTAAAGCCATACCATGAAAAACTAAAATAAAAAATATAATAATAATAATAATAATAATAAATAAATAAATAATAATAAAAAAAAATAATAATAATACGTACTCACCCAATAATAATCGACAAATTATAACAAAAAAAAAAATACGGATGATACGCACTTTTTAACAAATGATCTATTTACCGGATCCATTACAACTTAGAGATGCCGCTCGGATGAACTATACCACAATACTGATCCCAACACACAGATAAAATAATATCAAGCAAAAAAAAAATAATAATAATAAGAGCTACAAATTCCAGAACGCCAACAACAATTTAGCCATAGTATGCATTTTTATAATAATAATATAAAAAAAAAAAAACAACAACAACAAACACACAAGCGTAGGATCACAGACAAGAGATGTAAGTATAACATAGTACAAGCGCCGATAAAAAAAAAAAAAAAAACGAAAACTAGGTAAAACACCATGGCACTCTTATATTATACTAAACCAACAACAAGAAAATAAAATAAATAATATTAAAATGAAAATAATAATAAATAAAAAAAAAAAAAACGATTAATGTTTCTAGATGCTGATACTATTGCTATTGTTATCAACAACAAAAACTGAAGGCACGACAGGAACAGGAGAAGACACAAAAATTACGATATCACCCGGGGCATTTTTCAACGAAATTAAGGAAACCATAATGTACGATAAAAGTATACCACTCATATATACACAAGAGACCGTAAAAGATAATATAAACAATTTCGGAGAAACCTGGGAAATAGAAAAATACTGCAAAAATAAAAATAAACATGATAATTACTGTGATATCGTACAACAATCAATTACGCTACTAAAAAATATAAACAAAAACATAAATGATAACGACATTGATACAATGGAATTCTTAAAAAGAACTAACACCTTCAACACTAAAGATAGGTCAAAAAGAGGAATACAATTTATAGGAGATTTCTACAACTTCTGTTGCAATGTAGCAACGGATAAACAAATTAAAAATTTTTATAATAACGAAGAAAAATTAGCTGAACAGGCAGAAAAACTTAAAAATATCTTTGTCTCTGACCACAAGGACCTATCACAGATAACCTCACAGTTAAATAATTATACGATGACCACAGGAAATAGAATAGAATTATTAAAAAACAATTTTAAAAACTTTGTCAAAGAAGAAAAGGACAACATGATGTTAGAAAAAATTAACTATAATAATCTAATACAAGGCACGCAAGAAATAATGTTCAATATTGCAACCAGCTTGGTAAGATTTATTAATTATGAAAGAGATTCCAGTACACAGCTACACTGCAAATTAGGCAAAATACCTCCACGGGTAATCAATACCGAAGTATTATTTTACGACCTGAACAAACTTTCAAAACTACTAATGGAAGACGGATATGAATTAGTAATCAAATCAGAAAATATTTTTCATATTATAATCTACCGATTGTTGAATGCCAATTTTCAAGGTCAAAAATCTTAATTAAATTAAAAATACCAATTAAAGAAAAATCGACAAATTGGAAACTATTTCAATACATCCCGGCACATTTTAAATTTCAAGATTCCATATGCCTAATATTTTCAGAAAAAACGTATGTAGCAGTAAACACCGAAAATGACGATCATAGAATAGTTTCAGGTATGGGACTACAGCACTGCGACCCCCCAATAACGGACTTATGCTACATTCCTAAATTCACTTCGGATATCACACTAACACCAAAATGCGTGGAAGCATTGTTCAAAAATCTCCCACTACGCCAAATAAACAAGTTCTGTTACTTTCAATGTGTCAAACAACAAGAAAATGAAGAAGTAATAATAAAACAAATAGGAGTAAATACCTTTGCAATTACTAATCCCCAGCCTACGCTAATGATAAGAAAATCAAAAAGAAATATATACACCGAAACACAAAAACTAAAAATAAACTACACACACCCAGGTCTAATAAAAATTTCCTTACCATGTAATTATGAGCTTTTAAGAAACGGGAAAGTACTAATTCCTAAAATGTTTCCATGTGAACTAAGCAATCTAAATAAATTCAATATACAAAGAATATTACCCACATCATGGACCAACATAAAATCTTTAAACATTGGTCACGAGGCACAGAAAGATCAAAATATATACTTCTCAAATCTAAGCGAAATACTAAATGAAGACTGGACCAAAGAAATTCCGAACTATCACATAACCAGACAGTTAAAAGATCCCGAATAATATTTTAAAAAGGTCATCCTAGAAAAAATGCTACAACCTCTAATAAATGACTTACTTGGCGATATTATATACTTAGGATGGTTAACAATACTGACCATAGCCATAGGATACAAATTATTCCCCGTCCTAATAAAAATAAACTTAAAAAATCCACCACCAATACCGGCGAGACAATAAAAAATTTTTTTTTATTTTTAAAACATACGTATAATAAAATATATATAAACACACGCTCAGGTCATTTCTGTAACATTAGATTGCACAAATACAATAATATTAACTATAATAGGGGAAAATATTATAAAAAAAAAAAAAAAAAAACACACACCTATACCTTACACACATTATTCATAACTACTTACAGATGAACGATATCGAAAAATTAGCACAGAGAACAAAAATTAAAAAACTACACAAAGCAATAAAAAAAACGAAAGGAACCATAAAAAAAATTGAAAACGAGGAACCACCCAAGAACAAACACCAACAACGAAGACAGAATAAGAAAATTACCAAAAACATTGATAAAAAAATCCGGGAGGGCTTCGAGAATCTTATACATTTTATCAAATCCCTTGAATAATTTTTCTAAATATTACCTAAAAACAAAATTAATGTAATTATAAAATTTAAATTATATCAAAACAATGTATTATAAAACCCCTTTTAGAAAAAAAATAGGTATAATTAACCAATATGTAATTAAACAAAATAATAGCAAGATATCATCAGTTATTATTCTAACTAAGTTATTGTAATATTTAAGTAACATCATATTTGTATACCTACTCATATATATTTATTTATTTATTTTAAGTAATAAATAAAGTAAGTAAATTTAACATATGTCAGGAACAAGTTAAATTAAATCTACACATATATTAATTAATATTACAATTACATTTAAGGAAATAATAAAATATTAAAAACATGTAAAAAAAATTTTTTTTTTAAAACACCAAAAGAATAGAATGTAATTTCAGCACAATCAAAAATTCACGAGTCAACAGACAACAAGCCGTAAAAATCTTCTGAGACAAAGGGCGAATATAATATTTTCAAAGTAGACAAAAAGTAGTAAACCAATAATTATAAAAAAACATTATAATCCAATAATTATAAAAACAATAAGCAAACACCTTTCATACGAAGACACAAAGAAGAAACGGCTGTCAAATCAGAAAATTTAAAAATAGAAATAAATATAAAAATGAAATAAAAAAAAAGAAAAGAGAAATACAAAACAAAATTCAAAAATAAGAAGAAACTAAAACAATCAAGTATCAAGATAATAAATACTTAACTTATGAAGTACAAAGAAAAAAAGGAAAAATTAACTTCCACGGAATCGAAGAATAAAATACCATAGAAGAACAACAAACATTTACTGCTATTTGTCGAAATAAAAATATTATATTTCAAACTGTGAACAATCTCTAAAAAGACATTTTTCTACAAAAGAACCAATCAATAAATTTTTATAACCTAATATGTTTTCACATTAATTTTTGTATTTATATTCTGAGAAAAAATTTCATACAATATAATATTATTAATATTACTATCATTCAAATTATATTTATATTATAAAAAAAAAAAAAAACAATAATCATTGATGTATATTGTAATTGCAAATTATATCTTTTTAATTATCACGAGATCCTCACATAATATCGCAATAGGTAGATATATTTTTCTTGTATTAATATTTTGAGTTAATTTTATACATTATAAATTAATTACGGCGGTTGAAATATCGATTTGACTGATTTTTTAAATTGTTGTAATGTTATTATTATTGTTTTTCATTATGTTTTACCATATTTACACATTCTCTACAAAAGAACCAATCAATACATGTATTTATTTTTTTAAAAAAAAAGAAAACACGCATTAAATGATAAATTATTAAAATAGTATGATTAAATTAACATTTAAGCATAATTTTATAGTCAACGACGCGAATAAGCTGAGACAGTAATATAGTGTTAAAGTAGGTTAGTATTTAATGTAGTAATAAGAAATTTGTATGTAGAAATTCATTAAAAAATGAGGGCATTTTTTTTTTAAAAACTAGGAGGACTGTCGTATATAGTAGACAGTCGTCAAAATATTAATAGAGGTGGGAACATTTTTAATTGTAAACAAAATTGATATAGGTCAGTGAAGCGTATGTGCTGAGACAGCGATAAGATGATTATATAACACCGCCGTACGCGCAGGTACGACAGTCCCGTTGTCGCTGAGGGAATCGGCGAGGACGTAGGTACTCGGGTTGCGCGTGTGTTTGTATTTTTAATATAATAAAAGTGTTTCCGACTGAAAACCCGAGTTGAATATTATTTCAAAGTCTTTCTTCGTTCTTACCTTTAATATTGGAACAGTGCTCAGACCCACACACCTTAATAGTCAATGAGGTTTTATTACAGAACCGAATAGTGCTCCGGTTGTGGCGTCCTAATAGTCATTCCAATTTAGGAAACGAACGGAGAACGACTAAAACGTACACCATCGTACCTCAAAGGTTAACAGTGCTAATCTGAATTTATTCTAGAGACAGTCATTAACCTAGAGTGTGCGAGGGTAAAGTATGCAGTTGGTTTTACCGCGTATTATTTAATACGGGTGATACCACAGTATTGACTGCCTTCCACATGATTATGCACCAGTTCTAGCGAAATTAAATATGGAGACGTTGAGTACTAGATGAAAAAATACTAATTTGGTTTTCTTATCGAAAGTTTTGAGTGGGGAAGTTGACGCTCCAGATATGTTAGGGAGGGTTAATTTTAATGTTCCCGGTGCTAATTTGCGCAACTTTTCTCCTTTCCGGGTCCCGTTCTGTGCGACAAATTACTTATATAATGAACCCGTTTTGCGTATGATGACATTAGCTAATGATGGATCCTATAACATCTAACCATCTTATTGTGTGTAATTATTTTGTACTACATTATTATCTGTTAATATTATGTATGTTATAGTGTATTATAATTTTGTTAATTATTAATTTTATATAAATGTCAAGGGCCTATCCCGTTTACTATTATAAATAAATAAATAAATAAATAAGGCGCATGATGCAAAAATTATTTATCGATGATTGGTTACGCAATTATTCTTATATTGGATTTAAAGGCAAAAATAAATTTTCTTCTTTGAAGTCTTGCAACATAATTTTTGGTGAGAGTTAGTTGATAATACTTTTACTTTCAGATTATACTATTTATTTAAATCTACGTTTGATATTTATGTTATTAGAAGCTATTCGGACCTGTTCAAAGTTTGAAAAAATTCCCGATATGGAAATAGCACTTACAATAAGCAAGTGGATGGCTCAAGCTACTAATCGTATCATAAAAAAAACAAAGAAAAATTGTAAATAACAATAAAATGTACTGTTTTAACTTGAAAATAAAAATATTCAAATAAAAAGGTTTTTATGGCATTTTATAGCTACTTTTTGAAAAATAATTGTTTGAGATTTTAAATTTAATGTGTAATAATTATTAGTAAATAAGAATTGATTGTAGATATATAGAAATTAAAATAGTTGTTGGTCTTCGTTTGCAATCTGTATTTGTCGAAACATCTTTTCGACGTCGGCTGTTAAGACATATTGGTGCTTTCTAAAACGAGCTAATATTTTGAAGACATCCTCTTGTACGGTAGGGCCACATTTTAACACATTATTTAACGACAAACCCGAGGAGCTCTTGGCAGATGCATCAAATACAACCCTTACTTTGGTTGTGAGACTTGACATCTTTATGACTGCATGATGTGGCAGGTAAAAGGTAGTTTATGGTACGGAACTCTCATTGACCACTTCCTTCATATGTCCCAAAGCAATGCACTCATTCATAAACTTCAAATATTCTGCTCTTAATGCTTCATCTCTTTGAAGTCTTCTTTCTACACTAAGAAAACGCGAGGTCGCCATCGACAATGTTGCTCCTAATTCGTTTACTGTTGATTTTTTGGGTAATTGAACAACAAATCGACCGTCCTCATCTCGAATGGTTGTTTTTTTGAACTGGTCCATAGTTTGCTTTTCTTCCAATGAGCGTTCATTTGCCTTTGATAGACGTCCAAAGTTTGAGTCCTCTTTTCCGATTGACACTCTCCAATTTTCTTCAAGCGTTTCCCCTACTGAATGAATACCTGCTAAACACACGGCTCCAAGCTCGCCCGTAACCAACCATCCAAATTGACTATCGTTTAAAAATATATTTTTCACATTAAGTGGGATTCGTTCTGTGCATGTCGAAGTCACGTCAAAAAATACTCCACCGCCGATCAATAGGTCCACGGCCCCAGGATTATTGAAGGATGGGTCTGCTAGCTTGAGTACAAGATCGTCTGGTATCTGCCAACCTTGTGCGGGGGTCGGGCACGATGGTAGGTTACTGACAATTGTTGGGAGCACGTAGCAAACTAGCTTAGCTCTATAGTCTCGCAGTCTCGACTGAATTGAAACCTCTACATACGATAACGCTTGGACACGACTTTCCCCAATACCGCTTACCGGTAATACAGCCCTTTGGGATCGTAATTGCAATCTATTTGCTAAATTTCCAGAAATAAAATTAACCTGGGATCCGCTATCCAAAACTGCCCTGCATTGTTTCTGTTTCCCAAGCCTGTCCACAGTTAATATGATCGCAGTAGATAAAAACACATACCCTTGTTCCGATCCAGCTAATAACGAAGCAGCTGCTGAAATGTTTGGTTCTTGCGACCCAACGTTTTGGCTATTGGTACCTACCTGTGGTGTCTGAATCTCAACCCTTTGCGTTGGGTCCGTTGATTTCTCAAAATGCAATAACGTGTTATGCCTACGTTTGCATATACGGCAATTAAATGTGGACGAACACATATTTGCCATATGGCTTGAAGAACCTATTGCATGCATATAATTTGTGCTCTCCAGAGCAACATGCACACTTTACTCGTCTATCAGCAGACGTAAAAAGACCTTTTCTTGCACTGTTGTGGTGGTAGGACTTTTTCGACTGTGGTGAAGTTGATGACTGGCTATTTTTATATGCATCGAAGTCCTTAGCTAATATTTCGGAACCTTCCAAGGCAACACACCGGTTGGACAGGAAGTTTTCTAATTCTGCATACCTTGGCAGATCCGTATTCATACGCCGAAGCTGCCAATCTTGACTCGTTTTTTGATCTAATTTTCTCAAGACAATAGTCACGAGCCACGCATCCCAATGCTTCAAGTGCAGCTACATGTGCTGAGACGTTGGAATGTAAAGCCTGTAGATGCAATCCGGAATTTGATTCTATTTTGTTGCAGTCTAAAATTGCACGGATGTGGGACTGTATTACCAGGCTCTTGTTGTCATAACGCTGTTGTAACCTTTTGACTGCCATTTCATAGTTATTTTCAGTTATCGGTATTCCCTTAATAACATCCAGTGCTTGTCCACTCAGGGTAGACCTAAGGTAAGAGAACTTTTGTGCTGCTGGATAACTGTCATCGTCGTGTATAATTGCCTTAAAGCAGTCAAAAAATGATTCCCATTCCTGAATGTTGCCATCAAAACTTGGTAGTGAGATGGGGGGCAAATGTACCTTATGCGAGTGCACAGTTGTCGTATTGATCGAATTGTTGTTCATTGAAGTGTTTTGACTCTTATCTGCATTTATGATCTGCTGTATTTGCGAACGTATAGAGAAATATGCATTCTCAAATTCTTCTCTCTCAATTGCCGCTTCGTCGGATCCATCTACGTCAATCAACTCGATTTCGCACTGTATCTCGTCAAACTTGCGATTGATTTGCGGTAGCTCTTCTTGCCGAAATTCTAATAAGGTAACCGGATCCTCTTTTGGGTTAAATTTGTTGACAAAGGTTCTGACACGAGTAAGAGATGCCTTTATGACCCCCCGTTTCCTCCTCAAATCACTGAGGCATTTCTGCTCACTCTCCTCGAGAACCATGATTACGGATAAAATAATAATATACACCAGCTAAATACCAACTCAATCAATATGATATTATAAATTAAACGCAAATTACATCAGCGTTTTAACCGCGAAGAAAAAATATTTTAATATATCAGTGAAGTCGTAAACTAAATGATAAAATAATAATAATAACAACGGCAGTAATAAAAGATTTAATAATGATATCACCACTCAATAATCAAATTGATTTAAACTCAAAAGTATACCTGGCAATCGAAAATTAATCGTTGTGGAATACAGCAAACACAAATAAAAATGATATAATATAATAATCAAACACTATGAAGAATAGCGAAATTTAATTGATCCTGCAGTTAATTAGGATAAGAATACAATAATACGCAATCTAACAATAAAAATATATAATATAAATCACGTCGAGGTCACCAAAATGTACGGGCCGGGAGCGTAAGGTATTAATACGCGCGCCCGGTTACCTAACTATTTCGTGCGCTTCACTCACACACCGACCGACTTGTGTAAAATGTGTATATTTGTATATAGCACTCAACAGGAGGTGGACAGGGTCGCCAAGCAAAACCTGTGAGTGCTAGTATGTGGGTGTGTAAACTTAAACTAAATGATAAAAAATGGAAACACGATTGCTGGTAAAAATAAGTTGCTGTATTATACACAGTTTTAATAATTCACAATTTATATAAAAATCACAGCAACCGAAGATTATGTAAAAGGTATAATAATATGGCCCTCCTGGCTCAACAAAGTAGAATATAATATTACGGCCCTCCTGGCCCAACAGGTAAAAATATAATATAATAATAATAGTTGCCGGTTCGGCACAACCAATAAAAGTAATAATATTATACAGCTAATAATCAGTATATTGTATAATAATTGGCAGTAAGTAATAAAATAAATAACAATAATAAAAACTCACAAATTTGTCGGTGCTCGGCTGGCCAGCTGCTACCTATGCCTATATAATAATAATTAAACACACAACAAAACACTAAAATAATAATATAAAACTTGGAAATAGATAGTAGAGACAATTAGTGCTTTTTCCAAAGATAAAAAATAAGTACGGCGATTCGCGCGCGTACACGGTATAATAATAACAGCGAAAGGCGATTCGCGCCCGGCACAATAAAAATATACTAAATAGGTGGCGATTCGCGCCCACGACAAAATATAATAAATAAGTGGCGATTCGCGCCCACGACAAAATATACTAAATAAGTGGCGATTCGCGCCACGACAAAATATATGGCCCGACAGTAATAACGATGAATAAGGTACGATCGAGACTGGTGATATTACGGCGGCTGTGTTAAAATAATAATAATCGCGCAGCCGATGCGGCGGCGGCGATTATCTACAAATTATATAATAATTCACGACTACTGCGTACTGGTTCTTCCTGATCGGTCACGTTTACGGTGTACTCGGATCGGTATAGTGGAGATTCATAGAACGTTACCGTATACTATGCTTTTAGCTATAGTCGGTCGTCTATGAATGCTCCAAAAACTGTGTAGAATCGATCTCCCTGGGTGGTATATCTGCATATGTGCACTGACCTACGGGTATGAGTGTTCAGTTTTGCACAACGCAGTTTTTGTCTATTCTTTTATTTTTACGGATGTATATTAGATTAGATTGGTATTTGAATACATTAGTTTATAATTTAGGTTTTTTTATGTCACGAAAAGGTTTATTTTACAACTTTTCGTGAGTCAATTATATTTGGTCTAAAAGCCGTGGCACACTCGCGCCATCTGTAGTTCGTAATTATTGATGTTGCGTAGTCGTCGGCGGATAATAGTGTAAACGTGCGTTACTAGGGGCGTGAGTGCGTATGCAGTAATTTTGTTATATCGTTATATTCAGATATATGTCTTGTCTCGTTACAACTTATAAAAAAAAATTGTGACTAACGATTTCGGATTTTTTTTCATCACTTTAAGAACAACTTATAAGAAACCTTGTATTAAATTTTCAAGATTTTCTGGCCGGCCAAAAAAATTCAAAATTCTTTGAAAATTTAACTGTGTATGGAGAACGCTAATATAAACATTTTGTGAAAATTTCAAGTGTTTACATCAATTAGTTTTTAAGTTATAGCAAAATAAAAAATTCGATTTCGTCGAAAACTGGTTTTGCGTAAATATTCTCGTTTTTCTGTCATTTTTTTTTTGTTTTTCTCGATTTTTTTGAAAACTGTTGGAAAATGTTTACTTTTCACCTCTATAATGCACCAAGGATATCCACTTTGCCATCGGAAACCACCCCCAAAGTTTGAAATCGAAGTATTATTTCGACTAGTTATGCTGTACACAGACACAAAAAAAAAAAAGTGGGTAAGTGAGTATCGCTCTGCTGTACATTAGGGGGTGGGATGGACCTCGGACTAGGGAAGGTTAAATTTGAATGCAATGATAGGTATCATTGTATACGAAAAACGATTCTGAACGGAGATGATTTGTCAGTCTAGGATGTATTATACTTAAATATTGGAATATATTCTATTTTTAAACTAATTCAAACATTTAAGTAAAAGTTTCAAGATCTTACGTTTAGTAATTTTTTAAAAATAACAAAAATCGAAAATTATTTAGTAGTAAAACGTAATTTTACACGTGTATTTTTGATTTCAAATTAAAATTAAAACTTTAAACACACGTAAAATTTTTTAAATTGAACAATCCTCAAACTTTTTTATAATTATTCTAAGCTTAACTTATGGACAGCATAGTGTTAAATTTTCAATTCTTAGCTTTTGATAGAAAAATATTTATAAATTTTTAACTACCAAATAGTGAAAAATATTCAAGTATTTGACGAATTTTTGTCAATATTTGAACTTCAAATGCTAATATAAAAAAATTGTGCCTATGTATTTTTATAATTTTTAAATGAGAGTTAGAACAAGTTATGTGGACCCTTCAATTAAATTTTCAAGTAATTTGTCCCAGCTAAATTTTTTTTATCAACATTTATAAAAAAAAAATAAAAAAATTTCAATTGTCTATAAATAGCTCAAAAAAAGTCAAAATGTTTTGAAAATCAAATCACGTAAAGAAAATGCCAATATAAATAACTGGTAAAATTTTAAAGTATTTACGACTTATACTGTTTGAATAACAACAAATATTAAAAATCGTTTGAGGCTAAACCGTTATTTAACGCGGTTGTGTAAAAATTTAAATTTCAAACACTCATAAAAAATTTTTGTTTGAATCCGGTGGAGTTTTTTTTACAGGTATTTGAAGAAAAATGTATGGAGAACTTTGTATCAAATTTTCAAAACTTAGTTATAAAAGAAAAAAATTTTACGATTTTTCAACCACAAAATTACTTGCCAATTTTCGCAATTTTGACATATTTCGTATAAATTCGAACTTTAAGCACTTATAAAAAAAATTGTGACTAACGATTTCGGATTTTTTTTCATCACTTTAAGAACAACTTATAAGAATCCTTGTATTAAATTTTCAAGATTTTCTGGCCGGCCAAAAAAAATCAAAATTCTTTGAAAATTTAACTGTGTATGGAGAACGCTAATATAAACATTTGGTGAAAATTTTAAGTATTTACATCGATTAGTTTTTGAGTTTTAGCAAAATAGAAATTTGATTTTGACGAAAACTGGTTTTGCGTAAAAAAATCCCGTTTTTCCGTCATTTTTTTAAGGTTTTTCCCGACTCACTTAAAAAATATTGAAAATTTTTAACTTTTGACCCCCCAAAGTACCAACTAGATCCGATTTCCTTTTCAAAGATCATTGTAAAATCAATACATTTATCACTCCGTTCAGAATCTAAAAACACACATCATTGTAAAATCAATACATTCATCACTCCGTTCAGAATCTAAAATGATGTATGAATTTATAAAAAAGTTGAATTACTGTAATGTAATATTATATGTCGTGGAACCTTATTGTATTACATTTTCAAGTATTTTGTCTCAGCGAAAATTTTTTAGTAGCATTCATAAAAAAAAAAATACTTAGAAAAATTGAAAATTTAAACTGTTTCAATTGTCTACCATGTATAGATAATGGTAATAATATAAACATTTGGAGAACATTTTAAATATTTACTGTGATTCATTTTTGAGTACGACATTTGTCTCTTTTTGCTTATTATTAGGCATTTTTTACCATTGTAATTGTATAGGTGTTTATTTATCATTTTTTTACATTTGAATAAAATTAAACGATTATTTTTTAGAAAACTATTCTATGTTTAATTTGGTGAACAACTGAATTACTATTATTCAATTATTTATTATCTTATAAAAAATCTAATATAAATAAATATTATCTTATATAAATTTTTAAGTATTTTGGAAGAATTTTTTTTATTGCTATAGAATTTAAATTATTTATGTCATTTAAATACCGACTAATATTAATAATTATTTATACTGTTTTTAAATACTTACAAGATTCCATTTTTACATCCGTTGCTGCTGTACATAAAACCATCGTATTCCATTGTCGAAAAAAAATTAAAAATTTATAAAAATAAAAAAATGTATGTATTGTGCTTGTGACAAATAATTTGGTCATGAAAATTATAACTGAACGGACTTCTTCACGTCGTAACTTCAAAAGTTCAAATGAACAGTATACTATGGGTCCAAGGGACAGCTCATTTTAAATTAATTTTATAATTCTGACTATAAATACATTTTTGAACTATTGTAATTTACGTAATAATTTAATTACATCGTTGTAACTGGTTGTTTTCTAAGAAAGTCTTAGTTTTTCGCTACCTATTTTTCTCAGAAAAACTATGGTTAGTACATGCTTCAGTACATGTAGACATCGGCCATCAGCGCTCTGCTTTATTTTTATAAATATGCATAGGTACGTACGACTATAACGCATTGTATAAACCTTCCCTAATCGACGAACGTACATTATATTCAAATTAATATGGACTTATAAATTGAATGGAAATAAAAATACCATTGCTTAGGTACTTTGTTATTTTCAACGCGTTATAGCATGGTGTATACATAGATGTTTATAATTGTAGAACCTATAGATATATTTTCTTATAATTCATAAATAATATCTTTAATTAATAACTTAGGTAATATAATAATATTTGTTAGACGATAATATGTATTATATATAGGTATAGGTAATAGATACCAATATGTTAATATTAAACTAATATTAATAAAAGCAGCTTCGTCTCTGCATTCCAGGAAAAATTGAAATAATATATTATTAATAATATTTTAAACCAGATATAAGGCTAAGCCGGCTAAAGTCACACATAGCGAATTTTAGGTACCGTCTAACAGGTGTTCACTAGTTGCTTTCACACAGGGCCGTTTCAATGGTGGTGTGTGGGTGGACTACCCTCCTAGGATTTTATGTTCAGAGTAGTCGGCAAAATCATAATATCCAACAAAAAGTAGTTTTAATTTCGTAATAATTTAAAATTACAATAATTTTTCAAATAATTATACATTTTTTTATATACGTGTTCCGACTGTAAAAACTGAAAATAGTCAATCCATCATTAATTGCTGCCATTTTTTTTGGAACTCTTATAATCTGTACATATTGTTAAGTTTTATATAATTTATCAAAAACACGTATCTAGCAATACGATTTTTATGTTATTTTGTGAATTAAAAGATATTAAAAAAAAAATGATTTTTACTCTAAACAGTCTAAACACATTACATCACATATTTTAAACGCAATAAACCAATCAGTCGTAGAAAATTTCCTAAGATCCTATACATTAAAAAAATGTAGTAGGAAAATTGATAAATCTAGCCCCCCTCCCATTATTTGTTTTTTGGGATAGCCCTGTGGCCTCACATATTATAGGAAGGTATACATGATTATAATACAGATCTGTGAAATAGAGGAGGTAAATAAGTACATAATAATCATATGATTATACTATACATATAGTATATAAAAATAATAAAAATTGTACTAGTAATGATAGTCCACCTGGTACAAATAAAGTATTTTATACCAGGGCGCATAATTTTAGATGTATCATATCATACAATATCATATGTTATATATAACATTAGTGTTTTATGGATGTATCTAAGTATAATATTATAATTATTGTATTTATTCATTTTACATATTAATAAATGTTATCTATTATTTTATACTATTTTTTATGTTACAAATTACAATACTTACATATCGATAAGATATCTTTATCTACATAATATAAAATATCAATTTTTATTTTATAATTTAATTTTATACTATTTTAGCTTTTTGACAAATTACATTGTATTCCGCTTATAATTATTGTATTTATTTTTTAATTATAAATATTATATTATTATTTACATATTTACCTCCCCTATTTTATTTATTGGTATTATAACCATGTATATAATATGTGAGGGCCATTGGTAGGTAGGTACACGCTCCGTCTAACAAATTAAAATTATTTAATTTCAAATGCAATTTGGCAGTGCCGCAATTAGCGGGTGGACCGGGGGTGCTCAGCAATGAGGAGCCTCAGTTTATAATAAATTGGGGCCCCGAAATTTATAGAAATCTAAAGTGTAAATTCGAAAGTAGGCAGTTAACAATAAAAGGTATAATGTAATTACAATTAATGATGATTTTGCTAAACAAAAGTCAAGAAAAAAAATTTTATAAGTAAATGTTATTTTGTAGAACACTAGAACATATTTTAAATTTTAATTTCATAGGTATGTATATTTTATTATTTTATGAATATTACTTCATTTACTACATTCATATTTTCATCTATTTTATAGTCTCGTAAATTTACAAAAAAAAAATTTATGATTTACATTTTTTTACGTTTAAAAAGTTTTGTAACCGTTTTGTTTATATGATTTTGTATTTTTAATCAAGCAATTACAATTATAATACAAATCAGGATTTTTATAAAATTATAAGGACCGATAAGATGGTTTTTATTTGTTATAGGCTTTATTAATTATTTCTATACTTAGAGGAAAACTTTAAGGAATATCAAACTATAAATATTAATTTTTATTTTTAATAAAGGGATTAAACACTAATCCTTTATTTTATATTTTTCTTGCCTTTTTACATAATGTTGTGAAAAAAGTTCAATAGGTATCTATACTATAAATTTAGTTTTAATTAAAATTTACCGATTTTATCGTAAATTTTTCTAAGAGGAGGGTGCATATATTTTGTAGACTTATAATTAACTTTCGTTTTTTTCAGACTTTCCAATTAAATTAAAATTGTATTCATGTAAAATGAAAAGTATTCTTCTAAATATGTTTAAGATTTAATTTATATTATATTTATATAGGTAGGTATATAAATGTAATATTTCAGTATGCATACATATATACATACTTTACTTAAATTTAAGTTATAACTAGTTTAAGAATTAATAAACTTTAAATACTATATAATAATTAAAAAAATGTCAAAGGTTCATTTTACTACCAACATCTTTATAAGAAGTTGTACACCATCGTAACTAGATGTCACTACTCACTATACTGTCAATGCGTATAATTGTTTTTCCTGTGCAGTACGGTCCGTGAGTATACTTTCCAGATTTCTACGGTCCGTGACAATACGGTTCGATTATTTTTTAATTCCGGAATTATACGGTCCGGCCGAATACGGTTTGTGTGTATATTTTTTCCGGATTTTTACGGTCCGAGACAATCCGGTTTAGGTATTTTTTTTTCTGAGAGAATACAGTTCGGGGATATACTTTCCGGATTTCTACCGTCCGTGACAATACGGTCCGCCAATTTACATTCCGGAATAGTACATTCCGTGAGAATACTTTCCGGGATTATACATGCGTCCATCAAAATACTCAAAAAATTATTTTGCTTTGGAATATAAAATTAAAATTCTATGTTGTCATTCAAAAAAGTAAAAAACTTAAAAAAATTATATGATAAAAAATATTTAAAAATATAATTTTTTAATAAAAACGTTGCTTTTTTAATAATTTTGAACTATGTAAAATAATATTTTCAAAAACATGAATACTTTTCGAGATAATTAGTGTACCCACTTAAAAGAATCACTCTGTATATATATATAAATATTACCAACTCAAATAAAACAATTGACCTCTGTAGTTTTAAATCACTTATATTTATTGATATATGATAATACACAGTCCATAAAAGTACAATAATACTGTACTGTGCGAATGGACCTTTATCTTCGACAAACACTTCCGTGCCACCCAGCACAACCCGAGGTAAAATATTAATCTAATGGAGTAGGGTTGAGCAAAGTATAAGACAATGTAAATAAAACAATATAACACAATTTATTGAATCAAAAACAGTAATTTAACCATATCATGTTGTATATGAGTAAATCAACACCGAATGTCTCATCTGCTCCACGACGTTTGATTTGATTACGGAATTGGCGTACAAACGGCACACGTACGGCGTCTAAAAGACGCGCGTTACTCGAAAAACACCATCCCCGGATCGAAAATCGCGAAACGGGGCGACGAAAACGTAAAAAGGCGAAACGAGAACGTCGGACACCGTCGACGCGATAGCGACTCGAAAAAAACAAATACGTAAAAAACGGGCGCACTACCGGCAGTAAAACGACACGGCGGACGCGAACAACACGACCGCGAGGTCGAAAAACGCAGTTAAATCCGCGTAAAAGGGCTTCAAAAGTCGAAAAGCGTTGAAAAATTTCGAAAAAACGACCTAACACACAGTGATAACGAAACGGCGCCATAACGGGTCGGGAAAATAATTCTAATTTTTCGATTGGCCGGTCTTATAGGTACAGGCACTAGGCAGTGCAGCGATCGGCGGGACGCGTCAACATATTTTATATAATAAGACTAGCGGCTGGTGTGCCTCGATGGCTTGTAGAAGCCGCCTTTGAGGGGGTCGAGTGAAAATCGTTCCAAGGGAAATTCGGTTGGAAATGATAGGCGAGTGTCTAGAAATCGGTCACTAAAATTGTTATAGAGTTGATTATTCTGAGTGTGAGATATCAGTAATCAGTTATCATTCGGTGTAAAAGTTTATATTGACACTTGCCCGGTGCTTGTTTGAAATCAATAAGAATAAATGGTGTACCGAAAATGGTAATTGAGTGTCTAGCTATCAGTCATCATTTGGTATAATTTGGTGTAATATCGCTTCCCGTCGTAATAAATGTATTGTGGATTATTTCACTTACTACACTCACAATACTCATATTGTCTGCGATCCGACGCAGTCGGATTGCCTACCTAAGTGATTTATTTGTGTATAAATCGATTTTCACAAAAGATAATAACATTATACAACATTAACACTTCGTTCAACTTAAACTTTTTCCACTACAATACAACATCAACTTTCGACGTTAGAAGGTATAAAAATCCGCCATAGGCGGATTGCCCAGCACAACTATCGATTCGCACTGGTTGATGACTAATTGCTAGACACTCAATTACCATTATTTTAAATAATTATTTTATTCTCATGGCCTCATGCAAAAAAGCACCGGGCAAATGATACGATATGTATCCAATCCATAATTGAGGGGTGACATTTCAAAACGTACTATTTCCATTTTACACTTTTTTCAGAAATCACGATTTTCTGTTCCGAATTACTAGAAACTCGTAGAAATATCGTAAAAACATCATAAAATTCATAAAAATTCAGTGATTTTAGTTATGATGTCATTGATTGTTAAAATTTTAATTTTAATGTAGTAATTCATAATTTTAATAACTAAATTGCATCATAACGTCCTATTTCCGACAAATAGTACGTTTTGGTCTGATTTATGGAAATAGTTCGTTTTGCTTTCTATATTTTTATATTCTACCATAACGTACTATTTCCTGAATATAATATTTTATATTGATTTCATATTTTCATATCATCAACATTTAACATTAAAATTATTTAACTAGGAACCTATCTCATAACATGTAACATAATTGTCATTATAATATAAAAACTAATGAAAAAATACTTTAACACTTTGTTAAATAAAACCTTGTTTATTCATAAAATATAAAAATGTTAATAAAAATAATAATGTTGTATAATAATAATTCAGTCTTTTAATTATTGAGTATGTAACTTAAAAATTAAAAACAAAAACAGTAAGTAAAATAATTAAAAATAAAACTTCAATAGCTTGTTAATAAATTTATAAAATATTTAAAAAATTAGTTTTAAAAATAAAAAATACTGTTTAATAATAATAATTATACATAGGTATAATGTGATGAGGAACTTAATCATCATTATCATAAAGAGGAACTTCAATATTATTGAGAATGTAACTTAAAAATTAAAAGCAAAAATAGTAAGTAAAATAATAAAAAATAAAACTTCAACAGCTTGTTAATAAATTTATAAAATATTTAAAAAATTAGTTTTAAAAATAAAAAATACTGTTTAATAATAATAATTATACATAGGTATAATGCGATGAGGAACTTAATCATCATTATCATAAAGAGGAACTTCAATATTATTGAGTATGTAACTTAAAAATTAAAAACAAAAACAATAAGTAAAATAATAAAAAATAAAACTTCAACAGCTTGTTAATAAATTTATAAAATATTTAAAAAATTACTTTTAAAAATAAAAATACCATTTAATAATAATAATAATTATGCATATAATGCAATGAGGAACTTAATAAAATATAACTTAATCATCATCTTCGTCATAAAGAGGAACTTCATTTATTGATTCTTCAGATGTATTTTTAAAAATATCTTCGTAAAATTGTTTTGCATCATCGGGAATTTGAAAAAATTTAAGCAGTTTTTTTACATCGGTTTGCTTTGGAAGTTTTACGTGATTGGTTTGGGGCAACAATGTAAGATCAAACATTGAAGCAATATTGCATTTTCTCTTTAACACTTCAACTTTTTCTGGTATACCACTATAAGTTTTGGAAATTCCAACAGTGTGTTGGCCTTTAACATATGTATATATTTTTTGTTCAGTAGACTTAAATTCTGATTTGGTTTTAACTACTTTTTTAACTGCACTCTTGTAGTCATAAATAAAAAAATCTTTGTTATACTCTTTGACGGTACAAAATTTTTTAAAAATATCTATGTATTGTTTGGGTGAAATTATATTTTCCTTTTTCCGTAAAACTTGTTCTATGCGCCCAAAAACACGATCAGGAGGCATATAGCTATGCCCCCTAACAGGAAATATATGATTAATTTTGGTGAAAATGGTTGCTTTACAATTTATGTAGAATAAAAGTGTAGCCATTGTGAACTGATTTTTGTTTTGACCCGAACATGAATCAGAGAAGAGATTAAGTATAGTTGGTGGTGAAGTTTCATTTTTTAATTTATTTTCCAATGTGTCTAAAAAGTGAAATAGGGCAGAGCAAACCTCGTTTGGTCCCCTCCTACTATCACTCTCATTCCATGTGTACAAAACACAATTATTTGGCCCTTGATTTAAGTCAGAAATTACAAATGTTAAATTGTAAATCCAAACCTGGCGACTGTAAAATACATCTGTTACCGAAAGTTTAGGGATTGGCTGTGTCTGCATCATATCAAATGAGCAGTTAAGACTATCAGAACTTTTCTCTTTTAATAGTTCAAAAAATCTTTTGGCTCTTTTTTTGTGAACATTTAATTCTAATATGAGCTCCCTTTTTAGATCTTGGTCAGCCTCAAGTTGAATTTTTATCTTTTGTTCTGAGCAAAAACTACATGTATCTTGACGGGGATGTCCGAAGCTTAAATTAAACTTAGTTGTAAAAATTTTTTGATACTTGCTCAAGCTAGCAATTGGTTTATTATTGTCAATTCTTTTTTTTTTCCAGATTTTCCACATATACTTTACTGACAAGTTTGGGTGTAGGTAACTTCTGCCAGAATCACGTCGACTGTGATGGCTTTTCCTACATTTTAAGTCTTTTATATGCTCTTCTGTAGAATCAGATATTTCTTCTTGAATAATATTTTGTCGATAACCACCTCTTTTTTCTACTGGACTAGAATGAGTTAACATAAATTCCTTATTTATAATTTTCAATCGTCTTCTAGAAATAGAAGTAATTGATGAAAAAGCTTCAGCACAAACTTTTTGCATATTACCCATAATAACAGGAATAAAATAATTTGCAACTAAACGAGGTGGCCTATTTGTTTTCTTCCGTTCAATTCTTTTAGCTTTGGAAACAGTTATCATTGAGAGTAAATATTTATCTTGTTCTATTTTATCAGTTATCTGACATAAATTGTTTTTAAATTGAGTTATATCTTCTTCTGCTAATTCAGAAACTCTACATACTGTTGGTCTTGATTTTTCAATGTGACTACATGTCAATTCCCACTTACTGTTCAATGTGTTTCTCATTTTCTTATTTTCTTTCTTTTTATTAATAATTTTTCTTTTTCTTCCATTTTGAACTTCTAATACTGGATCAATGTATTCAGGATCTGTATGAATTGATGAATCTGACATAATAGGAAGGTGCACTGTGTTTAATAATTCTACATTGTCTTGTATTGTTACATTTGGGTCATGCGGTATTTCAATAACAATAGCATCATTCAAAAATCTTTCTTCAAGTATATTGCATGGTAGGAAGTTTGGATTATTAACACCCAACTTCCCCACAATACTACTTGAAATTAGTGTACCATAATCAATACCCTAAAAAATAAATAAATGCAATACCTACAGTATAATAGAAGGTATAGTATGCTATAGTAATCAAAATAATTATAAATATCTTACAGCAGCATTATTGACCACCAAACAGTCTGAAATTTCATTAGAAACACTATTATTAGAGCTATGAGCTATGTTTGGAACATACTTATCATTTCTAGAACCTGTGTCTACACCCTAAAAAATGAATAACGCAATACAGTATAATAGAAGGTATAGTATGCTATAGTAATCAAAATAATTATAAATATCTTACAGCAGCATTATTGACCACCAAACAGTCTGAAATTTCATTAGAAACACTATTATTAGAGCTATGAGCTATGTTTGGAACATACTTATCATTTCTAGAACCTGTGTCTACACCCTAAAAAATGAATAACGCAATACAGTATAATAGAAGGTATAGTATGCTATAGTAATCACAATAATTATAAATATCTTACAGCAGCATTATCGACCACCAAACAGTCTGAAATTTCATTAGAAACACTATTATTAGAGCTATGAGCTATGTTTGGAACATACTTATCATTTCTAGAACCTGTGTCTACACCCTAAAAAATGAATAACGCAATAGAGTATAATAGAAGGTATAGTATGCTATAGTAATAACAATAATAATGAATATCTTACAGCAGCATTATGGACCATCAAATAGTCTGAAATTTCATTAGCAACACTATTATTACAGCTATGAGCTATGTTTGAATCATACTCATAATTTCTAGAACCTGTGTCTACACTCTGAAAAAATATTAAAATTTAATATAAGCTACTATTTTCAGTCTATAATATAATTAAATTGTTATATTGTAAATTATTATTATAATAGGACGGTACCTACTGGCTACTTAACAAATTTTACTTATAACATTCAAAAATTCCATAGTATCAAATAGCTTTATACTTATCACAGATACCATCAATATTAACCAATTAATTTAATTAAATAATACAACAAGCAAAAAATTTTATTACAATTAAAAAAAAAAATATTATTGAATAAAACTTACATTTACATTAATTTAATATTGTCATATTATAATAATTTCACAACTAAATAATATAGATAATAATATAATATTATGTTCAGTTACCAATATATTATTAAGTATTAATAATATTACCTATTTATCTTTTAATATTATAATGTAGGTTTATCTACAATATGTACCTACAATACCAACTACATATTTAAATATTTAATGCAACCGAAAACTACATAATAGTAATGAACATAATAATATGAGAAAAATATTTTCACTGTAAATGTTATAATTATTTTAATAATTAGGATGTTTTAAATACAACATTGAACTATGTCACTATGAAGAAATGAATGCAATAATGTTCATGAATTCATTTTAATTATATAAAAATAAAATTATCTAAAAATTTGATTTCAAATTAATTTTTTGTTTGTACAATTATTATTATTTTATAAGTTTAATTTCAAAATGTATTTAATTATAAAATAGGATTAAGTATCCATATTCCAGTATATTATTATTATATAGTTAATTTTATTGTGTTATTAAATTTACATTCATGAATATTACCTACCTACCTAGATATTATTATTTATTACGTTGCATTACATCATTTATAGCACCTATTCATCAATATATTTGATCAACTATCTTAATTAAATTCTTTTAACCTAAATTGAATGCTTGTTATTAGGTACTTATGTAAATCACAATATTATATAAATTATTTCTACCTTTAGCCATTCTGTTACCACAATATGGGATTTTTTCATCATTTTGTCATCCATTTGGTCGTAGGCCTGTATTTGATTAGAGAGTTTTTTTACCTAATAATTAGTACAAAATATCAATAACATAAAATAAAATGTAATAGGTAGGTGCATTAAAAATATATAATATGTATTATAACATAGGTCTTTAGTACAATAGTGCATACCTATCTACTTAGGTAGGTATTATACTTTATGGCTTATGCAAACATTATCATGTTTTAACTAAATAATAATATTTATGTTTTTATTTTAAAATCTGTATTAATAAAGTATAGGTACTTACCTCCTGTATTGCTCGATGCACAAGGCATTTAGTTCTTGATTTATACATTATAATAATATTATATTATACTATTACAAAGTCTAAGGCCGTGGTTTGAGGTTTTTGAGATGAATAAAATGAATATGATAGGTGTTATCACTGACCATCAACACTTTTGGCGCAATTTACTATCAATAATCACAATGCTTGGTGTATGATGATAATGTTTTTAGATGTAGAAATAAATAAATAAACCATTCAAATTAATTTGCACAGTTAATTTATATAAATGAATTAATTATAAAAAATCTACAAAAAATATTTTATGTATTTTCAAACAACTGGAAATAGTACGTTTTGTGTTTACTTCAATTTCGTTTGCTATCTTTATAACATGGAACATAGTACGTTTTGAAGTAATATGGAAATAGTTCGTTTTGTAAAAATATTAGGAAATAGTACGTTTTGCCGTATATTTCTAAACCAAACTCCTATTTAACACAGGAAATAGAACGTTTTGATGCAATTTGTAAATAGTTCGTTTTGACCTAATATTTGACATGGAAATAGTACGTTGTGCCACAATAGCAGATTAACAACTTTAATTTAACAAGGGAAATAGTACGATTTGGTTCAATTTGACCACGCCATTCGATTTCCCGCCTTTTTTTCCATAAGAATCAATATATAACTCAATTTCTTCAATTTTGGAAATAGTACGTTTTGAAATGTCACCCCTCAATTGCTCACCTAGGTATCTATTTGTCCCGGACTGATAGCTAGACGCTCAATTACAATTTTTGATATGTTATTTATTTTAACATACAAAAAAGAACCGGGCAGGTGACGGGACACGATATTACACCAAATGATGACTGATAGCAAGACACTCAATTATCATTTTCGGTACACATTTAATCTTTTTAAATTTAAACCAGCACCGGGCAAGCGTCAATACAAACTTTTACACCGAATGATAACTTATTACTGATATCTCACACTCATAGTAATCAACTCTATAACAATTTAAGTGACCGATTTCTAAACACCCGACTACCATTTCCAACCGAATTTCCCTTGAAACGATTTTCACTCGACCCCCTCGAAGGCGGCTTCTACAAGTCTGGAATCGAGGCACACCAGCTGCAAGTATTTAATAATTTAATACAATGCCATAGACCTTATACGGCATACTGGCAAAGAGGTTTTTCCTATGCAACCGCAGCGCATTCTTTATATAGTAAACGAACTATTTTTCACGTTTTATTATACAAGACTAGCGGATAGTGTGCCTCAATTCCAGGCTTGTAGAAGATTAAATGTGTACCGAAAATGGTAATCGAGTGTCATCTCGAGTGTTATCAGTCATCATTTGGTATAATATCGTGTCCCGTCACCTGCCCGGTTCTTTTTTGTATGTTAAAATAAATAACACATCAAAAATTGTTATTGAGCGTCTAGCTATCAGTCCGAGACAAATAGATACCTAGGTGAGCAATTATGGATTGGATACATATCGTATCGTTTGCCCGGTGCTTTTTTGCATGAGAATAAAATAAATATTTAAAATAATGGTAATTGTGATGTCTAGCAATTAGTCATCAACCAGCGCGAATCGATAGTTGTGCTGGGCAATCCGCCTACGGCGGATTGTTATACCTCCTAACGTCGAAATTTGATGTTGTATTGTAGTGGAAAAAGTTTAAGTTGAACGAAGTGTTAATGTTGTATAATGTTATTATCTTTTGTGAAAATCGATTTATACACAAATAAATCAGTTAGATAGGCAATCCGACTATGTCGAATTGGGTAAACGGAAAACTGGTACGGTCTGTATAAACGCGGAATACTGGTACGGTTCAAACTAGTAAAGGTTTCCCAAACTTTTATAAAAAAAAAAGAATAAAATATCAACGATTATTTTTAATTTTATTTTACCGACGATCGATGGGAAAACACGACCTCACGAGTGACTGCGAGTGAAAATAATACGATAACGATAAGATATTCTAAATATCTATTAATCAATAAATGTCATGAACTATAATATACAACAAGTTCTCATCAGTACAATATCATTCGCAATAGTGGATTGAGTGTGTTATTACTTCAATAAAAATTATACCTAATATGGAAAATTTTGAAAGTCAAAGAGGCTCAGAGTTAATAGTATATAAGAAATATTCTTATGTGGTTTTGAGGAAGAATAATAATTCTATCAGGTGGAAATGCACACAAAACACAAATTTGAAATGCCCGGGAAAAGTTACAACTAATTTGATCAAACCGGTAAGTTATAATATTAATATATAATATTTTAATTTATGTATTTATGGAACTAACTAAAATTCCAGTACATAAATTTTTCAAATGAAATTTCCCATAAGTGCACAGTTTAAAACAAAATAGAGGAGATAATTGTTGTTAAAAATAGTATAAAGGAAAAATCTGTAGGAACACAAGAAACCCCAAGTCAAATATTGTCAACATGCACAACATTCCAAGTTAGACAATAATTATTTTATAATTTATTATTTTAAAATGTATTGAATATCGTTGTAATTTAATGATTGTATGTGTACAGAAGATACAGCTGTAGCAGTCGGAAATTTTTCTTCGTTAAAACGAAATATTCGAAATTACCGCCATAGATATTTACCTAGAGAACCAATAAATTCTGATTTCAATATCCCTGAGGAATGGAAAACTACAATGGGGGCTGAACCTCGGTCATTCATGATATTTGACAGTGAGCAACCTGATTCAAGAATTTTGATATTTGCTTCTGACTTTGCCATAAATATTCTAGCAAAATCTGAATCATGGTTTATGGATGGTACATTCAAGTGTTTATCTAATATGTTCCAACAACTTTACGTAATACGAGGAGAGTATGAAAGTAAAGTATCTACTTGTGTGTACGCGTTTTTATCAAATAAGTCAAAAAAATCGTATACGACTGTTTTACAACAAGTTATCATTAAATGCATTCAAGTTTCTCGACATCCAAAACCAAAATATGTAACTATGGATTTCGAAATCGCTGCTATGAGTGCAACAAATGACGTGTTTGGTGATAGCGTGCAAGTCAAAGGGTGTTTTTTTCATTTATGCCAATCTACATGGCGAAAAGCTCAACAATTAATATATGCTCCTTATACAGAAATAACATAGATTTTAGAATAAGTTACGGTATGATTAACGCTTTAGCGTTTTTACCCCTTAGTGAAGTAATAGATGGAATGGTTTATTTATATACAAAGACACCTGTAGAATTGTTACCGTTACTGAAACTTATGTTAGTGGGAAGTCTGGGAGCCCAATATTTTCTCCAAACTTCTGGAATGTACACGAAATCACTTTAAATAATGGCAACAGAACAAACAATTTTTGTGAAGGGTGGAATAGCTATTTTAATAAACTTGTAGGAACAAGTAATCCATCATTTTGGTTAGTACTAAAGTGTATCCAACAAGATGAAGCGACAACACGGATTGAAAGAACCCGTTTTGAATCAAACATACACAATACCATACCGCCTAAAAGTTCAAAAAAAAAAATACTTTCCAAGACAAACTATACAACGAATGTGAGAACTTCTTAAATAAAGAAATTCAATTAGGACAACTTTTAAATAATAAAGCAAAGTATACGTAATAATTATTATTAATCATAAATTATATTATATTATATTTATTGTACCTATATTTTATATTTATTTTACCTGCCTGCTACTTTGTATGTACTTATTTGTGTTTTTTGGTAATTTTGATTGCTAAAATATTTTTTTTTTGTTTTAAGTATTATTTAAATTTAACTTGTTGACGATGGTGATTTATCAAAATTATATTATAAACATTGTAAATATTTTAGGACCCCTGAAAATTAAATTTTGAATAGTACCAGTTTTCCGCGATTTTTATTTCATTTGTTATAAATGGTATGGACCGTACCAGTATTCCGAGCATCGTTGAATTGCAGACTACGTGAGAGCAAATTATGAAATCTGAAATTTTTATTTGCTAAATATTTAATATACTTTATGTGTAACTAAACCTCTCAGGTAGGCAATCCTACTGCGTCGGATCGCAGACAATATGAGTATTGTGAATGTAGTAAGTGAAATAATCCACAATACATTTATTACTACATCATGTTGTAAAAGTGTTATATTTTTTTATCTCAAACTTGAAAGTTATTAGTAATTTTGCATAAAGCCCTGATGAAGCTTGGATGTTCTTATTAATTGTCTTTTTAATGTATTTATCTACAGTATTATGTCATGCTTTTATTGTATTATATATTATTATCCTTAGTATAGAAAAAAAACTATAAAATATACACTATTTATTCAAAGAATTAAATATTAATGTGCATACCTGGTCTATATAGCACAGTCTCTTAAAATATAATCTAAGTATTCCATATCTACACATATTGTGTTTAATTAGATAGGTACCAATCTTTTTTACAATATAATAAATTATATAGAAATTTAATTATATTTTAAATCTGTATTCAAATCAATAATATTGTTGAATGTAAACAACACACCCTATAGTATGTAGATTATAAGTAAAAATATTCACACTGTAGTTCAGCAGACGCTGAATAGGCATTTGGTATAACTAGCATATTCTCTCTATGTAGTAGTCTGTAGGACGATTAGTCGTTGTTTTATATTACCCCTCGGAGCACTATAGTTATTCGTTTCAATTATACATATTATTATATTATTACATATATCCGATCTTATTATTATTTACCTTTAGCTTCTGTATATCTGGTGTACTTCAACAGGTTATGGGCCCAGTAGTACGGTGATTATAATAGAGTCGTGTATGTTTGATACTATAATTATTGATTTACGAATCGCGTATTTGTGTACAGACAGTGTACAGCAATAATAATTCGTGAAGTATAGTGCAGTGCAGTGTTAGTGCATCGATCGTGTGAAGCGCAGAAACTGTGTTTGTTATTATTACATTTATAGTGTACAGACAGTGTACAGATAATTCGTTATTATGTAAAACGAATCTATAAAAATAAATAAACTAACAGGTAATGAAAATTGGGAAACATGGAAATTCCAAATAAAAGTCATAATGACTGCAGCCGGTATATTTGATGTTGTGACCGGAAATTCGAAAAAACCTGTTCTTAACAAATTAAGTTCAGAAACTGAAGAAGATGCAAGAAAAAGGTATGGTGTAGATTATTCAATATATAAAAAAGCGGACAACAAGGCTCAAAAGTATATAGTCACGTCAGTGGATGAACAACCACTGCAGTACATAATGAATTGTGACACGGCTAAGGAAATGTGGGACAAGTTGCTTAGTGTATATGAACAAAAGTCGGACTCGAGTGTAACATTGATTCAACAAAAGTTCTACAGCTATGTTAAAGACCCAGATGACAATATGGCGATTCATATTTCGAAATTGGAGAGTCTTAGTAGAAAATTAAAGCAGTTAGGTGAACCAATATCCGACTCAATGCTTATGACTAAGATACTAATGACTTTGCCAGAAAATTACAAACATTTCTACAGTGCATGGGATTCGATACCAAATGTGGACAAAACATTGTCAAATTTGTCATCTAGACTCATGGTAGAGGAAACAAGGCAAACCTAAGGTTATGATACTCAGAGAGATACTGCAAGTAGTAGTGCATTTTCGGCAAAGAAATCCTATGGAACAAATAAAGAAAAACATACGAAAATTGGCAATTCTGAAAGTCAATGGAACAATGATAAAAAACCAGGCAAGTGTAATCATTGTAAAAAACCAGGGCATTGGAAACGTGAATGCCGGATTTTCTTAAAAGAACAAAAAGAAAAAAATAAGAGCAACTCAGGAAATGCGTTGATTGGTGTACAATCAAAGGACATCGAAATCAACGAGTCGGAAAAATGGTATGTGGATTCAGGCGCTAGCGATCATATGACCAGCAGAAGAGAATGGTTCAGTAACTATCAGTCATTTGAAGTGCAGTTACCAGTACGTATCGGTGATGGTAAATATATTATGGCTATTGGTAAAGGTAATATAAATGTACAAGCGAGAATCGGCGATAAATGGGTTGACAGTCATTTGTCAAACGTTTTACATGTACCTGATCTGAAGGTAAATTTGTTTTCGTGCGGAGCATGCCTTGATAAAGGCATAAAAATGATGACAGACAGTGACGGATGTATATTTAAAAAAAACAATCGTATAGTTGCTATTGGAGTTCGTGAGAATAAAATGTTTTCAATGGTTCTGAGAACAAGACCATTACAACCGGCTGATCAAGCAAATGTTGCAGTTAAAAATCTCACGTTACTACAGTGGCATGAAATATTAAGTCATCAGAATGTTCAATATGTTCTGAACTACTTGAAATATAAGCGGATTCCATTCATAGAAACGAAAAACAAATTTTTCTGTGAAGCTTGCATTTATGGTAAACAACACAGAGAGCCATTCACATTAAGTAAAACTAAAACTACAAAGCCAGGTCAGTTAATAATTCACAATGATGTATGTGGCCCCATGGAGGAAAACTCACTTGGAGGTAAACGGTATTTTGTTATATTCAAGGATAATTTTTCTAACTATACGTATGTGTATTTTATGAGCCAAAAATCAGAAGTTAAAAATAAATTTGAATTATTTTTAAATACAGTCAAAAATCAGTTAAATATTTCAGTAATTACTTTAAGAAGTGATTGTGGTCTGGAATATAAAAATACTGAAGTAAAAGCCTTATTGGATAAATTAGGAATAAAACATGAGACGAGTGTACCATACACACCCCAGCAAAATGGCAAGGCGGAAAGATCAATGCGAACAATTGTAGAAGCGGCCAGAACTATGTTATATAACAAAAATTTATCTAAGACACTTTGGGCAGAAGCAGTGAATACAGTCGTGTATACAATAAATCGTACAGGTAACACAGGTCAAGAAGGAAAAACACCTTATGAATTATGGTTCAATAAAACACCCGATATAAATCATCTGAAAATTTTTGGTACCGAAGTATATGCACATATACCAAAAGAAAAACGAAGAAAATGGGATCAAAAGGGTAGAAAAGGTATATTCGTTGGATACTCAGAAGAAACCAAAGGATATCGTATATGCTTTAATGGAAGAGAAATTTCAATAAGCAGAGATGTAATATTCAAAGAGTCAACAAGTCCATCTACAGCTACACAAGTAAAAATCATAAATAAAGAAGAAGAGGAAGAAATAAATTTGGAAGGAGAAGCTGAAGATGAGGAAGACAACAACGACGACGAAGAAAAGTTGGATGATGATGAACAGATAACAATAGGAGTTGAAGAGCAAACAAGAATGACACTCAGAGACAGAGGAAAACTCAATAAACCTATCAGGTATAGAGATGCGTTATTTTCAGCATGTAATGATCCAGTTACATTCGAAGACGCTATGACAGGTGACAATTCAGATTATTGGAAGGCAGCAATGAACGATGAAATGTTGTCATTGAATAAGAATGAAACATGGACACTTGTGGACTTGCCTAAAAATAAAAAACCTATCAATAATGGTTGGATATACAAGACTAAATACAAAGCGAACGGAGATTTCGATCGGTACAAAGCAAGGTTAGTGATAAAGGGATGTGCGCAAGATCATGGAATAGATTTTCAAGAAACATTCAGCCCAGTAGTGAAATATGATTCTATTCGAGTAATACTTGCGATAGCAGCAGCCAGAAAATTAGTACTCAGACAATTTGACATTAAAACAGCATTCTTATATAGAGATCTTGAAGAAGACATTTATATGAAACAGCCAAAAGGTTACAAAGATGGAACACATTTAGTATGCAAACTTCAACGGAGCCTATATGGGTTGAAACAGGCGCCCAGGTGCTGGAACAAAAAGTTCAAAAATATGCTGATGAACTTTGACCTAAAAGAAACAAAAGCAGATCCTTGTGTATTCGTAAGTAATAAAAACAATCAATTATTAATTGTCGCTATTTTTGTAGACGATGGGCTAATCGCAGCAATAAATAACCAGCTGGTGGACATAATGGTGAAGTATCTAAAGGACAACTTCGAGACGAAGGAAGGTGAACTTGATCATTTCTTAGGTATTGAAATTGATCAGAGACCTGATGGTTCAATTTTCATACACCAGTCTTCATATTGCAAGCGCATTTTAGAGAGGTTCAATATGGAAGAAACCAAAGTCTTGCATATTCCCACAGATCCACAACACTCATTAGATCCAAATTTGTCAGGATCATTGGAAGCAGGGGAAGTTCCATTCAGAGAAGCAGTTGGAAGTTTGTTGTATCTAAGCCAAATAACAAGGCCCGATATAACGTTTGCAGTAAACCTTGTCAGTCTATATCTAGAAAAGCCTCTGACAATTCATTGGAATGCGGTGAAACGCATATTTAAATATTTAAAGGGAACGTTTAATTATGGTTTAATTTATGATTCTAGTGTAACACCAAAGTTGCGTGGATATAGTGATGCAGACTATGCTGGTGATACAATAACGAGACGATCAACTTCAGGATTCATTTTCATGATGGGAGATGGAATCGTAGTATGGTGTTCACAAAGGCAAAAATCGGTAGCACTTTCGACTACTGAGGCAGAATACATAGCGCTGAGCCAATCTATACAGGAACTCACTTGGTTGACGCTACTTATCAGTGATCTTCTGAAGCCACAGGGAGATACACCTGTTTTGTATGCAGACAACCAAAGCGCTATCAAACTAGTGAAAAATCCAGAATACCATAAGCGAACAAAACACATCGATGTACGCTATCATTACATTCGTGAGAAGTTCAGTGAAGGGATGATTTCTCTGGAATATGTGCCAAGCAAGGAGCAGCTAGCTGACATATTGACTAAGCCAACTCCACGACCAAGATTCCAGGAACTCAGGGAGATGTTGGGAATTAGATATATTAATTCTAAGTTATGGTATATTGTTTAAGGGGAAGTGTTGAATGTAAACAACACACCCTATAGTATGTAGATTATAAGTAAAAATATTCACACTGTAGTTCAGCAGACTCTGAATAGGCATTTTGTATAACTAGCATATTCTCTCTATGTAGTAGTCTGTAGGACGATTAGTCGTTGTTTTATATTACGCCTCGGAGCACTATAGTTATTCGTTTCAATTATACATATTATTATATTATTACATATATCCGATCTTATTATTATTTACCTTTAGCTTCTGTATATCTGGTGTACTTCAACAAATATAATATAATATAAACAATCAAGGACATAAATTAAAACTTATTGATTATTATTATTTATTTAATCATAAGTAAATTTAACATACTCAGTGGTAGTTAATAAGTATTATTAAAAAAACTTGATAAAAAAGCTGATACTAAAACATATATTAAACCTTTTCAATATATTATGACGTGTTTGATTCAAAAAGAAAATTAGTACATAAATATTGAAACATTGTTTATTATTAGTCAAGCAACCAGTAACTATTATACAATAGGAGCATTTAGGTAATTAATCTGAGTACTATACAATATACACTATTTTAACATATTAAATTTATTCAAAGAATTAAATATTACTGTATACCTGATCTATATGACCTTAATAGATACATTATAGCACAGTCTCTTAAAATATTTTCTAATTATTCCATACATACACATATTGTGTTTCATTAGGTAGGTTACCATTCTTTTTTACAATATAATATGTTAATATATTATACAGAAATATAAAAAAAATAATAATATAATCTGTAGAGGCAAATAAATAATATAATATAATATAAAAAAAGCGGGTAAGTGAGTATCGCTGTGCTGTACATTAGGGGGTGGGGTGGACCTTGGACTAGGGTAGGTAAATTATAACAAAATATATAACATTGTATAAAAACAAAATAAAAATTGAGTAATAAACAATACAATTATTTATATTTACCTGATTTTTCAATAGTTGTGTTAGCATTATCAGGTGTTTCAGATTCATTAATTTTAACTATAAATTATAACAATTATATATAACATTGTATAAAAACAGAATAAAAATTGAGTAATAAACAATAAAAATATTTATATTTACCTATTTGTAATTTGTATAATTATAAAACATAAGCTATGCTAGTATGAAATAAAATTACATTACCTATGTTACATAATAACTTAAACATACTATGTACCTATTAATAAATGTATAAAAAAAGTTGGAAAATATGCAAAATGGTCTGGGTACCACTATAGCTTTTAAATTTCACTCATGACCCAAAAACTAGTTTCTAATGAAAAATACAAATCTATTGAATCTCGACTCTCGAGACCCCTGAAGTCAAGCTCCACAGTAATTACTATTTACTATTATAGTACATTAGTACGTGATAATGGATGAAAAAAATGAATAAAACAATATTATAAATAATAAAGTAATACATACTATTTGATGATGTTGGCTGAGTACAAGCAACAGGAACTTTGAAAAAATTTGTTATACTTGAATTTCCTAAGCAAATCTTTTTTTTTATACAAGATATAACATGTCTAGACCAATTAGTCGAATTTAAACTTAATCGTTTTTTACCACAAAAACAGGTATCATCCATTTTATGTACAATATATGACAAATTAAACTTTAAAAATATTATGTCAAATGCTAATAACTAAATAACATATAATAATATAAGTATATAACATATAATGAGAAATTGGCGACCTATTTTAATTATGAAACTAATATCGATAAGACGATAATAATATTATTGATAAATGATACTCGATAGCTCAGCTACTGAATCTATAAATAACTTACTTAATGATTTTTACTGTTTTTAGTTTACCGTTTTTATGTAATAAACATCTACAATCAATTTGGAAATAAACAGTGCTGCCACTATTTGCATTGTATTACAATAATTACGTAAAACAGATTTTACTGATCAGTTATTAGTTGATTACAAGTTACGAGTATGTTGTCTATCGTCTGACACTGACGTAGTGACGTCTATGTAGAATTGTAGAATGATTGATATAACAAGCCTATGTTTGATACTCTGATGTCTCAAACTCTCAAGTCTGAGGTTACTCTAATTATCAAGTATTTAACCATCAGCACCAAGTACCGGCCCACCTATGAGGTACCCACCCTAAATTTACCTGGTTCATTTGAACCACTTCAACACCCTGTTGGGCGCCACTAGTAAGTTAAACTTACTATAGTTACTTTATAATATCTGTTAATTAATAAAAAAAATATTTGGCAACATACACATAATGAGAGTATGAAATTTAATTTAAATTTTGACATATTTCGTATAAATTTGAAATTTAAGCCCTTATAAAAAAAAATTGTGACCAACGATTTCGGATTTTTTTTTATCACTTTAAGAACAACTTATAAGAAACCTTGTATTAAATTTTCAAGATTTTCTGGGCACCCAAAATTTTTTTATCGGTATTTGAAGAAAAAAAACTTAGAAAAGTCGAAAATTTCAATTGTCTATAAGTAGCTTAAAAATGGTCAAAATATTTTGAAAATTTAACTGTAAAAAGATAACCATAATATAAACATTTGGTGAAAATTTCAAGTATTTACAATAATTCGTTTTTGAGTTACAGCTAAATCAAAAAAACGATTTTGTCGAAAAGTGGTTTTTCGTAAAATTGCCATTTTTCTGTCATTTTTTTTTTCTCGATTTTTTTGAAAACTTAAATTTTAATTTTGACCCCCCCCCCCCCCCCCAAAGTACCAACTAGATTCAATTTCCTATTCAAAGAAGGGCTGAAGTTAAAAATCGGAGCATTATTACTGCTCCAAATGTTGTCGTCAGACACAAAAAAAAAAAAAAAAACACACATCATTGTAAAAGCAATACATTCATCACTCCGTTCAGAATCTAAAATTGAGGCCATAAATTAACACTTATTGATTTTTATTTATTTGGTCATAAGCAAATATAACATATTCAATGGTAGTACTATTTATAAGTACTATTACAAAAAGCATAATAACAAAGCTGATACCAAAACATATATTTAACATTGTGTTTGATTCCAAAAAGAAAATT